>CM068957.1:12784634-12829069 GCA_035128595.1 Eptatretus atami
ATCTCTCTCTCTCTCTCTCTCTCTCTCTGGACCATCTGGCAAACCCTGCCGTATACAATCCTCTTGAAGAAGTTCGCCCACTCAAAATTTTGGCTCTCACTATCAGCCATGATCTTTCTTGGGCAAACCACATTCCTAAGTTAGCCTCCAAAGCCAGTTGCCGACTGGGCATCCTCCATCATGCAAAGTCCTTCCCTGACACACCTGAACTCTTGTCCATCTACAAGACCATCATTCACAACTTGATGGAGTGATGTTTCCCCTCTGGGCTGACACCGATCACATCATGCTGATTGATGCCATAGAAACCAAGACCTTCAAGATCATTGGTATCTCCCACGATGAAGCTGAGTTGATGTGACTCTTACTTTCACATCACAGACTGGACAGCAGTCTCCTGCCTTCCACCACCTCCTTTCTAGTCTTGCACCCTCTGGTCTTTCCGTGCTTTGTCCCCCTCCAGGTTACTACAGGGTACACAAGGTATACCAGCAACCACCATCTGGTGAAACTACCTAAATCCAGAATCACTGCTCACCTCCACTCATTTGTTCCTCCAATTTTTTTCCAGCCTGTGGAACCAATTTCCACATTCTGTGCAATCTCATTCTTCCCTACAGGGCTTCTTGACAGCTGTTCACCACCATCTCAGATCATCCCCTATTGAAAACCATTATCCTTTCTACCCCTGTTAACCCTCCCAAAAACCCACCTCCCTCCTAATTTCCAGCTTTTCCGTTCTGGAAGTTTGCTTCTGTATCCATCTTGTCCATCCCGTGCATCATCCCCTACACCTCATTCTTCCACGCATCCCTTTTTTGTCCGAATCTGCCTATTTTCCCCCTCCACCCTGCTGTTGGCACCCCCCCCCCCCCTTCTCCTTCTGCTCTTCCTTTTGTTCTGCTGTGTCCTGATCCATTCTGTGTTATAGCTCCTCAATAAACCTCGATATTGTTTACAAAAAAAAAAAATCAAACGGAGGACCAAATACTGCATTAGAGTTATCAGGAGGAACCTGGATAGGATTCAGGCTTCAGCCACAACTCCTCTACCCTTAAACTCATCCAGGCACAGTCAAGTGAGCCTTGTAGAAAAATTTCTGTAAGAATTCACTTCTCCCTGGACAGATAGCTAACAAAACAGAAATAAGGAGTTATAGAGATGAAAGAGAAGAAAAAGCAACAATTAGAATGAAAAAGTAAAAAAGACAAAAATGTCATAGCCGCCATTGTTTTAGTAATTTTTTTGAATGGCGTTAAAGGGCTAGCCCATGTTTATGTACAACTAAAATGGCTGCCAGTCTACCAGTCGGCCCTCTTTGATCGGATCACAAAATAAAGTGAGCGGCACGTGTATACCATAATGTACTGTACTTGCGCCAAGTTTGAACAAAATCGGACCATGCATGTCTGAGAAATGGTTGGGGGACACATTTTAGTAACAAAATGGCCACCAGTCGGCCATCTTGGATGTGATCTCGAAAAAAAAATGACGTGCTTACGCACATAAGTCAACATTCATTATCTGTGTGCCAAGTTCGAACAACATCGGTAAATGCATGTCCAAGAAATGGTTGAGGATATGTTCAACATCAGGTTTTTTTACAACTAAGATGGCCGCCGGTCGGCCATCTTTGATCGCATCCGTGAAACAAAATGATGTGCATATGTATACCATCATGTGTTGTCTTTGTGCCAAGCACGAATAAAATCGGTCCATACATGTCCGAGATATGGTTGCGGATGCACGCACGCACACACGGACATGAAAATCGAGACCAAATGCATAAGCCCCTGTTTCAGACTAACAAAGGGAAATGTAAAAAAGTAGAAAGATCAAAGTGTGAAAGGAACAAAGAACAAAGATGTCGAGAAGAACCCGCATGGAGAGATTACAGCAATTACTCCCAAGGCTCAAACGCAGCAATAGGTACAAGCTCCCAGCGGTCCATCACTGGGGAAGCGCAGTTCACACAGCATCAGGATATGCTACAAACTTAATGAAACAGAAAACGTGATACTGCATTGGAGTCATCAGAAGGAACCCGAAAAGTTAGTGGACTGAATTGCAACTGTATTGTATGAGGAATAAGTTATTCTCTTTCACAACAACAGTGTAATGTGTTTTCCAATGTTGCAGACAAAGGCCTAATGTAAGTCATTTTGTAAATGGTGGTACGAGTTGGTTAAGTATCATTATGATAGCCATTGAGAGGCCGGAAACGTGTCGATTTACTGATTACAGGATTGTGTTGCCATGTTGCTTTGCTGTAGGCTTCACTTGGAGTCTCCTTTCTCCATAACTATAGTGAACCAATGGCTTTGGCAACCCTTCATGGTTTTGTAAAATAAAATAAAATAAAAAGTCTTCACTAGGTAATAAAGAATCAAAACTCGTCGTGTCAAATTTTTGAGGATCATATTAAATTATCCTTACAATATCAGATGATTAAGGTTATACATATGCATGAGACGCTTAAAGCAGCATAAGGTCACAAAGGTAACAAGATGGAGAGAATGTAGGTTCCTGTGAAACAGGATCAGAGAGAATGATTTCCTGCAGGTCCCATTCACAGCCTGTCAGTCTCCATAGATTGGGGCCTTGATTGACGTGCTGCCTCTAAACCCAAGTTAATTAACAGGATAATGGGCAGTTGGGAGCCAGATACGCCGCCAATATATCACTGCTCGATTTGTCATCATGACTGACATTATGGAAGCGAGGAGTCCATGAGTGAAATGCCGGCAGACAAGGCCCTTGCATACCATCTCAAAAAGGTACAACCATTGGAAATATGAATTGGATTTGAACAAATGAACTTGACATCCACTCGAACAATTTGTATCGACGGCTTCAGTAGAAATCGACGCAAACTGCACAACCCACCAGATGCAATGGGCCCTTCTTCAAGCTGCAACTTTAATAGGTATCACCTTCGCAACGGGATGGCCAAGCTCAATAACATACAGAACAGCTCCAGTTTGAGAAATGGCAGTTATATTGGAAGACGCTCTTGTTTGAATATACAGCAATTGGCTTTCTGTAAGAACCCAGAGGGATGGCCTCACCTGCAGGGGGGAAAATTTATGAAAATAAGGAGGACTGATGGAAGGTCAAGGAAGTTGATTAGCTTGGCATGCATTCCTCAAGGAAAAGTAAGATTAGATTTCGTTTATAGAGATGTTGTTGGTCCATGAAAAAAACGAAACAACAACACCACCAAACAGGATAAATTGTCACAGACAAGCCTGGATTATGAAAGGTCAAATAATCGACACGTACCAATTAAATACTCGATAACAATTTGCAGAAAGCTCCACTTTGAGGAATATATGTCGCTAGTATATTTAGTTACGATTTTCAGCCACTTCACAAAGGAGTGAGGAGCAAAGGATCGATTACAAACATAAATTCCTCTAATCATACTTATAAACTGAACGATTTTTGGTCTTTGTTAGCACTGGATGTCTCGAGAAACAATAATTTGGTTCATTAGTTGTAATGGAAGGTGGGTTGTGCTTCCAGGAGGAAGAGATCGTGCATCGACAGCCCCTGGCTTCCTTGGATAAATAGAGAAGCTAACTGCCCGAGACTATAAACTGGGGAGATAATGGAACCGAGATAAGATGAGCGCACGCACCGGCGATGCACTGTCGACTCCTGCCAACCTGCTCGAGATGCCATCGTCGCACAGTGGCACAAGCAGCTATGAATAGGTAGCTGTCCGCACTGCTTTGTTTGTCCATCGACATGGCCTTCCTTCTCTCCATGTTAGATTATGTTTTTCAAAATAAAATAAAATTGAAAATAAAAACAGAGGAAATAATAAACTATTTAAAAAAGAGGAAATAATTAAAAAAAAAAATTTAAAAAGAGGGAAAAACTTTTTTAAAAATCATCATCAATTAACTCCCCTTCCACGCATCATCAACCTCTCCCCACCAGCTCCTCTCTGAAATAAATCCAAGCTACAACCTCCACGTCTGAATGGATGTAACAAAGACACCAAATTGTGGGCCATATATCAAAATCGACTTATTGACCAGATTTTTGAAATTCACGTCATTGATTGTGGATGTTATTGAAGACATCATTAAGTTATGGGCAATAGACATAATCAATGTACTTACGCACATGGTCTAGTCATCTCGAGTGATTCGGTGATGGGTTTACACCCAGGTGGCCCCGGGATTGATTCCCAGTGTGGGCACCACACGAGCAGGAGTTGCGACTGCAAGTGTATTGTGATTTGAGTAAAATCGAGTGGCAAGCAATCGAAAGAGTACCCGAGTTCGCTCGATCAAGTGATGATGATGATGATGATGACGACGATGACATAATCTACTACTTCATTAACTACCCCAATTATTTCTGCCTTCTTGTGGGGTCAGCCAGGGAACGTATTGTGCCCAAGTCTTTCACGAACCTGTTGGCCACCTTAACGTTCGACTGAAGATGTTTTGGGCAGGAATTTGTAATTTGTTTAAGGTGCCGGTAATAATTTACCTGCTTTTCACGAAATACACCTGTGGGATATTTAACCTCCACCAACGACTCACGCTGGTAGAAGGGTCCTCCAGTTTCACAAACACCACAATGACAGTTTTTAACTGGCTCAAGTGCGATTAAGCTCTTGGGATAAGGAAGAATAAGAAGACGAAGAAGAGAAGAGGTAGGTGGGAACGGCAGGTGATGAAACATTTCTGCCATTTCATTATTTTTATTGTGTCCATTGTATCTCGAAAGGGTCAGATAACAATGTCGGTAAAATGTGCTCTTGATTCCCATTGACACAATATTAGGTTCTGCACTCTACAGGTGCAGGACAATAAGCTTGAACATCATCACCAGACTACAAACGCTTGGCCTGTTTGCCCTTCCAATCTGAGCGCATAAATCATGATGCTGGGACTCACACCTTGAAATACCCACATCCTAGGTCGATTTGCCCATTCACCCATTGTCTACTGATGTCCTTGTAATTAATTTTCAATACACACTCATGTCTAAACGCATGTTTCCCCCCCCCCCCTCCCAGATGTGATACGTATACAAGCTTCTTCAGGAGCCTTTGAGCGTTGTTGAAATAAGTCAGCACAATACGTCAAACATGAACACGGATAGGTATACACATGAACTAGTCTACGGTCTGCGTCTCACAAAGTTGGCAAAGTCTTACAACGGTGGAATTAAACCAAGGAAGAGGGTAATATCCTTCATGGATCAGTTTCACGATGGAATTAGGCAAAGCATTTCCCCCCATGACCTTGTACTGTCATTTGAAGCTCACTGCTCCAAGCACGAAATTAATGACATTTCTGCTTCGAGCTTCAGACAGCTAATTACACCACCTGCAGTGAATGCTATTCATTACAACCTTCTGTTGTGTATGTGGTATCGATACTAATAAAAGGCAATGTGTGCGTGTGCGTGTGTCCTCCATAACTCCAAAACCATAAAACCTAGCATCCTGAAACTTTACATGCATACTAAGAAAACTCCAAGGAAGTGCAAGACTGAAAATTGGTTGTTTGGGTTAATTAAAACACCCCTTTTGAAGATAATTAACGGCATTATGTAATTATATCCTTCATCACGGGATCCTCAACCACCTTGCTCTTTGGTGTCTTAAAGCCTTTCCTGGGTTACCTCGCTGGGGTCTGAAGCCACCATGTGTGTTTGGCCTTCTCAACCATGCCTTGACTTGGAACAGGCCGCAGCGATTTCTTTACAATAAAGTTTTGTTTTCACTTTCCTCACTCATATTATCGAATGCCTGTTCATCATAGCTACGAATCGCTGGGGACATTGCAATGCTTATCAACGTCTTATAAAATATAATAACTCGGCGTGATCCCTTTGTGTGTTCGAGGAGGAAGGTGGAACATCGTTGTGAGCGGACCTGGTGTAGGAGAGGAGCGGGATCGGCACATTTGTTCGTGAGAAGAAACTGTACGAAGGTTTGTGGGCCCTTAACTAAGGAGGACCACCCGCGTGAATTACCACGTACGTTTCCTGCACAGAGAGCGGCCTGGCGACATTTTGAGTGCGGTTTCCCATGAAGGACGACGCAGTTCGATCCCCAAGCTCCTAAAAGGATCATCTCTGGACGAAGCTTAGTGTCAGAATAAATGGAGGGATTTTATTTTATTTTATCTTTCTCCTTGTCTGTTTTTGTAACTGTGTGTGGCGGCGTCTCAACTCTAGGCTTTACTTTACCTCACGTTTTTATTATTCCACTTTGATTTATTCCCAGTATAAACAACATTTGATTTCTGTTCATTAAAACCTATTCATTAACATTGCTTGTGTCTGTCTATTCGTTGTGGGTTCGAGTATCAATCCTTGTGTTCCATCCGATACACAACTTTGCCGCCCTCCATCCTACGTGCGCCATAATCTCCAAGGATCACATGTCCGCCTTCAAGGTAGAAACATTTAGCTATCTGTCCAGGTCGGTCTTAACCGGCGTGGACACGACAATATATATCAGACGCACATCCTGACTGTTATGGTGAACATCGCCGCAGATTATGTCTCACATGGTAAAACCGCATGACCCACATTGAGCATCACCTCCAACCCGGAGGCCTCAGCCTGGCAACTCTGCCAAACAGACAAATATCATATGGTCACAATCAGTTAAACATCAAATGGAGCCGCCTATCTGGATTTTGGGCTCATTTGCCCTCATGAGGACGGGAAAGCGATAAATATCGAACCAATGATGACCACATTCATCGTTTAAACATCAGATGCACCTCCTGACTGTTATGGTGAGCATCGCCACAGATTATGTCTCAAAGAGTAAAACCGCATAATCCACAAAGAACAACCAGTGTAGGACGATGTCCAATGGAGATCCAATGGTGAAAACCATCTGCTCTCGACGGAGGTTTAGCTATTCTGCCTTTCGCAACTGTTGAGAGGCGGCGTGTGGGTGGGGTTGTTGAGCAGCTGTTGCTTCAAACGCACATGAGTTGAACTCGCATGTCAGTGAACAGCTGTACAGCTCATAATCCTTTAGCTCTTCATGTGTTGTTTTGCAAGAGATGAAAAGAGCGACGAGACCATTGCAGGGCTAATTATAATTGCCTCCATTGTGTCCAAATGGGGGTTTTTGCAGGAAATTAAAATGTTTTTTTTTGCAGGGAATTCATACCTTGGACTTCTGGTCTGGTTCTTGAGTGATAGTGGGTTCTCTTCAAGGGTCTCTGCTGACTTTCTCAAAGATAAGTTTTCCGGTCGTTTTTTGTCACATTTTGACTGTTATTTTGTTGTCTCCATGTTTACTGTGTGTTCCTTGTTCGGTTTTGTTTCAAAGCTTGTGCTAATTGATGAGTATTCCTCGATCATTCATATCGGGATTCCCCGAGGCCTACCCATCTTTCCATCTGTGTGCATGATCTTGTTTGGTATATTTTCTGCTCATTACCTTCAGTTTTTATTTTCTCCACTATCCCTCCACCACTCCTTCAATTCCTTCAAACTATTTTCTATCCCCGTTAATCCACCCCAAACCTATCTCCTTCATATTCCCTGCTTTCCTTCCTGAAAGTCCCTGTAATATCCATCTTGTTTACCCCGTGTACCCCGCCCCATCCCTCTCCCTTCCACTTATCTCCTAATGTCTCTGTTCCCCACTGTTTTGTGCTTCCCTCTCCCCTCCCCTCTTGTCTCCTGCTCCCTATGTTATACGTTCTATGTGTTAGCTCTTATACGAGCCTCGATTATGGTATACAAAAAATAAAAATAAAAAACAGGAGTTATTTATTTTCCATGGTGATTTACACAAGATTAACATTCCTTTGTAAGAGTCAACAGGTAATTGTAGTCCATCGTTTTGAGGTAATCGGGGTAATTCGTGACATGTGTGGTATGGGGATGGTTTTGGATGTGGAATGGGAAAATGGGGAGGAGGTTTTAAGGGCAAAGAGCAGGATCGTGAGGAGATCCAGGGTTTTAAAGGCAAAGAGCAAGGGACCGGCGATGGATGGGTAGCTCGAGTTAAAGAAGGGTCAAAAGATGGATTATTGAGAAATGAAACATTCTAACTCACATTAGAAACATTCTAACACATCTCCCTTCCAAAATATCCCTCTATACAAATGGGCAAGGATCTGTCTCACATAAACTACAGAAGTATTTGTCAGGGGGAAAATCCTACATGTCTCTGAATGCATGGGGGGAGGGGGGTCTTTTCCATAACTACAACAATATATTCCTTTTTGTTCCAAATATCTGACTTTGAGATCAGTGAGAAGAGTACAATTCAAAGTGGAGGAGGACTGAGGGTAGAAGAATATTTGAAAGTGTGTATGAATATTTGAAACCCGGTGGGCAGTGACCTCCAGACTGGTTTCCTCCACAAGGCCGATGGGTGGCACGCATTTCAGAGATGTCATGCCCAGTGGCAAAGTGCTTTGTAATGGCGGCTCGAAGAGTCAATCGTTTTGTTTCAGTGGTAGCTTTGTGACAAAAAACACTCACAGTCAAACATATCTCTCGTCCAGGCATTTCATGACGACCTGTTTCACCCGGCACCCATTACTCATCCCTCGTGTGACAGCCTGTGTCTCGGCGTTGGTTTGGATACCCCTCTTGATTCTCTTTCATGTGAAGCAAAAACTCAGCTCAGAAAAGCCACATGGCTTCATTGGTTTATTCATGCCCATAAAAGGAGATGAAAGCTTGTACTCGGGGGTGAGTGTCCAGTAATTAGTAATCCACAATGTGTCAGTCCGATGTTTAGCAGATGAGACACGAGTATGTTTTTCATCACATTGAATCACAAGGAGGCAATACGGTGGAAGGCTGTTACCTTGTTCTAATCTGGGTTGGATAACCGGCGGAATGAGATGTTCCATCTTGTGCAGTGAAGCAGGAGGCACTGCATCCTGGAGCCCCCCCCTTGTTTTTTACCCACGACACGAGCCTGGTTGCTTGGGTTTTCAGTAATGTCAACGTTGAACATTCCACGGAATCTTTCCCGTTAATAGATGTTTGGTCTCGTAGATTTGCCATATGCTGAATTATAGCGGGACACATATTTTATCTGATAATACAAACCCACATGGAGGTCTACATGGAGCATAGCTAATGGGTACACGATTGCCCTAATGTACACCTGCTCTCTACTAGAGGGTCAGGGTTTTCAAATAGGCATCACACAAAATCTTCTAAACATTTCTCATGATATCCAACACGTTTCTGGTGTGATTCTCATCACATTAAAGACAAATACAGAGACCTTCCAATATCCTGCCAAACCCCTTTGTCCCTTGTTTTCTCTTTCTTGATTTTTGTTTAATCAAACACTTGGCCTAGTCGGTGTTCCTCACCTCAAAGATGATACAGTGAACCCAGGTTCAAATCCCATATAGTCGATGTTTTTTTTTCGTGTAAATAATTCATGTAAAAACACATCGATGTCGGGCTGGCAGGATGGCCTCGCGGTATGTACACTCTCCTGCAAGCTGCATACCCGAGGTACGAATCTCGGCCTTGCTGGACACCGTCATCCTGGTGCTTCACAGGTAGGGTGAGGCATCGATGTATGTGTGTGTGTTGTCCCTGGGATGGGCGTCATTAGTTGGTTGGCATTAAAGATCCCATGGTGTCCATGAAGAGTAGGCAAGCTTTTGCCGGCATCATGGCCAAATTCCAAACTCATGCTGGGTAGGCAATGGCAAACCACCTAGTTCCAAGAATAACCCTTGCTAAGAAACAGCTTCGTCAGCACCGACGCTTCGCAACAGAGTATGGTACATCCGGCATTGAAGTCTACCCCATGGATGGCTTGCTTTGTATGTAATTTATGTACAAGTTCCACTGTGAGTCTTCGATAAATGTTAAAAAAAAAAGGTGGAAAGCTGATGTGAGGACAGTTAAATATGCTTATTCGTAAACATTTCTTTAAAAAAGGTATTTATTCCCACTTCTCCCACCACCATACTTTACACTCCTTCCTTCCCTTTCCTCACCTTGTTCCAATCTCTTCCCAAACTTCTTTCTCTTCTCTCACCACCCTTCCCACACTCCTTCACCCGACCTTTCTCTCCTATCATCCTCCCCTGTCTTCCTTTTCTCAATTTCAATTTCAGCCCAACCCTCACACACACACGTCATAATTGACTGGCTCCATATTTGGTGAAATCTCGTGTGAAATAAAGAAGTCAGCCAACATACACGTCACCATACAGGTGTGCAAAGTGCACCAGGCACATTGACTCGATCAGATCAACCATGACTTGATAATCCCCTCCAGGTGCCAGATCCAATGACCCCTGAACAATATTTTTTATATAACCAAAGGGTGAAAACCTCAATCACATTAAGAATCTGACTGTAAGATATTTGGTTGTGTACAGAGAAACCTGTTGGTGAGCCTAAAAGCTTGCAGAGGTCTACAACACAGATGTTTCATGGGAAATCAATCAATGGTGTATCATGCCCTGGACGCAGCGTCGGTTTTGCCGAAGCAGGTTCTTGGTTCGAGGTGCAATCCCGGACAGGTCGCCCCTCCAACACAAGAAACCAAGTTAATAATTTGAAAGTTGTCCATGCTTCTTGAATTTGTTGTCGCCTACTCTTCGTGAAGGACACCGTGGGGTCTTTAACGTTCACCAACTAGCACTGGCACACATGACGCCATTTTAACGTCCATCCGAGAGATGACACATTTGATGGATCAGCCAGCAGCCCATGAAACACCAGGATGACCGTTCATAGCCAGGTCGGGATTCGAACCGAGGCTAGACAGCTGAGAGACGAGTGCATATACCTCCAGCCCATCCTGCCAGCCTTTTCATGGTGGATTATAATAGAAATGATTGCTCCTCACACATTCGTCAACCTCAGTGCTGCTCGTAGATGATTGTCAACACAAGAGAAGGTAGGACAAAACTCCCACCAGGATGAGAGTACCGTGGAGGTCGGAAGAGTAATACAGTGACAACACAGTGTAGTGCTGAGCTCTGCATCACCAACGATGGCCATCGCTGCCAGTTGGGACTTTCTCATATTCCATTTGTTAGAAAGGCCATATGTGAGACATTTTGGAGAATGTCCAACTCACTGATCATTTACACCACGTGTGTCGAAAGATAATGTTTCTAATGGACGTCCTCAGTCTCGGTGTGAAATGTATTTTCCTCGCTATGAAACATCAAATTCCGAGAGATACCAAAAATAAATGACCCAATAGATAATGAAAGAACGAATCATTATGATTTGAAGCGGTTCGCTCCAAATTAGACCCAAAGTTAGAATTATTGTGGATGATGTGCTGTACATCACATCAGCAAAAAAAGAGTAATGCAAATTGGCTAAATGAAAGGTGAGTGTTAAATGGTGAAAAACTTAAAAGATTCTTCCTTCTGCTTGTTTTACCCAAAAATCATTGCACGATTTGGGAATGCCGCTCCTGGAGGTGCAACATGGGTGTGGTGAAACAAATGACCATCTTTGAAGAATTTTCATTTTATAGCTGAGTCTATGGGCCTATCACTTCGCCATCGCTGACAGGTCGGTGGTCTCTGTCTTCTTCGCCTCATATCTGGTCTTGCATTCTCTGCCTTGTCCATGCTTTGTCCCACCCCCCCCCCCCCCCAGGTATCTGCAGGACACAGGTAATACACAGGTAGCAACCCCCTCTGAGTGAAACTGCCGAAATCTAGAAACATTGCTCACATCCACTCATTTATTCCTGTTTGTTTTTCCGCCCATGGAATCACCTTCCACACTCTTCAATCTCATTTTTTTTTCCTCTCGGTCTTCAAGACAGTTTTTCACCACCATCTTAGGTCAACCACCCCTCCCCTCCCATCCAAAACCATGATCTTTTCCACACCCGTTAAACCATCCAACCTGCCCACTACTCCCAAAACTCTGCTTATGTATCCATCTTGTCTACCCCTTGTGTTCTCTGCTAACCCTCATCGTTACCTGATATCCCTTGTTTATCCATCACTGTCTATTTCCCCCTTATCCTCCTGCTGTTCCTTTTCTTATGTTGTGTCCTGATCTGTTCTGTGTTCTCTCTCTTCCATGAGCCTTGACTAGGTATACAAAAAATAGGACCACTGGACCTGTAGCATATCTGGGCCCTGGCCCAATATTGCAACCCAAATTTGGTAACATTCTGACTGGTGGGTCTAGAGAAGAAGATTTTTGAAGGAATTTCCACGATTTTCCAAAAAATTGACCGTCAGCCATTTTGACACACTTCCTGTCACGTGATCAGCATGGCGTCCATAATTTAACGTTCGGACTGTGTCCGATTGGTGTAACCCAAATTTGATCGGATTCTGACTGGTTGGTCTGGAGAAGAAGATTTTTGGAGGATATTATGCGATTTCCCAATAAAATTGACTCGGTCGGCCATTTTGACACACTTCCCGTCATGTGATTGGCATGACCTCCGCAATTTAACATCCCTACTCTGGCATAATGCTACAACCCAAATTCGGTAGCATTCTGACTGGTGTGTCTGGAGAAGAAGATTTTTGGAGGAATTTATGCGATTTTCCCAAAAATTGACGGTCAGCCAATTTGACACACTTCCTGTCACGTGATGGTAAAGGCTTCGAAAATTTAACATCCCTATCCTGGCCTAATGTTGTAACCCAAATTTGGTAGCATTCTGACTGGTGAATCAGGCAGGAGAAGAAGATTTTGGAAGGAATTTGCGGGACCGCCATTTTGACACACTTCCGGTCATGTGATCGGTATGGCCTCTGAAATTTAGCATCAGGACCCTGTCGTAATGTTCATTGGCAACAGACAAAGGAACACAGTTTTTTGTGGACTTGGACCTCTCATCGCACAATGGAGCACAGCCAATAGGAATCGTGCTGATGCTGTGATTGTGCAGAGGATGATTCATTAATGAGTGAAGAGGGATTTGCTATTCGCACATGGACATTGAATAATACTGAAGTGATAAAATGTCTCCTTGCAGTTCGTGTTTCTCGTTTCTCCCTCGATCTTCACCCAACACATTCATATTTTGTGAACACAAGTTCCACCCTTTGTTACTGCATCACATCATGATGTCATCCCGAGGATGTGCTCAACTGTCCATGTCACAAAGTCATTGTGAGCCAGTGTTCGTCGTGATTATACGATCATAAGATTTTGCCTGGTGTTGGCTTAATGGTTAGGGTGGTGGGCTTGGGATCCGAGGGTTCTTAGTTAAATTCCGACTAACATTGAATTAATACCTGGTGGGGTTGACTCAGCCTGTCATCCTTCCGAGGTCGGCAAAATGAGTACCAGCTTGCTGGGATGATTGAGCCATTTGAGTATCCTACGTCAGAGTGGCAACCCATCCAGGATTGTGCCCAATAGCCCAGGAGACTGCTTCGGCAGCACTAATGCTATATACAGAGTATGGTCACGATGGATGGATAAGATTTTACTGTTTGTGGGACAATCTGAAAGGATAATATATTTCACGGAAATTAAGTCCATACTGCTCAGAGAGCTAAGTGGAACTTGTGTTGGACAGGTAGAGCCATCCATGATAAATTCGGGCAAAATTTCCTCTCTATCGTCAGTGATCACTTTGGCCTAAAATGACCGTGATTGTGGTACGAGTGCGATAATGACATTCAGACCACTCTAATGTGGCTCTACCAGTAGCAGGAGTGTGATAAAGAAGGTCAGACCACTCGAAAGTAGCTCTACCAGTAGTAGGAGTGTAATAAAGATGGTCAGACCACTCTAATGTTGCTCTACCTGTAGTGGGAGTGTGATAAAGATGGTCAGACCACTCTAATGTTGCTCTACCTGTAGTAGGAGTGGGATAAAGATGGTCAGGCACTCTAATGTTGCTCTACCTGAAGTAAGAGTGTGATAAAGATGGTCAGACCACTCTCATGTTGCTCTACCTGTCGTAGGAGTGTGATAAAGAAGGTCAGACCACTCTCATGTTGCGTCACCTGAAGTAGGAGTGTGATAAAGATGGTCAGACCACTCTAAAGTAGCTCTACCAGCAGTAGGAGTGTAATAAAGATGGTCAGACCACTCTAATGTTTCTCTACCTGTAGTAGGAGTGTGATAAAGATGGTCAGACCACTCTAATATTGCTCCACCTGTAGTAGGAGTGTAATAAAGATAGTCAGACCACTCTAATGTTACTCTATCTGAAGTACGAGTGTGATAAAGATGGTCAGACCACTCTAATGTTACTCTACCTGAAGTAGGAGCGTGATAAAGATGGTCAGACCACTCTAATGTTTCTCTACCTGAAGTGGGAGTGTGATAAAGATGGTCAGACCACTCTAAAGTAGCTCTACCAGTCGTAGGAGTGTAAAAAGATGGTCAGCTCACTCTAATGTTGCTCTACCTGTAGTAGGAGTGTGATAAAGATGGTCAGACCAATCCAATGTTGCTCAACCTGTAGTAGGAGTATGATAAAGATGGTCAGGTGCCCAAAACACCCCTGTTACCCGCACACTCCGAGCCTTTCCTGCGTATTCCATTCACAGCTTTCCTTTGTAACTGACATATCAAACTCTGCACGAGATAAATGGCTGACGTGGCATCCCAAACGAAAGTGTTCGGGATCCGTGCCACTCTTACGAACAACCGGAATGGGAATTCCGATTGGAGAAAACGTTTTGCGACAAGTTCGTCTGCTGAAGGCGGGATCCATTGTTGTGCAGAAAGAAAGGATCGCTCCACCGAAGGCACAATTTGCGTTTGAAGAACGAGGTTATAAGTGTAATCTCGTTACAATTGTGCAAGTCCAAGAGGATGCATCGCTCTCGCTGCACTATTTAATAGAAACGGGTTAAATAAGCATGGGCCAAATGAAAATGTTCAAAGTGATCAATGGATCGTGTAAATTTGTGAGTTCGCTGGCAAAGCATATCAACGGATTGCCCTGGATCTGGATCCACGAGAAAGCAATCCAAGATATAATATAATGCCTTGTGAAGATTTGTATAAAAGGGAGTCGTTAATTATTTTTTTATATATATCAGATATATATATGTTTGTTTGTTTGTATATATATATGTTTGTTTGTTTGTTTGTTTGTATATATATATATATATATATATATATATATATATTATATATATATATGTTTGTTTATTTGTTTATATGTATGTATATATATATATATATATATATATATAGATATAGTATATATATATATATATATATATATATATATATATATATACAGTATATATATATATATATATATATATATATATATATATATATATAATTTATATATATAATAATATATGTTATTTTTATTGTCGAATCAGATACAATTAATGCTGGTGTAATTGAACGTACAAGGCTGATAGGATGGCCAAGAGGTAAGAACACTCACATTCGCCTCTAAACCGTCTAGCTATGGTTGGAATCCCAACCCAGCTGTAAACTGTTATTCTGGTGTTTTTCAGGTAGGGCGATTCATCAATGTACCTGCCGTCCCTTGGATGGATGTTAAACGGGCGTCCTGTGTGCCGACATCAGTTGGTTGTACTTCGTGAAGGGTCGGCGAGCTATCCCCGACACCATGAACAAATTACAAATTCGTTTCTAAACCGTGGGTCTGGTCTTCTTCTTGGTCTTCTTGTATATCCTCATTAAACCCGGGGTGTGTTCCGTTAGGAAGCAGCTTGCTATCGCTTGCCAAGCCGCTTGCTTGATTCAAAGTGTTGAACATATCGTGGAATGTGAAGGAAGCTCACCTCATCAGGAGGAGATGCGGATGCGTGAATAAAGCAACGTGGTTATGGCTTCCATACTTCTGAGTCATGGTTTGATCGACTCGGCAATGGAGACTGGAATATTCGGTGTGTCCGCTTGTCCAGGATACAACACAAACTATTCAAGCAAGCACCACTTACCAATTTTGGGGAAGAGGGGGATGGTGAGGGGTTTCGAAAATGGAGTTACCCACTGAAGATAGAGCCACCATGCAGCACGTGGAACAAAGATGCAGGTGAGGAGAGCAAAGTTCTGCTGGAGGAGAAGGCCGCAAATGTGGTTCAACTCCAGTGAGCTTCAGTTTAACTCCAGTGAAACTCAAGTCAGTGAATCATTTCCACGATGGTGTAAATCGCAAGCTGCCAGGCAAGGAAGCGTCCTCACAGTTGGATAAAGCCTTCCTCACCACTCTTCCCTCGAGGGGGGAGTCCAAGAGCCCCACAGTAGTGTGGGGCAAAATAATTGGTTAGAAACCAAAAAATTTTAAAACACGCCTACACTACTGCCATTGGTTGGACAAGTAAATGGAACAAAGTTCATGATGTAAAAGCGCTAACAAGTTGGTACCAATCAAAAGTACACAACAGGCGTTTTGTATGTTTATAGATGTGGAAGAATTAAGATGAAAAGGCGAACTATAACAATAAGAGCAAGAACTGCTTTGCAATACGTGTCCCCTACCGATGTGATATTTTCTAAGTCCAAAAAGGGCATAAATGTGTGAAAAATTGACGAAACGCCCTGAAACTCGAACTTGTTCTGTAACTTATCATAATAAAGTCATGCACCAAGTTTCAGTTGAATATGTTAAAGGGTATGGGAAAAAGTCTGAAAAACCACAGGTTGAACAGATGGACGGACAGAGGGAGACCAAACCTATAGTCCCCTCTGGTGAAACTGGTAGGGGGGGGGCTAATAAAAATATGAATGCTTGTTTCAATGAGAGAGTTAATAACACATGATACCCTGCACAGCTTTCAAGCACACGACCTCAATTCTAATAAAATAATGATTTTTCCAAGAGTGTTAAAAAAATCCTTAAGTTGAGCACCACTGAAACAGTCTTATATACATCACTTTTCTACCCTCGTTAACCCCACTCCAATCCCTCCTATTTCTAAATTTCCAGAGTTTCCTGAGAGTTTCCCTCCTGAGAGTTTCCTTCTGTGTCTATCCTGTCCACTCCATGCATTACCCCTTACCCCTCATTACTCGTTACCCACATCCCCATCCTCTCCACCCCCCCCCCCCCACATTCCTCCCCACACCCATTGTTTGTCCAAGTCTGCCTCAATCTTGGCCTTCAGCTCTGCTGTTGACGTTTCCCTCCTCTCTCAGTTGTTCCTTTTGTCCTATTGTGCCCTGATCAATTCAGTGTACTAGTACTCGCTCTTCCATGAGCCTCAACTTTGTAAAAAAAATCACCCTTATTTCTGCTAACATTGGTGGATGTTCCATTCACAAGCATGTATGAAATTACATTTTGTATAAGTACATGAACAGATAATAAACAAGCTCGAATGAGCTAAGATCCTCGTCCTCTTAATGATGACGTCATAAAAACGAATATGACGTCATTGTGATGTATCATGTTTGCGATAAATTATCTGTGCTAATGCCCGGCTTGATTCCCGCAAACAAAATTCAAACAGCTTGTCTAGTTTCGGAGATAATGGTACAGGCGATTTCCATTAGCGGCGATATTATGACGTCAACTTTTTTTCTCGGAAGAATTTTCCAAAATCGGAGATGGTTACTTCTGTGCGTGGGCTTTCTGCATATACATGGCATGTTTCACGAAGATCCGATGAAAACTCTGGGTTGTGAAACAAAAAGTCAAAAAATAGGAATGATGTCATAAAAATATATATAACTCATAGTGATGTATCATATGTGCGTAATTCATCTCTGCTAATGCCCTGTTCGATTCCCGCAAACAGAATTCAAAAAGCTTGCCTAGTTTCGGAGATAATTTTTTTGGCGATTTCCATTAGCGGAGAATATTTTGACTCATAACTTTTTTTTCTCGGAGGAATTTTCAAAATCGGAGATGGTTACTTGTCTGCGCAGGGAATTTTTACATATATACGCCAAGTTTCAGGAAGTTTCGATGAAAACTGTAGGCTGTGAAACAAAAAAAGTCCACAAGAACAACAACGTGAGTAAGACTTAGAGATCCTCCATGAGGATCTAAAAACATTCAGAAAATGCAAAAGGATGTATGGATGGCATTCCAAACAGAATGTAAACAAAGTATGGCTGGTCACAAGAAATTATCATATGAAACCATCCTGACATCTTCCCTGACGAAAGTGCAGGGGGTGGGGGGTAGAGTTGCACAGATTGGACACAAACAAAGAAGGCTCATTGGAATGGCTAGAAAAGGTCAGCTAAACTGGGATGGACAACGATCATCTATCTATAATTCCAGCAGTGTGTGTGTGTGTGTGTGTGTTGTTGTGTGTGTGTGTGTGTGTGTGTGTGTGTGTGTGTGTGTGTGTGTGTGTGTGTGTGTGTCTGTGACCGCTGTTTCTCGACAACCACTGGTCCGATCGATTGAAACTTGCCAGATATATTGCTGGGGACCTGTGGATGTGCCTTTTCAAGGTTTGATATTAATCGGACAAGTGGTTCCCAAGTTATGGCCATTTATTTTCCAAACCAATGACAGGACACGGTGCTATGACATCACGATTGATGTCACAATTGTTCTTCTCTTTTTTTCTCTTTTTTTTTTGGGATGTACGGCCACGCACGTACGGGCACGCACTTACGGCCACGCACGTACGGGCACGCGAAGACGAAGGAACGGCCTGTGTGGTTGTTTCTGGCACGCAGTTTGAAAGTTTTTTTTTTTTTTGCACGTACGGCCACGCACGTAGGGCCCGCACGTATGGCCGCGCACGTAGGGCATGCACGTACGGGCCCGCACTAGTTATTTAAATGCCCAAGACCAAGGGCACTACAGGAATGGCTTTAATAAATAGGCCAGACTGAGTCAATTGGACAGGTGTAGGGTTTGCAAGGTAGAAACACATCTCGAATCACCTCCTATCAGGATGTAAAATACTAATCTCAGAAAAGCTGTACACACAAAGGCATAACAAGGTATGAAGAGTAATCTGCTGGCACATCTACAAAGAATTTTCAATATCCCAGTTCCAGAAAACTCATGGAAACATGAACCAAAAGCAATCACTGAAAACAATGAAGTACCGCTCATGTACACCGTGAAGATCCATCGAGCATGAACGTAGAAAACAAAGCATTGCGATTGGATGTCGTACTTAGGTACAAAAGAGAAGAAGGCATTGCTAATTGAGTGTAAATATCCCATGATTTTGGCATAAATAACACAGAAATCAAGAAAATTACCAATACCAAAAATCTCAAAAATGAAGTGAAAAGATCCTGGAAGTTGAAGAGATCCGAAATTGTTCCGGTCATAACTGGAGCAACAGGAATGATGAAGAAGTACCTTATGGAGATCTTAAAAACCATCCCTGGGAATATTAATACAAACGAACTGCAGTTGGAAACTATCCGGGGTAAAATAGCCCTCGGAACAAAACTTTGAGAATTAAACTTCACACCTTGGTCCATGATTCATGACCGCCCTTACTGAAGTGGAGACGGATACTTCGAGATCTGGGAGGACTCCATTACACCGTCTGAAACCCGCATAGGGAGATAACAACCAACAACACAGACACACACACACACACACACACACACACACACACGCGCGCGCACACACACACACACACGAGAGATGTAAGGTGTCGTTTGCAGACACAATCATTGTTCAAAGAAAATTGTAGAGATGATTTCACATGATCATCTATTGTGACCATCCATACCTTGTTTACATTCTTTTTGGCATACATGGAATTTTACATTTTAAAAAATCAGGATTTTTTATTACTTGTAAATGAGATAAAATGATTGACATTTAAGTTTCCTTCTGCACAAGGAATGCTGGCAGCAATTACATCTCTATATTCACAGATGTATTTCTGGTTTTTCAGCAGATGGTTTAACAAAGTATTGTTACAGTTGTGGAAACTGAGCCTGGGGAGTTGCATTCAACGTGGAGAGAATCCTGAGTTAGTGTTTTTGTTTGTGTGTGTGCTTACATAGGTCCCTTCCCTTTGCATAAGGGATGGGGGGAATGCATTGTGTGGGTTTACCTAGATCTCCCTCTTCATGTAATTCCCCAACCTTATCTCCACCTAACTTTCCGACTTTCAATCCATCTTTCAACCCATCTTACAATCCATCTCACAATCCATAACCCTGCCTGCTCCCAAGCCGCTATCCACCATGCCCCCGTTCACCTCCACTGGAAACTTTCCTCTCCTTGGTATAACCTCCATCCATTCATTCATAACTATCCCTTCCATCCTCAAACCCCGTTGGAACCCTTTTTCCCCACCTCACATCTTCACATGGTTCGAACCACATCGACCACACAGCCACACCAAGGCCACAATCATGCTGACACAATAGTCAAAGCCATAATTTACAACAATGCCACCAGCCTGCATTATCACCATTGCCAGTCAGCAACCATAATGTCTCCACTGAACTGTCCCGCCGCCAAGGTGTGATGTCAAACTGCAGCAAGCAGCAGCCAATGAGGACATCCCACGTGGGGTCAAAGAGTGCATGGCGACCTTTGCTCCCTGGAACCCTGCCTCCAATGAAGTCTGCTCCCTCGATGCCACACCGAGCCAGGCAGGAATAAGAGCCCGAGCGCAACTCAGTTCGCAGCTGTTGTGTGTGCACTGCGGACCTGTTCAAGAAGCTTCCCACCTGTTCGCATTGGGAAATCGCCTGCCAGGATGATCTGTGCTGTGTCTGTACCAAGTTGTGCTGGGTACAAGGCAAACTGCACTGGGTGAAGTGAACGCAAGGCGAGGACCAAGAACAGAGATGCCACGAGGTCCTTGGCACGCAACAAAGCTTCATACTGAAATATGCTATTTTCATTGCCTTCCCTAAACACTTCTAATTTGTCTACTTGAGACGTACAAAATGGCTGTCACAATTACGAAGGAGCTATCAACGATTTGCCTCTTGACCCGTCTGGGCGAAATACGTGCTTATTGCTTTGTTTGGTTGTGAATAAATGCTTGTTACTCTGTTCAATAGGCATCTTTCAAACCTGCCCTGCTGTCCTTTCCTCCATTGGTTAAATGGGATGATTGTACCCAATTGATTCGCTCCAACTGATAGCTGACTCCCACCCACGGTTTCGCTCGGCCAGACGTAATAAGTAGACAGGGTGCAGAGTCAAGAGCGTGGTTCCTGAGTTAAAGTAGCCAAACCACAAGCAAGGTAACACGATTAATAAGAGTGAGGACCCTGCTAGGTTTGGTGGCTTCAACCGGCATCCACTGTTACGAAACACACATCAGGTCATGGAATTATCCGTGGCTGATGGCTTCAGGTTTGGAGGTCAAGGAAGTGGGTCTGAGAAACCACCTCATGTTAGCCCCTGTCCACCAAAACTGTCACAGTACCTATAGTGTTTAATGGAACAGATCAACATACTTGGCAAAAAAAACATTTTGCAAAGTAACAAATGAAAAATCACTCGTCGAGCGACATTTGGCAAAACAGAACAAAGTAGAACAGCACTCAGTAGAGCACATACCTCCACCAGGTTGAACAGTTTATGTTTTGTATCCTACTGATAGACCAAAACGAAACCAAAATCAAATCGGCTTGTCCTTGTCACCGAGGCAAATCATCCACCTAGTATTGGCATAATTCGTCAACTTTTTTAAATATGATGAATATTAAAAAAAATTAATAACCTGGTGTTGGCTTTGTGGTTAGGGTGGTGGCTTGGGATCTTTGGGTCCTGAGTTCAAGCCCTGTTACCTGCTGAATTAACACCAGGGGGTTGACTCAGCCTGTTATCCTTCTGAGGTTGGTGGAATGAGGACCAGTGTAGCAACCAAAATTGACCAGTGTGGCAGCCAAAAGGCTGCACATGAAGGGAAGGGGTATTGATGGATATATTCAATCTGGTATTGGTGTGGCACAGGCATGATGGGCCGAATGGCCTCCTCCTGTGGATAAATTCCTTGGAATCCTTGTATATAGTTTTTGGCCTTATCTCTCAATTTTAGTAATTAGACCTATGGTGACCTTTTGACCTCAAAAATAATCAGTGGTTGAATTTAGTGACTTGCTGTGCAAATCCTGTTCAAATTGCAAGTCAATCGGATGAAAATTGAGGAGTTTAGGAATTCCACCTAAGTTGTTGAACTTTGTCTTATGTTGACCCTTTGGCTTATGTTGATCTCAAAAATCATTGGTGCTTTAATTCCATGAGTTGATTTGAAAATCCTGTTCAAATTTCAAGTCAATCTGAAGAAAATTAGCAATTTTAGAAATTCAGCAGATGTTGACTTTGATCGGCCGTCGCATTGCCGGAACGTACAATGTCCGAAAGTTTCAGAATGATCGGCTGAGCGGTTTGGGCTGTAGGTGAGCGGACAGACAAAAGAAAGTAACAAACTTATGGAACAGATCAAGATACCTGGCAAAAAAAATGCTTTTGCCAGGTCACAAACAGACAGACAGACAAATGGGTGAAAACAGAGGTGGCAGAGGCAGAACAAACAGAGGTGGTACAGCTCAGCCGATCACTCTGAAACTAACTTCGGTGGCAGAGGAAACTAAGTGTTATTTCAACAACAAAAAAAACTCTTTTTTTTGTGTTTCACTTCATTTTACATCCACATTCTTCTTTTTCTTCCATACGCAGCACACTGCTGTGTGGGGAGCATCATTGCTTGAGGGCACAGCTTTACCACTGAAGCAATGCCCTCTGTAGGTGAGGACAGGAATTTGGAATTTCATCTACTCTTCACAAAGGACACCATGGGATTTTTGACCTCCACCAATTAATGCTGCATTATCAGCAGACGGGACACCCGGTCTACAGTTCATCCAAGGGACAGCACACACATTGATGAATCGCCCTGCCTGCAAAACACCAGGATGACAGTTTATATCTGGGACAGGATTCGAACCCAGGCTAGATGACTTAGATGCGAATGTGCATACCTTTAAGCCATCCTGCCAGCCTTACATCCCCCATTGCGATTCACAGACAGAGACATGCAATATATTTGTGAAGTGCAACATGCCGTCTTTTCATTAAATCCATCGGCGAAGCGACGGATACGCACACCGAGTTAAAATATCAGGCAGTGATGATGGAGGGATTGTATTTATTTTTATATTTTTTGAAATGGTCATTTTATATAACATGCATTCATGTCCTGCTCGGCTTTCAGAGCCAATCCTTCCGCCAAGGTCCCATTTCTCTCACTCGTGTTTGCTTTTGTTCACCAGAGGCTTCTCACCGTGGATTCTCGATTTAGAGGTAAAAGCAGGAAAATTAGCACAATAATGAACCCACAAGAGAATTGAAATAGGAAAAGAAAGAAACCCGGTGTATCAAGGCCAGTTGTTATTGCAGACAGGGGAACGTCTCACGTTTATCAGCCATTGCCTGCGATACTTGCTTCGCCAAAGCCAGGGACAGAGACAGCCGGGTGAGCACCCCCACCCCAAACTCCATTCCCATCTGATACCCCAACCAAGCTCCCATCATTCGACTCAACCTCATCTGTATTCAAATGAGGTGTGGTGGAACGAACACAGTGGTTTGTTTTACTTCAAAATTCCATGGCTACCAATAACCCTACCCTTCAAAACGTTGCGGTCGTTCCAGGGATGCGTGACATTCAACCGAGCCTGATGTAGGACCATTTCTGGCCCTCTTTGGCAATGAGATGTGATATTTTGCTCGAACGTGCCTTGAATAATAGAGAGCGTTGAATATACTCTTCTTTTTATCCCCATCTGTGCCGTTGGCATTTGTACAGCAAAAACACTCTGCTTTTGGTCCTCCCGGTCTGGTTCATAGAGGTGACCATACAGAGTGTGTGTGTGTGTGTGTGTGTGTGTGTGTGTGTGTGTTTTGTGTGTGTGTGTGTGTGTGTGTGTGTGTGTGTGTGTGTATGTGTGTGTATTTGTGTGTGTGTAGCTTCTATCAATTAGCTTCCTCCTGAAAAGGCCCAAGTTAAGGATCATCTATGTTTATTGCAGACACAAATATGGCCAAATTTGTTTTTTTAACACTCCCCCAACCCCACCACGATACACATTATGCACGCACTGCCATGTATATTAATGTTAAGGTGAGTCTTGTTTAATATTATGTTAATATATTAAGGTGAGTCATTTAAATTAAGTCGAACAGCATTCTGAGTCTGACTTCTGACGTCATCACGTTCACATAACACCGTCACCAGGTTACACTCACCAGTCACCACCCGGCTTGAGTGGACAGTACATTTTGTAGACAGTTATATTTTCAGTACACAATGAAATGAGTTTTGTCCATCTTAACTTCGAAGTCTTCCAACTGATAAATCCTCAGACTTATCACAGGCTGGTAGCAAAGAGGAGAGAAAAAAAAAAACAAGAAAACGAGCAATCAGAGGTTGCAGACCCTCACCAGGACTTGTTTTGTGTGGTGTATTTTGTGTGGCGTTTGTGTACTCGTGTGTTACATATTTAATAAGAGACTTCATTAAAACTGCCACTTTATAACTGTTGGCAGAGACAGCCAGTTCAGCCATTTCAGAGAAGATTTTTGAAGGTTTTTTTCAATTAAAAACAACAATGGCTGCCGAATCACGTGACCGATGTCGTCATCAAAAATTGTGTGTGGACCATTTTATCCTTAGATGACCCTCAAAAATTTTCATACTGATCGGCTGTAGCATTCTACATCTGCAATTATGACGTCATAACAAAGGCACCTATGATGTAATAAATAAAAAAATCGCACTCATTCCCAATGAGGAGTACTTGCTATCTACCAAGTTTCAATTATTTCCTTGGTGCGGTTTCAGAGATACGGAGGTCCAAAGTTTTTTCGTTTTCCCAATATGGCTGCCACATCACGTGACCTATGACCTCACCTAATTATCATTGTAACATTCTACATGAGTAGTCGCATCAATGGTGAAAATTTCGTCTCAATCCGACAAGCAGTTGCAGAGAAAGACATTAAAATTTTGGGCGGACGGACAAACAAACAAACAAATAAACAGACAGACAAACAAACAAACGGACCTGAATGCAACACCCTCTCCTTCGGCGAAGCTAAAAATCTTCAACACTACATGCATATGCTGACAAAATTTGTATATCTGATCACATGACCAGCTACGTACACATGTTAACCCAGGGAATCCATCAATTTGCATATTCCACAACATGCATGGAAAAATGACGTCACATCCATATGATAAACCTGATTGCTCCGTAAGTGTTTGTCTCAGTGGAATTTTTCTTGTGATTCGGTGTTTACCAAGCCCGTGCCGCCAGCAATGCCAGTTCCACGAATGCCAGTCTCGTGACTACCCTCGCTGCTCGTTCGTGCTCCAGGCCATCCCATTCCCAATTAGCCTGGGGAGATAGAGAGCTGGCACAGAAAACGAGCAGAATGAATTATGGAAGAGCTCAATGTTTGGCTGACGTCGATGCATTTAACATCACCATGCGGGTGCTGCTGCTCCAGGAACGAGCCTCACAATAACAAGCACATTTGGAGATCTTCGGAACAGGAGCAAAAGGTCAGTGTCAGACGCATTTGGAATCGTGACCTTCTCCACCTGCTTCCATTTGCATGCCTCACCTTGATTCAAAGGTCTGCTTGGAGTCTGCTCAAATGTCTGAGCACCACACCAAACAAGTAATGAAAGGAGAATAACTTTTCTATTCTTGACAAAGAAAAACAAAATCCGGATATGTAAGGAATGGCCACTTTACAACAGTCATCGCTAATTAATAGTTCAGCAATAAATTTCAAAGTCCTGCAGAAGAACTTCACTTTGGTTTTCATTTCCAGCAATTTAATCCTCCTTGTGAATATCCCACAATTAGGATCACTGCTCACGTCCATTCCTTTGTTCCTCTCTTCTCCCAGTTGTGGAACCTCCTTCATTACACGGTTCAATTACAGCCTTCCCGATATTATTTCAACTAGACAGCACACCACCATCTCAGGTCATGTTCCCACTCCACGGATGTGATCTTTTCCATACTCCTCCTGTCTCCCCATTCAACCCTTGTGGCATCTAGATCCTGTCCGCACTGTTGTGTGGGGTCAACGTGTTGCCCTTCTACCCTCTATAACATCCCTCTTCTATGAGTGAACAAACAAAAATTAGTCATTTGCAAACAATGCACTCAGCAGGAACAATACTCGCTGGAGATACCTGGCTTTTCCTTTTGTATTCCTTGCCGAGGCGAGGCTCGTGGAGGAGCGAGAACACAGAACGGATCAGGATGCAACAGAACGAAAATAACAGGACAAAGAGATGGGGGGGGGACACACCAAAAGCAGGGTTGAGAGAAAAAAGATTGAGTCTTGGAGAAACAAGGGATGTGGGGAAGAAGTATAGCAAGGGGAGGACACAGGGGCTGAACAAGATGGAAACATCCGCAAACTGAATCACGGAAATGGAAGGAAAAACCTGGAAACTCAGAAGGAGATGGGCTTGGAGGGGGTTAGTAGGGGAAGAAAAGATTATGGTTTTCAATGGGGGATGATCTTGGATGGTGGTGAACTGCTGTCTCGGAACCCTGGAGGGAAGAATGAGATTGAAGAGACTGAGGCTGTTGGTTACGCAGGTGAGAAGAAAAAGAGGAACGATTGAGTGGAGGTGAGTAGTGACTGGATCTTGGGATTTCCCCAGAAGGGGTTGGTGGTGGACTGCATGCACCCTGTATAACCTGGTGGGGTGGAGTGGGGGGGGGGACAGAGCACAGAGATGGCAAAGGGTCAAGACCAGAAAGGAGGTGGTACAAGACAGAGAAATACAGACTTGTCTATGATGTGAAAGTGTTGACACAAATATATATTAAGTTATTTCTCTTTTGGGGGAGAATCCATCAGGGGCACCTAAGATTTATTAATTTGAAAAACGTGATTAAATAGAGAGTTCATAGAACAATTTACCCCACTCAGTGTTGAGAAAAATGACATGGGAACGGTCTTTTCAATGCTTGCTTTGCATTTCTGATTTGCACGATCTATATTTCCTATGCTTGCCATTTTATCTGAATCTCAATATTCCCCAAGAATGAGTGCGAGCGACAAATATGATTGGTCGAGATGGCAAAGAAAGACGTAATATTTTGCTCGACTGCTAAACTGAAGGCTTTTGGAAGTGCCAACAAGATGATTTGTGTTCTACAGTGTTCAAGTTTATAAATCAATTGAAATGAAATAAAAGCTTTGAGACTGGGGGAAAAAATACTTTTTGTGGAAGTTTACAGCCGTTGCCATGGAAACAGCAATTTGGGTAGTTTGGAAAATTTGACCTATCAAGTGTTTCACCTGATTGGATGTTGTGCATAACAAATTTGGTTGATACATTTTCTAATTGTGGCCTTATAAGTGTTTTACATATTTTGGATCGCTATGACCTTGACCTTTGACAACTTTTGACCAGATTGTTTACACGTATACTACACATACATACAAATAAATGATGTATGTTTCATTCTGATATGTTGAAAAATTCATAAGGCTTGGCAATAATAATAAAAAAAAATTTTATCCCATTTGATTATAATGGGGGTGAAATTGTCGTCATGGTCACCGTTTCCTCTCTGCCATGTGGCACTTTCCTCTCTGTCACGTGGCACTTTTAGACTCGTTAAACGTTTCCCCATGCCACTTACGAAAATGAGCAGAACCTGAAAAAACAGAAAAAGAGAAATTAATGAAATAATTATATTTTGCACCCCCTTAGCTTTTTGTTACTGAGGTGGTTTATCAATGGGGTGCATTTTGATTATGACTGGTGACCCTCAAGTGATATTGCAGAAGGCCCTCGGACAGAAGGTCTAACAGGGTCTATCGTTTCTTTGGGGACTAAGGGTTCCAATGGCGTCTTGAGGGTCTACAGGATCATTGGGTCATAAAGGGACTTTGGGGTATTATGGGTCTTAGGGTTATAAAGGGTCTAAAGAGTCCTAGCGGTCTTGAGGGTCCAAGGGGTCTTAAGGGTCTTAAGAGCCGTATGGGTCTTTATGGTATTTGGGGTCTTACGGGTCTAAAGGGTCTTTAGGATATCAAAGGGTCTTTGGGGGTTCTTCGTGTCTTCAGAGCTTTAGTGGTCTTTAGAGTCTTTGGGATACCAAACCAGAGATAAAAATTAGTTCGTTTTAACGCACGCTCAAGCCGATAGCGGAACGATAAAAAATAAGAAAAACCTCTCTAACCCACAATGTTTCATTCGTTTTTAGGCTTTGCCTATTTCATATTAGAAACAAGTAAAAAAGACATAAAATGTCATAGCCCCCACTGTTTTAGTATTTTTGCCGTATGGAGTTAAAGCGCTAGCCCATATTTATGTACAACTAAAATGGATGCCAGTCTACCAGTCAACCATATTTGATCAGATCACAAAATATAGTGAGGGGCAGGTGTATGCCATCATGTCCTGTGGTTGTGCTAAGTTTGAACAAAATCGGACCATGCATGTCTGAGAAATGGTTTTGGGATACATTTAAGTAACAAAATGGCCACCACAGCCATCTTGGATCTGATCTTGAAAAAAAAAAATGAGATGCATATGTAAGCCTTCATTCAATATCTGTGTGCCAAGCTTGAACAACATCGGTAAATGCACGTCCGAGAAATGGTTGAGGACGTATTTGACACCAGGTTTTTTTTGCAACTAAAATGGCTATCAGTCGGCCATCTTGGATATGATGTAAAAAACAAAAAATGACATGAATATGTATCCCATCATCATGTGCTGTCTTTGTGCCAAGTATGAATACAATCAGCCTTTACATGTCCGAAATATGGTTACGGACGCACACACAGACACCAAAATCAAGACCAAATCCATAAGCCCGCATTTTGGACTAAGTCCAACGGCAGCTAAGCCTAAGGCCTGAGGCTGCCGATCTGTGCTACTTCATGCAATGGCGGCGCATGATTTTATTTGGGTGGAGTCAGGCCAGCTGTCCAGCCAATGGGTGTAAAGCAGTGGGGTGGAGTCAGGGCAACTGAACACTGAACCATGTCTAATATGTGAGATTTTCTAAGTCTCAAAAAGGGCATAACTGTGAAAAATTGCCAAAACACCCTGAAACTCCAACTTTTTCTGTAACTTCTCATAATAAAGCTACGTCTCAAGTTTCAGTTGAATATCAGGTTGAGATAATGTAATGTGTAATAGATATCTGCAATATGAAAGCTAAATGTTCAACAGTTTTTGAAATATCGCGTACAAAAAAGTACATGGCGTTTGATCAGTCCGCCGGACAGTACTCCTTTTAATGTCCCTTGTCCCCTACCTTGACGGAGGGGCGGGGGACAAGGAAACATTAATAATACTCGATAAAAAGCATTAATAATAATTTATAAAAAATAAACATTAACAAGAGGGAGAATTGCATTGCGAGACATGTCCCCGAGCGGTGATATTTTCTAAGTCCAAAAAGGGCATAACTGTGTGAAAACTTCATGAAACGCCCCAAAACTCGAACTTGTTGTGTAACTTATCATAATAAAGCCATGCACCAAGTTTCAGTTCAATATTTTAAAGGCTATGGGAAATAATTCTGAAGGACGGACAGACGGACGGACGGACGGACTGGCTGACAGATAGACAGACAGATGGAGAGCAAATCTATAGTCCCCTCTGGTGAAACCGGTAGGGGACTAATAACAGATCAGACCAACCAATATACTTGCAAATCTTCGATTTCACAAGTAGCAAACAGACAGACAGACAGACAGACAGGGGTGAAAACATAATCTCCAAAATTTATTTCAAAACAACAACAAAAAGTTCTTATAAAACAATGTTAATACTAATAATATCCCCCCTTCCCAAAGTTTTTTTCCCTCCTCTGATTAATGCTTGCTAACCTATGGTTGTTTGTTCACATTCAATCCTTTTTAAATACCAAGCATCAAGCAAGGAAGAGTTTTTTAATTCATTATGGTGTGATGCAAGTGGGAATCGAACTGCCAACCTCCCAGACTCTAACCAATTATGTCCTAAGGTTGTTGCTGTCTGTAGCCCTTGTTAGTCTTTCTTCTGGTCAGCTGTTAGGATGAAGGTTATAAGGAATTAAATAATCAGGATGCAAGGTTTCGTATTTGACTTGGGTACAGCACACATCGGGTGACTTTTCGACAGGTGGGACATCTCGCTTTACCTCCCCATCTGAGCGACTGTGTAATCTGGGGTGCAGTTCTCCTTACAGTTACCGTATCAGAACAGCAGTTGAAATCAAATTAAACTCGAAGGGGAACAAATCCTTGACGTAACCTCTGAATCCTTGTTTCCACGAGCAGGTGGTTCCGTGCTTTTGACAAATGCTCCGTTTTCTGCAGCTCGGCTCGGACTGAGGTTGAGCCAAGATGCATCCGCACAGCACCCATGATGTCATCCCAAATGCTTGGTTGACTTGAGAGTGCGTTGAAAGGGAATCCATTCATTGTGATGCCTCACTGCAGTTAATTCTTGTTTTGACTAATACAGAGCTTTCGTGCAGGTAGACGTTGTCCTGAAACGAAAAAAATTGAGCCATTTGTAGAGACAACGCATCAGGGCCAAGCACACACCTAATTGAGGTTTCCCACCCTCCATCATCTGATACAACACACGTGAATGTCTCTCTGCCATAGGAGGTCTCTACCATCCAAGTACTAACTGGGCCTGACTCCGTTTAGCTTCTGAGATCTCATAGGATTGGGTATATTGAGGCCAAGAGTCAGAGGCAACCTATCGGCTTGAATGTATCTGAGCCTGCTATTTCTGATAAATGAACATCATGCTCAATAAAAAACATGGCTTTCGCCCCCGCAGCATTGTGCAAGGATATATCTTCCTTCCTACACTCCATCAGCGTTCCCATTTTGTGCCCTTATTTCCTGTGAAAAGTGTAATTGCCCCAGCAGTGCAGTACTTCATGGTAGTAAACAGCGATGCCATATTAGTTGTTTATGATCAATTCGCTTGATAGCAATGGCCTCTTCCATAGCCATCACTTGAGCATTCCAAGACAGATTCCAAAATGCATTTATGTGGTACGTGGATGAAACACCAATGAAAACCCACACAAAGAAAATGGCATGGCCAGCAGCCAGCACCTCTGGGAGTAAAAGTTCCTGTTGCTGGAAAAACAAACTGTCTCTACACCTTTGATAACTGCTCAGAAGCTGCAGAAAGTGCTGCACACGATACTTTACTCCCCACCAAAGCCTTTCCAGCAATGTTGGCTCCATTCATTCGTTTATTTAAATTTTATAAACACACTGGTGTAGTCTACAAAGCCTGTAAGAGTTGGGACGAAACATAATCCCCTCCATCGGAAGTGTGGTGGAAAACACCTCCTCCGCCCACCCTAAATGAAAACCATTGCTGTTCATCACAAACAGCACAAACTTCCAAGTGGCCTGCAGTTCCGCCCAGAGCTCAGTGGCCTAATACACGGACGTTGTATAATTCATCGAGAACGGAGGCGTTTTTTGGCAGCTTATACATCTTCATCCATTATTCAGGACTGCGCAGCACTCCCTTGTGTGCTGAAATGGACATTGTGCTCAATGGGTCTGGGCCTGCTCAACTAATGGGTCCGCAGTTTATTTGGCAAGTGGAGTTTTCTTAAAATTGCACATTCGAGCGGGGTCGGATTCAAAGTGGAATTCGAAATGGCTTTTAACTTCAATGGAAAGGCAGAGCTAGAGCCTGAACCTGGAGGTGATGGAAAGTGGACGAACACCCTTTTATTGGTTGATTCCACAAAAGACGGTGATTATGATAACTAACTCATGACTTATTTTTTGTAAAAAGGTAAATTTTTTGTTAGACTGCTGCATTCACAGGTAGTAAAAATTATGACAGTAAATTTATGGATTATGATTTACGCACAGGGACTCATGAAAATTCCACATAATTTAAAATGTGATTGCAAGTCCTCAATTCCCCCACCTCTCACAAATCCCAAGTCCTCAACCTACACCTCCCAGCCCCAAGGCGTCAATCCCCGACCCACTCCAAGCCTTCAAACCTCCACCCCAACCCAACTCCTCAGCCGCCGCCCCCCCCCCAACCACCAAAGCCTCAACCCCATCAACTCCATCCCATATTTTCTTTCTCCTCCCCCCAAACCTAAAGTCCTCCCCCTCCCCTCCCAGGCAAGGTATGGCCCATCAAGGTCACCTGTCCAACTCACAATCCCACAAGATATGCAGAAAATATATCATGACATGAATTTAAGCCCTGCTTCAGAGAATGACACATACGTAGTTATTTCGGCAGTGTATAAGGCAACAAACCGATGCTTCGATCGCCGAGGCCTATCTTGACAAGGGTCAAGACACCTATCTGCATCCTTTTAACTGTCGCTTTGGTCGTTTTGCAATGAAAGGAAAACTTATAGGGAGGGCATGGCATTCATGAATATGACAGGTGCAAAGACGTCTTTGACTTCCCACAGCAGTAAGCCCCAACATGGCGAATGCATTATGTTATTCACGTGGAAATGATGGGTCGAGTCAGGCTATCTGTCCAACCATTGGGTGGCTTTGAATGTGACAGATAGATGGATAAACAAGCGTATTAGTATTATTATTATTAAGATGAACAGTCGGGAAAGCTTATAGAGTCATCTAGCCCGGGTTTGAATCTCAACCCAGGTGTACACGACAGCCCTGGGGTTTCGCCAGAAGTGCGAGGCATCAAAGTGTGCACCATCCATTGGTAGGACATTAACCTGGAGTAGTACGGTAGATCAAGTCAACATTTCACCAGAATCGTTCAAAATGTGAAAAAAGTGTGAAAACCGGTACACATGACTACTTTTATATGCTCTTTCATATAAGAGCAGGACACACATGATCAGACTACAATTACGGCCGCCATCTTGAATTTCAAAATGGCCACCACCGAAAACTATTTTTTACGATATCTTGGTCACCAAGAGGCATAAGCACTTGAATAAAGAGTCTAATCCAATGTTTTCACACACAAGGAATCCAATAAACACACTTATAATGCTCCATTTTCAGTCTTTCTGCTTTACAATCGAAATGAGACCCGTTCATAAATAACTAAATACTTAAAAGTGTTTGCTCGATGTTTGATATCCAAATGCTATGAGCGTGTATAAATGGCTATATCCAATTTAATTTCCAATATAATGTTTTGAAAGGTGTTATAATTCTAAGAGTCTGTCTGTCATTTGCTCTGAAACTATGGTCCGCGGTCATTCCAGCTGTCAGTCGATCCATGCGTTCCAGAGAACGTCCCTGTGCGTGGGTCAATCACTATCACTCTTTGCATGCATGAATATGATCTGTATTGCAATTGATTCACCAAAAATCAGTTGCTGTCTGAAAATAATGAGATGTATGCGTGTATAGATGTGTATAAGCAGAAACATATGTTGTAAATTGTAATGGTGGTGGACGAACATTTTTTTCCCCTTTTTTTCAGGACATTTGATACGGTGATACAATTGCACTGACATGCTATAACGATGTCCAAAAAGTGCAAGATAATCGATGCTGGTAAAGGTGCATCTTCTAAAAGACAATGCCCAGAGAAAACAGCCTTGATTGACTGGAAATTGTGTGCAATTTGCCACAGGACACCGAAAAAAGCTTGTTAATCCCAGCATAGCTAAATATAGAGGAAGTGATAAAGAATGCGGCTACAAACTATTTGCTGAGAATATTTTGGAGTTTCATCAAATTGATGCCTTACAGAGGATATTGACATTTGTGAAGTGGGACAGTGGAAATGGCATTGAAGCCACGCTCAGAACAAACCAGGCAGTATGGCACAAAGCTGCAGAAACAGGTTTGACAAACAAAAGCTCCAACGTGCTCAGAAAAAGAAGTCAAAAGAAAACCTGGAATATGAGACAAGTCCTGTTAAGACCAGGCGACGCAGCGTGGGAGATGTCATGGCAAGGACATCTAATTGTTTTTTTGTGAAGAAGATGACACAAATGAGTATCTCCATGATGCAAGGACTGACAAAATTGATATTCGAGTTCGTCGATATGCACATGTGTTACAAGATAGGAAACTGTTGGGAAAGCTCTCCGAAGGTGACATGCATGCCTTAGATGCTAGGTATCATCTATCATGTCTGACTTCCGTCACCAACCGTGTGCGAAAACATAATGCTCAGCATGTAAGAGACACCCAAAGCACTAAAGTCGATAGTCTAATATTGGTGAGCTAGTTTCGTACATAGAAGAATTCCGCCAAGATGAAACGTTGCCAGTCTTCAGATTGTCAGATATGGGGCGACTTTACGATCCAGATTAAGAGAAGAAGATCCAGACTTTTCTGGAAAGGTCAATACAACACGATTGAAGAGAGAATGTTGTGCTTAATCCCAGAATAGAGAGCTCAAACTCAAGGAAGAGATGTGGTCCTCATGTTTATTCCGACATTGGAGAAGCGATTAAAATAGCTTGCTCCAACAATGATGATGATGCAATGCACTTAGTTCCTGTCACAGTGCGTCGCTAAGTTATCCACACAAGAGAAGGAGCTATATAGCACACAGATACCAATGTCATCTCTTCCCAAGAGTGCAACATAGAATCTTCTCCAGCTCCATGCAACCATGAAGAAGCCGATACGAGGTTATCTTGCATGCTCTCCATTGTGACAAAATGGCCATCACAGAATCCTGATCAGGTCAGTCGACACTGACGTTGTTGCCTTGCAATTGCCATATTTCACGCTTTATCCCTTGACGAACTATGGGTTGCATATGGAGTCAAGAAAACACAGGTTAATACCGGCTCACACGATTGCAAACAGTCTTGGTGAAATAAGGCCAAAGCTCTTCTGTTTATGCATGCCTTCACTGGCTGTTACACGTCGTCGTCATTCAGTGGTATTGGGAAGAAAACCGCTTGGACACCTGGACCAATTTCCCGATATAACGGACTCTTTCTTGAGTTTATCCAAGAGCCTTCATCAGTCTCAGATGAGAATGTGTGTCAACGGAAAGGTTCTCATACGTCTTTATGATAGAACCAGTGATGCACGAGGTGAATCAGCAAGGAAGCTTCTGTTCGCGAAAGGAAGACAAATGATCGCCTACCCCCACAAAGGCAGCCCTCACGGAACATATCAAGAGGTCGACATACCAGGCAGGACACATCTGGGGCCAAGCGCTGATATATCTAAGCAGCAGTTACCAAGCCCATGTGACTGGGGATGGATGAAAGACGCCATTGAACAGTGGATACCTTTCTGGCAGCACTTGCCGAGGCGGCCAAATTCTGCACAGAGCTGATCAAATGCGGCTGCAAAAAGGCATGCAGACCACCATGCAAATGTTTCTGTGCATCTCTCCCGTGCATTGAACATTGCCATTGTGCAGGAACATGTTATCAGACAGATTGAAGTCAGAACTGTATCTAGACCAGATGAACGATACTTGGGACAGTGTATATGTCATTTTAAAGCAGAAAGACTGACAATAGAGTTTAAGTGTGTTTATTGGATTCCTTGTGTGTGAAACATTGATTCGAATCTGTATTCATTTTGCTAGGTCTCTTGGTGACCGAGATTTCGTTAAAAAAAATTCGGTAGCGGCCATTTTGAAATTCAAGATGGCGGCGGTAAATGTATTCTGATCAGATGTGTCCTGCTCTTATATGAAAGAACATATAAAAATGGACATGTATGCCAATTTTCACACTTTTTTCACAATCTGAACGATTTTTCTTTAATCTACTTTACTAGAGGACCCATCTGCTATCATCGATCGTCAAAGATCCCACTGTTTCTTCCGGAAAAAGGACGCGAGTTATCACAGGCACCATGAAAAAAAATCCAAATTTCTGCCCAAATCACCTCCAGTCGAACCCAGCTTGTTCTTAAAAACCTTTCCTGGCCATCCCCACGAAAAGGTCAAAATCATTGGGACAGTAGTAGTAGTGGTGGTAGTGGTAGTGGTGGTGGTGGTGGTGATGGTAGTAGTGGTGGTGGTAGTGGTGGTAGTAGTAGTAATAGTAGTATTGTGGATTTATTCTGAAGGCTTAAAAAAAAAGTGCCGGAATCATCTCACTGTGTTGGTGAAAATTTACAATTCCTCCACAGTTCTCTCCGAATTCAAGTGTAATTATTCATCAATTTTGCACAATAGCCACTTGCGCAGCATCTTTTTAAACACTAATAATATGGCAAGAAAAGAAATCGCATTCACCAGTAAGACCTCTTGAAATTATGGCAATTATTCATCAGACTCTTTCGTGCAAATGCAAATTTTCTCCAGGAACATCTGCTGCCACACTACATGTGAATTAGCAGCAACATTGTCCCAAAAACAAACTGCACTGCCATTAGACCTCAGGAATGAAAATAATTTGACAACTAACGTGACAGGTTCTAAGGTTATGTAAGTAGATGCACTGAATAAACTAGGAGTCCAGGATATTATATACATATATATATTATATATTTCTATTATTGTCACAGATCCAAGGTTCGAGGCTTGCCAAGAGGGGAAGCACTTGGGTCCCTCCCGAACGTTACACTACTACGCGTGATACATCACCTGTGGACAGCCGGCTGATCGGAGTCAGTGGCCTCAGCACACACGCTGCTTACTGCCGAGCATTACAGTGAGTGCGTGCTGGCTGACAAAGCAAATTATTGGGTAGAACGTCCCATCTAACCTTACTCGTGCACTCGGACCACTAAAGGAAAAGATAACTGAGACCGATTGGAAACAACAACAAACAATTATTTATTACAAACACACAAGCAAGCAATCATTTAAAAACAAGAAAGTAAAAAGGTACGTAAGAGCACATTTAACCATAACATGTATTCTTCTTCAATCTTACTTGAACATAAGACTTGGACATCATTCACTCAGGGGAAAACAATAAAACAAGGACTTGAAAATAAAATAAAAGTAACAAATGGAGAAAAGGAAATAGGCTAGTGGCCAAATGAGGTTTTGGGTGGCATACCCCTACCCAAGGTAGAACAAGTCACAACCTATTTTTTCTTGAAGAGGGATGTTTGGGGAGTTAGAAAATCATGGTTGTGAACCTGAGATCATTGCACAACATTTTGAAAATCACGTTTACATATGTACCACTGCAGACTGCAAAAATGGATTGAATTGCCACAGATTTTGGCTCATTAATGGCTCATATATTTGTTAATACTGGTGCTACAAACACAAATTTGGCACCAAAATGTGAGGAATGATGACATATATATCTGTAAAAACCATTTGTGATGTAACAAAGGCTTTTGTGTGTCCTACAGGCAAAAATAGAGGAATTTTACTCAACAAATCAGCTTCGGGTTTACCAATAAATATCAACGAAACAATTAATTTCTTCATAAGTATTTGAGTTGTATTACTCCATATTACATCAAAATAACCCTCTATCATTCTCCTTTTTAGAAATATAAACTCATAAAGATAAATCAGTTGAATTAATAGAGTTATTACCGAAACCATATGTACCCCCCCTAAAAGTAACGACATTGATTAATTTATAATACATGTATATGCATTACCAAACAAGAATGATTTAAATCCAGTTGCAGAAAATCAATTTTGAGCTTGATTGCTTTTTCTAAAACTACTGATATACTTATCTGTTAATTATTTCATTTCAGATGCTTGTGTGACAATTAATCTGCAATTATGGATCTGGAACCACCTGTTGTGAAGCGTCGTAAAATTGACACTGACCACTGCATCATATGCTTTAAACCCTCAACCCTAAAAAGCAAGAGTTGTAAAGAACCCAACATTAATGGTTTGAGTGCAATCTTCAAAGCAAGTCAAATCAGAAAAGATGACGTTTACGAAAGTATCTGGCCTTTGCAACAAGACATATTGATCTTGATTTGAAGTATCATTCCACAAATCGTGTCGGGCCAAGTATACCAGCAAGTCAAATATCTTCACATCCAACCCAGTGAGAGTGACCAGCAACCATGCACGTCTGCGGCAACAGAACACACAAGAATCAGCAGAAATGAAACAGCTGGGTTTGACATCAGGACTAACTGCTTCATTTGTGGAAAATACAACACTTCCAGAAACAAGCTTACATCCAATCCAACACTCTGGTATCTACAGGAACTGGACAGTCCACCAGAGAAAAAGTTCTGGCAGCAGCTGACAAAAGACAAGACAATAAATACACATGCGCATGCTTGCCTTTCCAGATTTGTTCGCCTATGATGCCAAGTACACAGGTTATGCTATTCACACTATATTTCAGAAAGGAACATCAATGCTGCAATTCGTAAATCAAGAGAGGAAACAATGGGCACAGTACATGATGAAGCTTTTGATGAACTGAAATGTTATGGAACAAACTGTGTTCTCCAAAACTAAAGGGCTGTCACACCTTGACGATTTAGCCAGCGTATGCCGATTTATGAAAAATTTGTCTAAAACGCTGGCACACGTCGAATACGTTATGGGTACGTTTTGTGTACGTTAGTGCACGCTGAAAACACTACCATAGGTCGTATTACGCTGGTTAAAACGTTGTACTTTTTGGTTGTCCAAAGAATTTTGCATGCTTGAAATTTTACGACGTACTCGGCGTTTGGCTCGCACGTTCCGCTACGCTGGCCATAAATTGTAGGCACGTTATGCGATCGTTGACACACGTTAATTGTATGTTACTCATAAGTCGAAACACGTAGAGGTAACATTAGCGTACCCGAAACTTATTTCTAACCTATGAGTAACGTTTTGTAAGCACGCTACACGAACGTTGTTCACACTTCGCAACACGCTACTTGAAAGTTCCTCATACGTCGAAACACATCAAGGTAATGTTTAGGGTACCCGTGACTTATTTATAACCTATGAATAAGTGCTTGGGATTATTACGCTATGCATACGCTAGACTATCGTTGGGCATAGGTTGTGGACGCCTAAAACACGATAACAATCGTTGGTATAACTTGTGTATAAGTTATCGAAGCGTTCTGTGTTCATTACTAGTACATTATGCATTTGTCAAAGTCGTTTTTAATACTTTAAAAAGTAAAACAAAGAAATATTTCATCGTGGGAATGAGGAAAAAAAATAGCCGAAAAGAACATCGAACAATGGTGCAAAGTAGTCTCCTATTCGTGGACGATAAGAGGATCCATCATTTTTTTTTTTTTTTTTTTTTTTTCATAGGCCGGCATACGCTGGCAAAATCGTCAAGGTGTGACTGCGATGTTGACACTTCAAATTTCAGGCGGTTATGATTTAAATCGGCGTCCGGCAGGTTCTTAACAGGCTACGCCACGAGTTCGCCGGCGATACGTTTAGCGCGCTATGCGTAAGTTAAACTATCGTTGGGCATAGGTTGTGAACGCCGAAAACAGGCTAAGCATTCGTTGGTAATAAAAGTTATCAATAACACAACGAAACGTTCTGTGCCCGTTACTAATATGTTATGCATACGACCAACATGTTATGATATGCCCAAAACTTTAAAAAAAAACATCAAAATTTCAGCGTACGCCAACGTTTTACATACATTTTATACGTTGCCATTGCTGGTTAAAACGTCAAGGTGTGACAGGGCCTAAGACAGTGACAACCTCGTTCATCTGAAAGATGAATACGTTGGATATTTGGTTTCACTGGGTACCACAAATGCAGACAGTATAAAACTTGGAAGTTGAAGGAGCGATTAACTAAATATTATGGTGACAAATAGTCTGTGTAACATTTGATGGCCACACTGACATCATATGCTCTTCTTCTGTGACCTTATGTGATGCCTGAGAAAAGCCACGATTCTGCAGAGCATGACTGATGAACCAGAATATGAAGACATCCCGTCTGATGTACCATCAGCACAGATAGTGAAATGCATACTTTGCATGCTGCAGCTGGTATCCTGAGGAACACATGGCTGATATCGAGCATGTTGGAAATATGTATGCACCTGTGAGGAAACAGATATTCAGCACTGTGCAGAATTTGTTCCTAATACACTCTACGACTTTATTCAGTGGTGCACCAGTGAGAAATCAAACACGAATGTAACCAGCTGTAGTGATGAAGGTGTATGAAGAACAACCTGAGGACGATCGCCATTTGTCACAATATAATATCACAGAGGCGTCGAGTGTACTCCACAATAACGCTAGGTTTAGCCTTGCAGGTGCATCATGAATTGGGAAGCAAGCATCTCATTGACATGCTTCATGAATTAGGACACTGTGTGTCCTATGATGAGGTGAGACGTTTCCTCACGTCTGTGGCTGTTGATCAAACTGCCTCGGAGGATATTTACATCCCCAAAGTTCTTCAAAACCTACGCTGCACCGACGATGACTGTAGGCAGAGCAGAACATGTCATTGTATCTCTGCAGGACTGACCTGCACTGAATTTCTGCTCGTGTAGTGCAGACGATTGTCCAAATGTTGATGATTCTGTTGTCTTTGACGACAGCACTGATGAAGAGCGTGACTGAACTTTTAAATGTATTACATGTATTACTTCATGTAAAGGCCCAGTCACACCTGACGTTTTAGCCAGCAATGGCAACGTATCAAATGTATGTAAAACGCTGGCTTACGCTGAACTTTTGATGTTTTTTTTTTAAAGATTCGGACGTATTCATAACGAGTTGGTCGTATGCATAACATATTAGTAACGGACACAGAACGTTTCGTTGTCTTATAGATAACTTATACAACGAATGCTTAGCCTGTTGTCGGCGTTCACAACCTATGCCCAAGGATAGTCTAACTTATGCATAGTGCGCTGCACGTATCGCCGACGATCACGTGGCGTAGCCTATTAAAAGGCTGCCGCACAATGATTCAAATCATAACCGCCAGAGAAATGGAAGTGTCAACATCGCAGTCACACCTTGGCGATCTTGCCAGCGTATGCCGACCTCTGAAAAATGCGTCTAAAACGCTGCGCACGTCGAATACGGTATGGGTAAGTTTGGTATACGTGAATAGAACGCTAAAGTATGCTATCATACGTCGTAGTAAGTGGAGTACGTCTTGTACTTTTAAACGTGTTAAACATTTTACGACGTACTTGCCGTATGCCTCACACGTTCCGCATGCGATGGGAATAAGTTGTACGCACGATAAGCGATCGTTGACACACGTCGCAAAAGTTACTTTGTAAGTTACTCATAAGTCGAAACACGTCAATGTAATGGTTAGCGTCAGTGTTCCAGTCTCCCTAGTTTTTTGGTTTTTTTTTCTTCGGTATGACGGTGATGTTGACACTTCGATTTCTAGTGCGGTTATAATATAAATATAATTAATAGGCTTCTGCTCAACGATTTAAATCATAACCGCACTCGAAATCGAAGTGTCAACATCACCGTCATACCGAAGAAAAAAACAAAAAAAACAAAAAAAAAAAACCAGGGAGTCTGGAACATGACGCTAACCATTACATTGACGTGTTTCGACTTATGAGTACCTTACAAGTAACGTGTTTCGACGTGTGTCAACGATCGCGTAACGTGCCTACAACACGTTACTCATAGGTTAGAAATAAGTTTCGGGTACGCTAAACATTACCTCGACGTGTTTCGACGTGTGTCAACGATCGCATAACGTGCCTACAACTTATGGCCAGCGTAGCGGAACTTGTGAGTCATACGCTGGAATAAGTCGTAAATTTCAAGCATGCTAAATTTGAGGACAACCGCAAAGTACAACGATGAAAGCCAGCGTACTACGACGTATGCAGTGTTTTTCAGCGTGCTCTCAATGTTTCCAAAACTTACCCATAACGTATTCGACGTGTGCGGCGTTTTAGACAAATTTTTCAAAAATCGGCATAAGCTGGCTAAAACGTCAAGGTGTGACTGGGCCTAATAGATGTACATAAGTTACAGTGCATGTTATGAATTCATTATCGTCATATGTGAAATAGCTTTATATTCAATATGTTCTATAAAAGTCACTTTCACAATTGTGTCAGAATCTTAAGTCAATTCTTCATGTTGCATATCTGCATCGGGAATTCTATCGGTCAGCATTAGTGGGGCGACATATGATTTCAGTTATAACTATATCATTTCAGTGACAATTATATCATTAGATATATTTTTCAAAGGGTAAATAAACTTGGATTATGTTGATGTAACAAGTATGACTGCAAGTCCAATATTTTTGAAGTAATTAATGTTTTGTTGATATTTATTGGTAAACCGAAGCTGATTTGTTGAGTAAAATTCCACTATTTTTGCCTGTAGGTCACACAAAAGCCTTTGTTACATCACAAATGGTTTCTACAGATAATATACGTCATCATTCCGCACATTTTGGTACCAAATTTGTGTTTGTAGCACCAATATTAACAAATATATGAGCCAATATGAGCCAAAATCTGTGGCCATTAAATCCATTTTTGCAGTCTGCAGTTGTACATATAGTAAACGTGATTTTCAAAAATGTTGTGCAATGATCTCAGGTTCACAACCATGATTTTCTAACTCTCCCAAACATCCTCTTCAAGAAAAAATAGGTTGTGACTTGTTCTACCGTGAGTAGGGGTTTCTCACAATTTTAGGCCCCTTTTTTAATTTGGCCACTAGCCTAAAAGCAGTGTTTCCTTCTCTCCCTCACCTCACACAAATATACAGGAGAATGCGGAAGAAAATGGATGGGGAAGATGGGCAGTGGTGATGTGAAGCGATGGGGACACGCAGCAGCGTCCCTGAGGAAATTGCCACACCATGCTGAGGGAACTTTCATCAAAGCCGCAACTCGCACCGTTTCGCATTGCACCACGCCCGCAAGAGGCACCGCACCTCGCAGGCCACGACGAGCACCAAGAGCCACGAACATGCATGTGAGAGCACCCAATGGGGTTACCAAGAAATGCACGGATGGAGGGAACACAGAAAGGAACCCCGCACGCCCGAGGGATGACCGAACGGCCACGGGATTGAAGGTACGACCGATGGGATGAAGGGGGGACTGTTGAAAGGATGTTTGATGGAGTGGAGATTATTGGTGGACCGTTGAAACGGGCCGATGGGGGGTAATGGACAGATGATTGAAAGTAACAGAGGGATTGAACAGAATGATGGTGTGAAGGAGGAAAGATTGAAAGGAACAGAAGGGGAGGGGGGAGACATTACACGGGACAAATACAGCCGAGACAACGCATGCCTCCCAAACAGCCCTTTGACAAGGGAACAAGGACTATTTATGCAAAGACTAATGCAATAACTGATCCTCAGGTCACCTAAGTGTCCATGCATGCTCTCCCCCCCTGGGGTAAGTTTTCCAAAACCATGATATTAAAGCTCATTCTAACTACTCACTGACTGGCATTAATATTCAGGACCTTCAGGGTGACATTTGTATTTTTCACATGCCACAGATATCAACGCTGATACACTGAGAAACTAGAAGAGCACTTGGTAGATTGCGTACCTCCGCCATGCAATGCCTGATCCACGAGAACATATCGGGCCCAATACATTTTTTAAATATCATGCGATACAGTACAATATCGTTTTTGGCCCTCTCAATGGTGAAGAATCACTTTGAAAATTAAATAATTCTCGTATCCAGATCCGGATCCAGATCTTCAACAAAATTGAATCACTTCTTCCTTGTCACACACCCAATATGTCCACCAAGTTTCGTCGGAATCCGTCCAAAACTTTTTGAGATATCGTACTACATATCATTTTTGGCCCAATCTCTCAATGGTGAAGAATCGGTTTAAAAAAAAAAATTCTCGTATCCAGATCTTCACCAAAATCAAATCAACGTGTCATGGTCACACACCCAACCTGTCCACCAAGTTTCATCTGATTCTGTTCATAACTTTTTGAGATATCGTGCTATATATTAGTTTAGCCACATCTCTCAATGGTGAAGAATCACTGAAACAATTATCGGATCCGGATCCGGATTCAGATCTTCACCAAAATTGAATCGATTCTTCCTTGTCACAAAACCAACGTGTCCACCAAGTTTCGTCCAAATCCGTCAACAACTTTTTGAGATATCGTGCTTTATATCATTTTTGGCCCCATCTATCAATGGTGAAGAAGAACTTTCAAAATTCTAGTAGTCGGATCCAGATCCGGATCTTCAACAAAATCTAATCAGTTTGTCCTTGTCGCACACCCAACCTGCCCACAAAATTTCATCCGGATCCGTCCACAACTTTTTGAGATATCCTGCAGCACAAACAGAACAAACAAAAAATGAAATTGCTTCGTTGAGCAAAAAAAGGAATTGCAGAATAAAACTTTGTCATATCTCCAATGATCTCTGAAAAAACAAAAACCTGGAAATCAATTTGGTTCTTATTAAGTCGATAGTGCTACTGTTTTAATGAGTTGAAGCACTTAGTTTGGTCCATTGATCATAAACTCTGAAGTCAATCGACTTGAAATGGTCATATTTTATCGCCAATTTGAAAGTTTGACCCGACCCCCTGACATCACCCTCCGACGTCTAAAGAAGGGTGTTGGTGTGACACCCCAATGAGACATATGGTTGGATGCAGATTGAAAGATGCACATTTCGGATTTGCTTTGAAGTCGATACAACCATTTTTGCGGACGTTATTGCGAAAATAAGAATTTCGGTTTTTCG
>CM068957.1:12832408-12846389 GCA_035128595.1 Eptatretus atami
CCACCGTACCACAACGTTAATTGTGAGCGGTGGCCCCAGGTCCGGCTCTACCGAGGAGAACCGGGGATGAATCCCCCTGAGAGACAAGCTGGTGTCTCGGTACCTGTGGCCGCAACAATATTTATAAAATACATTATAAATAAGCATTAATATAATTTATTGGTGGTTGCTAGGATACGCAGTGCAGCATGTTAAAATCGGTTGTTAATGACAGTTTGAGTCTATGGTTAGATGGAGGTTCTGTGTAATGGACATGTCCACAAGGTAAAGTGTTTATCGCTTAATATATTATCATATAGAGTGATGTATGATTAAAGTTATTCATACGTAGTAATAATTTAAATAAAAGTAATGATTAAATAAGTTTGAATAAGGATATTTGCGTCATGAGCCAAGACCCAAATTTTGGGATATCGGTACCACCCGGGGTGACTAATTCTCTTAGGTGTTTTTAGCTTGCACATGTCTCTAGTTTATGTTTTATATGATAGCCCTTGCACACTGGTAGCTTAATGGTCGTTATCACTTCTTGAATAGACACACCCTACCGAAAAATTCAGAAAAATTTTAAAATGTCAAATTTGGGGACAGGAATGCCTAAATGTCACTAAAATGATATAGTAATTGTCACATTTAATACAAGTCCTGTAAATACATACTAAGCATGCCATGGGCTTGTACTTACTATTATGGCAAATTACTCCTCCTCAATATCATCTACGTCAGACTCGGAATCTGACTGTTGTGCTACCGGCTCTTCTTCAATAGCCTTGTTCTGGCATGTCTGTAACCTGCACATGTCCGTACACTTCAGGCCATTGCTGAGGCAAGTGCACTTAGGGAGTTCGCATGACCGCACACACTTGCAGGACAGTAGCTGCATAACAGCATCTGGTGCTGGTGAGCCTCGCATCCAGTTGACAGCAAGCTTGCCGTCCTCATCTGTCATCCAGCCGCAGTCTGTTGGGTTCGCAACAAATGGCTGGCTCTGCAGACTTCTCCTCCAGATCGCAGCCTGGTAGTTTGCACGTAGTGCATGCATGAAGAGGCAGTCCTCACAAGGAGGGAGTTGACTTGACTCCACCTCTCCACGTCTCGCACAGAACAGCTCATACCGAAGCTTGTTCACCTCAGTTGTGTGGTAGATGGCAGTACATGTGGCAGGTGATTTCCTGTAGCTTCTCAAATAGTTCAGGAGACACTTCCCATGAGCGCCCAAGTTCGTGGAAAGCATCCTGGTATGTCTTGTCCATCTTCACCTGCTTGAGTGATCTTGAAGCAGAGCTGCTCACATGTGACATACAGCTCCTTGCCCTCGAGCTTGTCCCTGTGCTGTGGTTTTTCCATTCTTCTACCAGAACTTGATGAGACTTGCCTTGTTGGAGGAACTACCGAGTAACTTTCTCCACTGCTGCATGTTGTGCCCAGGTTGAATGTTCTTGAAATGGATCCCGTGCCTGCACTTCTGTTGGCTCGTTCTGCATCTTTGATGGATGTCTCCTTGTAGACGTCAAACACAACATCAATGCGCCTGCTCTTAGCACCCTCATGGACAACGTGACTCAGTGCTGTGCCTGCAGCTGTGAAAAAGTTTTGCGTTTCCCTTCAGTTTCTGGACCAGGCTCATCCCATCAATTATGGTAGCAGAGGGCTCGGGATCACCTCTGCAGGAAAAACATTCCTCTCCAACTCCATTGCTAGGGCAGCCTTGTTGGTCTTGCGGAGAGACCCATTACCGCTGGCAAGTGCCCATGGCAAAGGCCCCAGGGGATGAGCCAAGACATCACTCATTTTGAGCTTTCTGTTCTCAGCAACAAGGATCATCTGGCCAAATAGGTTCCTGTCAGCCTTCAAGATAGCTCCTTGGCATGGCCTTGTGAGCGTGGCTTCATTCTGATGTTAGTGAACGTTCTCAGTTTCGTCTTCGTCATCGTGTCATGAAACTGTATAGTTGGCGTATCGGTCTCCAGGCGCTCTTCCTTGAAGGCTTGATATGCATCCTCTCCTATTCTGTAGGCCCCTAGAAGGTCTTTGGCAACTTCTGGTGGTGCTGTAGTCGCAGTTGACAAACTGACAAGATCTCCTTGCTCTGCGTTGAAGGGTTCAACCAGCTGGTCTCCATCAGTTGAACAAAAGATTGGACATCGGCCTCATCTCTTCTAATCCTGGGCATCTGTAGGTCTGGGTGGCTGAAGTCAGTATACTTTTGGCTTACTACCATGGCCCTGAGCTGCCTCAAGTATCTGCTGCGATACTCCGATGTCAGGTAGTACCTGGCGACAGCTCCACCTTTCAGGCTGAAGCCTTTTGTGCCCCCTGGTGTCTGGGTGTCTTTGTTGATCGTCTCTTCGATGGTCTGGTCCACAGGAATCCGTCCAAAGGGATTCTTGCTACCGATCTGGACCGAAAAGCCACCTTGCATGAAGTGTCATGGACCTCTGGGTGTTCAATGGGCAGTCGAGACATCATGGCATAGTAGTAGGTCAGGAATCGGGCATAAATCAAAAATATGAGGAAATTTGAAAAATACCTAGGAACAACTCTGGTAGAGAATCAAATTCTACATAGGTGTCCAAAGTTTCGCGTTGATCGTGTGATTGATTTTAAAGAAAAGGAGGAAAACCCGAGCGTCACGCTGAAAATCTGTTTTATGGGTAGCACCCCCATTGCATCACAAAAATCAGACTAAGCTACCAGTGCGGGAAGGCTATCATATCTTAATGTATTTACAGTCACTCTATAAACATTTTAGTACCATTCGTGTTTAGTCACCCCAGGTGGTACCGATATCTGGCCTGGCTCATGGACTAATTGCATTGCTGTGTTGACTGACTGTCTGGGCACAACTTTGAGGTTGTGGGTCCATTGACGTTGAGTAATCCACTGATGTGGACCTGCGTCCGGGGTTGTGGATCCGCCGTTTGGAAGGTTCTGGGCTGAAAGGATCGAAACCTCGATGAAAAACGGTGCCCAGCTGATGATTCGGGCAGTTGGAAAATCAGTAAATTGCTTATAAGTTAAGGTTATAACTTTAAATAAAAGTGTGTTGTGTGTGTGTGGTGTGTGTGGTGGTGTGTGTGTGTGTGTGGTGTTGTGTGTGTGTGTGTGTGTGTTGTTATGTCTGGCTTCCTCCTTGGGATTACGGTGCAGTAATTGGTCATTATTTTGATTATGCTCCACATGATGAAGGATTTGTTTCCGGTGGTTTAAAGGTGACAAAGTGAAGGATTTTCACGTTGGATGAAGATTGAGGGTTTCCGAGGGAGCACGGGAAATAGAGGTGGGAAATGAAAGAACGAAGGATTGGAGACGGAGGGTGACGGGTGGATTGAGGTTAAATGAGGGAAGGGAATTTTCCAGTGGTGGTATGGGGTTTGATTCGCAAACGGGAGGGGGGGGGATTGAAGGGTAATTGGGAGTCATGAGGAAGAGCAGTTTGGAAACAAAAGGGGTTAGGGATTGCAGATGGATAAAAAGATGGATTGATGCATTGAAGGAATGTCTGATGGATTGAATGTGGATAGAAAGGGGGGTGGGGGGCGGGAAATCACACTGGGGATGAAACATGCTAATCTCACAAAGCATTTTCTCCTGACCCTGGTACGAGGGGCAAGGCTGCAACTAAACACACTTACTCATGAAATATCTATCTGAGGGTTTCTTTTGTGTCTCTGAATGCTCCACCCGAAGTCTCTTTCCACCACCTTAACAATATATGTGCGCACACAAGTCAGAAAATAAAACATTTTAAAAAACTATTAAAACAATTGGAATGGAATTCCAACAAAACTAGAACAGCACTCGGTAGAGCGCATACCTCTGCTAGGCTGAACAGTTTACGTTTCATATCCCACTGATATCGGCTGGATCTGGATCCGGATCCGGACCTTGAGCAAAATCAAAGCGATGCGTCTTTGTCCCACACCCAACCGTTCCGCAAAAATTCGTCCGAATCCATCCATAACGTTTTGAGATATCCTGTTCACAGACAGACAATACTCAAAACATCACCTCCGTCCACCTTCGGTGGTGGAGGTAACAACCAAACAAGGTTGGAAAGAATGATAAGGAACGAACGACACCACAATCCTTTTACAGATTACCATCATGACATCTTGTGATTATTTTTTTGGTTATAGTTGACTATGGCAATAAGAACAATTATATGAAGATATCTATGTGAGAGGGAGTTGTACAGTGCCATCAGAAAGTATTCACACCCCTTGACTTTTTCACATTTTGTTGTGTTACAGCCTGAATTTAAAATGGATTAAATTTAAATTTTTTGTCATCGATCCACACAAAATTCCCCACAATGACAAAGTGAAAACATGTTTTGAGAAGTTTTTTACAAGTTAATTAAAAACTAAAAGCTGAAATGTTTGACATGAATAAGTATTCAGCCCCTTTGTTATGACACTCCAAATTGAGATCAGGTGAATCCAATTTCCTTTGATCATCCTTGAGATGTCTCTACAACTTGATTGGAGTCCACCTGTGGCAATTCAATAGATTGGACATGATTTAGGAAGAAACACACCATTTTATATAAGGTCCTACGGTTGTCAGAGCAGAAACTCGACCATGAAGTCCAAGGAACTGTACGTAGAACTCCAAGGTAGAATTGTGAGGAGGCACTGACCTGGGGAACGGTACAAAACAATTTCTAGAGTGCTGAAAGTTCCCCAAGAGCACAGTGAGTTCCATCATTGTGACATGGAAAGAATATGGAATGACCCAGCCTCTTCCGAGAGCTGACCATCTGACCAAACTGAGCAACTGGGCAAGAAGGACCTTGGTCAGGAAGGTGACCAAGAACCCAATGACCACTCTGACAGAACTATAGAGTATTTTGGCTGAGATGGGAGAACCTGCCGGAAGGACAACAGTCTCTGCAGCACTTCACAAATCCAGGCTTTATGGGCGAGTGGCCAGAAGGAAGCCACTCCTGAGAAAAAGGCACGTGACAGCTCGCCAGGAGTTTACAAAAAGGCACGTGAAAGACTCAGAGCATGAGGCAAAAGATTATGTGGTCTGACGAGACAAAAATTTAACTCTTTGGCCTGAATGCAAAGTGTGACGTCTGGCGTAAACCAAACACAGCTCATCATCCATCTAACACCATCCCTACCATGAAGCATGGTGGTAGCAGCATCATGCTATGGGGATGATTTTCAGCGGCAGGGACTGGGAGACTTGCAAGGATCGAGGGAACAATGAATGGAGCCAAATACATGCAAATCCTTGAGGACAACCTGCTTCAGAGTGCAAAAGACCTGAGACTGCGGTGAATATTTACATTCCAACAGGACAAACACCCCAAGCATACAGCCAAAGAAACACTGGAATGGCTTCAGAACAGGAACGTGAAAGTCCTTGAGTGGCCCAGCCAAAGCCCAGACTTGAATCCCATTGAGAATCTGTGGAAAGAAATTGAAGATTGCTGTTCACTGACACTCCCCATCCAACTTGACAAAATGAGCAAATCTGCAAGGAACAATGGGAGAAAATCCCCAAATCCAGATGTACAAAGCTGATACAGACATATCCAAGAAGATTCGAAGCTACAATCTCTACCATAGGCGTTTCTACAAAATATTGACCTTGGGGGTTGAATACTTATTGATAAAAGACATTTCAGCTCTACATTTTTAATTAATTTATGAAAATTTTTAAAATCATGTTTTCATTTTGTCATTGTGGGGTATTTTGCGTCGATCGGTAACAATTTTTTTTAATTGAATCCATTTTTAATTCAGGCTGTAACACAACAAAATGAGACAAAAGTCGAGGGGCGTGAATACTTTCTGAAGGCAGTGGACGTTTGTAGTGTGGGCTTGTGTAATTGTGTATTATATTTTTTGTGCGATTGAGATGGAAAAAATGTCAAACGATGTGTTGATGGAAATCTGTGAAATGATAGCAGTGAAGAGATGGAGTCGAGAGAATTATGGATGGTTATGCTTGTAGTATCTTGCAGTCAATTGCAGTTCAATTGTCATGTGGAAATCATGTGATGAAGCATTTCGGTTCATTATATTCCAATTAAAATGTGCATGAAATAATATCAGTGATACAGATAAAAGTGTAGGTCTATGTGGATGCGGCTGTATGCTGTTGCATCACAATCCTTTGTACGAAACATGCAGCGGCAAGCAATATATAAATATCCAGGAAGTACGATACAAAAATAAGTATTGTGTTAAAACACACACACACACACACACACACACACACCACACACACCTCACTGTGCACCTGACTTACCATATACCTTACCTCCTGATATGTAATATGTACTTAAAACATACCTTACCGCAAGAAACAAAATCAAAGTAATCAACAAACGAGACATCAAAACAAGGAAACTCCTCACCATCCACAAAATATTCGACAAAAATCAGTGGTTTGTTTATGGAAGATGGTAGAAGAGTGAGTGCAGAGGTGAAAAAAGCAAGGACAGTGGATAGAACTTGGGGGGGGGGGGGGGGAAGAGAATATATGAACAGGAAAAATGGAGAGAAGAACAGTAACCTGCGAGTAAGAGCACGGACAGTGGGATAGAACTGGTGGGGGGGGGGGGATGGGAATATATGAACAGGAAAAATGGAGAGGAAGAACAGTAACCTGCAAGTAAGAGGGTTGGTTAGGAAGGATAATGGGGGGGGGGTGGGTGGGAGAAAGATCGAGGTATTGGTATGGGGAATGACATGAGATTGTGGTGCACTGGTTTGTAGCATCACCATTTTGGAATTGTGGCTGGGATTAAATTGATTCAAATTCCATTGGAGTAGGATTGAACTGTCTGGAAGGTGGTTGCACAAGTGGGAGAAAAAAGGAACAAATTAGTCGAGGTATACAGTCAGCCTGGATTTTGAGAGTTTAACCAGAATTAGGTTTTTGTATACAGAATTAAGGCTCCAGGAAGAGCTGGAAGACAGAGCAAACCAGGACATAACAGAACGAAAATAATTGTGGAAATATGGGGGGGGGCACATAAACAGCATGGTAGAGGGGCAAAAGAGGCCTGGAGGAAAAGAAGAGAGAGATTAATATATTATCATATAGAGTGATGTTTGATTAAAGTTATTCATACGTAGTAATAATTTAAATAAAAGTAATGATTAAATAAGTTTGAATAAAGGATATTTCGTCATGAGCCAAGACCGAATTTTGGGATATCGGTACCACCCGGGGTGACTAATTCTCTTAGGTGTTTTTAGCTTGCTACATGTCTCTAGTTTATGTTTTGATATGATAGCCCTTGCACACTGGTAGCTTAATGGTCGTTATCACTTCTTGAATAGACACACCCTACCGAAATTCAGAAAAATTTTAAAATGTCAAATTTGGGGACAGGAATGCCTAAATGTCACTAAATGAATATAGTAATTTGTCACATTTAATACAAGTCCTGTAAATACACTTAAGCATGCCATGGGCTTGACTTACTATTATGGCAAATTACTCCTCCTCAATATCATCTACGTCAGACTCGGAATCTGACTGTTGTGCTACCGGCTTCTTCAATAGCCTTGTTCTGGCATGTCTGTAACCTGCACATGTCCGTACACTTCAGGCCATTGCTGAGGCAAGTGCACTTAGGGAGTTCGCATGACCGCACACACTTGCAGGACAGTAGCTGCATAACAGCATCTGGTGCTGGTGAGCCTCGCATCCAGTTGACAGCAAGCTTGCCGTCCTCATCTGTCATCCAGCCGCAGTCTGTTGGTTCGCAACAAATGGCTGGCTCTGCAGACTTCTCCTCCAGATCGCAGCCTGGTAGTTTGCACGTAGTGCATGCATGAAGAGGCAGTCCTCACAAGAGAGGGAGTTGACTTGACTCCCACCTCTCCACGTCTCGCACAGAACAGCTCATACCGAAGCTTGTTCACCTCAGTTGTGTGGGTAGATGGCAGGTACATGTGGCAGGTGATTTCCTGTAGCTTCTCAAATAGTCAGGAGACACTTCCCATGAGCGCCAAGTTCGTGGAAAGCATCCTGGTATGGTCTTGTCCATCTTCACCTGCTTGAGTGATCTTGAAGCAAGCTGCTCACATGTGACATACAAGCTCCTTGCCCTCGAGCTTTGTCCCTGTGCTGTGGTTTTTTCCATTCTTCTACCAGGACTTGATGAGACTTGCCTTGTTGGAGGAACTACCGAGTAACTTTCTCCACTGTGGATGTTGTGCCCAGGTTGAATGTTCTTGAAATGGATCCCTGTGCCTGCACTTCTGTTGGCTCGTTCTGCATCTTTGATGGATGTCTCCTTGTAGACGTCAAACACAACATCAATGCGCCTGCTCTTAGCACCCTCATGGACAACGTGACTCAGTGCTGTGCCTGCAAGCTGTGAAAAAGTTTTGTCGTTTCCCTTCAGTTTCTGGACCAGGCTCATCCCATCAATTATGGTAGCAGAGGGCTCGGGATCACCTCTGCAGGAGAAACATTCCTCTCCAACTCCATTGCTAGGGCAGCCTTGTTGGTCTTGCGGAGAGACCCATTACCGCTGGCAAGTGCCCATGGCAAAGGCCCCAGGGATGAGCCAAGACATCACTCATTTTGAGCTTTCTGTTCTCAGCAACAAGGATCATCTGGCCAAATAGGTTCCTGTCAGCCTTCAAGATAGCCTCCTTGGCATGGCCTTGTGAGCGTGGCTTCATTCTGATGTTAGTGAACGTTCTCAGTTTCGTCTTCGTCATCGTGTCATGAAACTGTATAGTTGGCGTATCGGTCTCCCAGGCGCTCTTCTTGAAGGCTTGATATGCATCCTCTCCTATTCTGTAGGCCCCTAGAAGGTCTTGGCAACTTCTGGTGGTGCTGTAGTCGCAGTTGACAAACTGACAAGATCTCCTTGCTCTGCGTTGAAGGGGTTCAACCAGCTGGTCTCCATCAGTTGAACTAAAGATTGGACATCGGCTCATCTCTTCTAACCTGGGCATCTGTAGGTCTGGGTGGCTGAAGTCAGTATACTTTTGGTTACTACCATGGCCCTGAGCTGCCTCAAGTATCTGCTGCGATACTCCGATGTCAGGTAGTACCTGGCGACAGCTCCACCTTTCAGGCTGAAGCCTTTTGTGCCCCTGGTGTCTGGGTGTCTTTGTTGATCGTCTCTTCGATGGTCTGGTCCACAGGAATCCGTCCAAAGGGATTCTTGCTACCGATCTGGACCGAAAAGCCACCTTGCATGAAGTGTTCATGGACCTCTGGGTGTTCAATGGGCAGTCGAGACATCATGGCATAGTAGTAGGTCAGGAATCGGGCATAAATCCCAAAATATGAGGAAATTTGAAAAATACCTAGAACAACTCTGGTAGAGAAATCAAATTCTACATAGGTGTCCAAAGTTTCGGCGTTGATCGTGTGATTGATTTTAAAGAAAATGAGGAAAACCCGAGCGTCACGCTGAAAATCTGTTTTATGGTAGCACCCCCATTGCATCACAAAATCAGACTAAGCTACCAGTGCGGGAAGGCTATCATATCTAATGTATTTACAGTCACTCTATAAACATTTTAGTACCATTCGTGTTTAGTCACCCAGGTGTGTACCGATATCTGGCCTGGCTCATGGACTAATTGCATTGCTGTGTTGACTGACTGTCTGGGCACAACTTTGAGGTTGTGGTCCATTGACGTTGAGTAATCCACTGATGTGGACCTGCGTCCGGGGTTGTGGATCGCCGTTTGGAGAGGTTCTGGGCTGAAAGGATCGAACTCGATGAAAAACGGTGCCCAGCTGATGATTCGGGCAGTTGGAAAATCAGTAAATTGCTTATAAGTTAAGGTTATAACTTTAAATAAAAGTGTGTGTGTGTGTGGTGTGTGTGTGTGTGTGTGTGTGGTGTGTGGTGTGTGTGTGTGTGTGTGTGTGTGTGTGTTTTGTTATGTCTGGCTTCCTCCTTGGGATTACGGTGCAGTAATTGGTCATTATTTTGATTATGCTCCACATGATGAAGGATTTGTTCCGGTGGTTTAAAGTGACAAAGTGAAGGATTTCACGTTGGATGAAGATTGAGGGTTTCCGAGGGAGCACGGGAAATAGAGTTGAAAGTGAAAGAACGAAGGATTGGAGACGGAGGGTGGACGGGTGGATTGAGGTTAATGAGGGAAGGGAATTTTCCAGTGGTGTATGGGGTTTGATTCGCAAAACGGGAGGGGGGGGATTGAAGGGTAATTGGGAGTCATGAGGAAGAGCAGTTTGGAAACAAAAGGGGTTAGGGATTGCAGATGGATAAAAAGATGGATTGATGCATTGAAGGAATGTCTGATGGATTGAATGTGGATAGAAGGGGGGTGGGGGGCGGGAAATCACACTGGGGATGAAACATGCTAATCTCACAAAGCATTTTCTCCTGACCCTGGTACAGGGGCAAGGCTGCAACTAAACACACTTACTCATGAAATATCTATCTGAGGGTTTCTTTTGTGTCTCTGAATGCTCCACCCGAAGTCTCTTTCCACCACCTTAACAATATATGTGCGCACACAAGTCAGAAAATAAAACATTTTAAAAAACTATTAAACAATTGGAATGGAATTCCAACAAAACTAGAACAGCACTCGGTAGAGCGCATACTCTGCTAGGCTGAACAGTTTACGTTTAGTATCCCACTGATATCGGCTGGATCTGGATCCGGATCCGGACCTTGAGCAAAATCAAAGCGATGCGTCTTTGTCCCACACCCAACCGTTCGCAAAAATTCGTCCGAATCCATCCATAACGTTTTGAGATATCCTGTTCACAGACAGACAATACTCAAAACATCACCTCCGTCCACCTTCGGTGGTGGAGGTAACAACCAAACAAGGTTGGAAAGAATGATAAGGAACGAACGACACCACAATCCTTTTACAGATTACCATCATGACATCTTGTGATTATTTTTTTGGTTATAGTTGACTATGGCAATAAGAACAATTATATGAAGATATCTATGTGAGAGGGAGTTGTCAAGTGCCATCAGAAAGTATTCACACCCCTTGACTTTTCACATTTTGTTGTGTTAACGCCTGAATTTAAAATGGATAAATTAATTTTTTGTCATCGATCCCACAAAACTTCCACAATGACAAAGGAAAACATGTTTTGAGAAGTTTTTTACAAGTTAATTAAAACTAAAAGCTGAAATGTTTGACATGAATAAGTATTCAGCCCCTTTGTTATGACACTCCAAATTGAGATCAGGTGAATCCAATTTCCTTGATCATCCTTGAGATGTCTCTAAACACTTGATTGGAGTCCACCTGTGGCAATTCAATAGATTGGACATGATTTAGGAAGAAACACACCATTTATATAAGGTCCTACGGTTGTCAGAGCAGAAACTCGACCATGAAGTCCAAGGAACTGTACGTAGAACTCCAAGGTAGAATTGTGAGGAGGCACTGACCTGGGGAACGGTACAAACAATTTCTAGAGTGCTGAAAGTTCCAAGAGCACAGTGAGTTCCATCATTGTGACATGGAAAGAATATGGAATGACCCAGCCTCTTCCGAGAGCTGACCATCTGACCAAACTGAGCAACTGGGCAAGAAGGACCTTGGTCAGGAAGGTGACCAAGAACCCAATGACCACTCTGACAGAACTATAGAGTATTTGGCTGAGATGGAGAACCTGCCGGAAGGACAACAGTCTCTGCAGCACTTCACAAATCCAGGCTTTATGGGCGAGTGGCCAGAAGGAAGCCACTCCTGAGAAAAAGGCACGTGACAGCTCGCCAGGAGTTTACAAAAAGGCACGTGAAAGACTCAGAGCATGAGGCAAAAGATATGTGGTCTGACGAGACAAAAATTTAACTCTTTGGCCTGAATGCAAAGTGTGACGTCTGGCGTAAACCAAACACAGCTCATCATCCATCTAACACCATCCCTACCATGAAGCATGGTGGTAGCAGCATCATGCTATGGGATGATTTTCAGCGGCAGGGACTGGGAGACTTGCAAGGATCGAGGGAACAATGAATGGAGCCAATACATGCAAATCCTTGAGGACAACCTGCTTCAGAGTGCAAAAGACCTGAGACTGCGGTGAATATTTACATTCCAACAGGACAAACACCCCAAGCATACAGCCAAAGAAACACTGGAATGGCTTCAGAACAGGAACGTGAAAGTCCTTGAGTGCCCAGCCAAAGCCCAGACTTGAATCCCATTGAGAATCTGTGGAAAGAAATTGAAGATTGCTGTTCACTGACACTCCCCCATCCAACTTGACAAAATGAGCAAATCTGCAAGAACAATGGGAGAAAATCCCAAATCCAGATGTACAAAGCTGATACAGACATATCCAAGAAGATTCGAAGCTACAATCTCTACCATAGGCGTTTCTACAAAATATTGACCTTGGGGTTGAATACTTATTGTAAAAGACATTTCAGCTCTACATTTTTAATTAATTATGAAAATTTTAAAATCATGTTTTCATTTTGTCATTGTGGGTATTTTGCGTCGATCGTAACAATTTTTTTTAATTGAATCCTTTTAATTCAGGCTGTAACACAACAAAATGAGACAAAAGTCGAGGGGCGTGAATACTTTCTGAAGGCAGTGGACGTTTGTAGTGTGGGCTTGTGTAATTTGTGTATTATATTTTTTGTGCGATTGAGATGGAAAAAATGTCAAACGATGTGTTGATGGAAATCTGTGAAATGATAGCAGTGAAGAGATGGAGTCGAGAGAATTATGGATGGTTTGCTTGTAGTATCTTGCAGTCAATTGCAGTTCAATTGTCATGTGGAAATCATGTGATGAAGCATTTCGGTTCATTATATTCCAATTAAAATGTGCATGAAATAATATCAGTGATACAGATAAAAGTGTAGGTCTATGTGGATGCGGCTGATATGCGTTGCATCACAATCCTTTGTACGAAACATGCAGCGGCAAGCAATATATAAATATCCAGGAAGTACATACAAAAATAAGTATTGTGTTAAAAACACACACACACACACACACACACACACCACACACACCTCACTGTGCACCTGACCTTACCATATACCTTACCTCCTATATGTAATATGTACTTAAAACATACCTTACGCAAGAAACAAAATCAAAGTAATCAACAAACGAGACATCAAAACAAGGAAACTCCTCACCATCCACAAAATATTCGACAAAATCAGTGGTTTTTTATGGCAAGATGGTAGAAGAGTGAGTGCAGAGGTGAAAAAAGCAAGGACAGTGGATAGAACTTGGGGGGGGGGGGGGGGAAGAGAATATATGAACAGGAAAAATGGAGAGAGAAGAACAGTAACTGCGAGTAAGAGCAGAGTGGGATAGAACGGTGGGGGGGGATGGATATAGAACAGAATGGAAGCTACTGAAGTAGAGGTTGGAGGAAGATAATGGGGGGGTAGAAAGATCGAGGGTATTGGTATGGGAATGACATGAGATTGTGGTGCACTGTTTGTACATCACCATTTTGGAATTGTGGCTGGGATTAAATTGATTCAAATTCCATTGGAGTAGGATTGAACTGTCTGGAGGTGGTTGCACAAGTGGAGAAAAAAGGAACAAATTATCGAGGTATACAGTCAGCCCGGATTTTGAGAGTTTAACCAGAATAGGTTTTTGTATACAGAATTAAGGCTCCAGGAAGAGCTGGAAGACAGAGCAAACCAGGACATAACAGAACGAAAATAATTGTGGAAATATGGGGGGGGCACATAAACAGCATGGTAGAGGGCAAAAGAGGCCTGGAGAAGAAAGGACATGGAGAAAAATGAGAGCAAGGAGAGGGAGAGGACGACACGGAGAGGTGAACAAGGTGGATACGTACAAACTCTCAACACATAACTGCAAGGGAAAACTGGGAAAGAAGCAGAAATGAAAACAATAAAAACAAATCAAGAGGGGACAGGATGAGAGGGAAGCAGAAAGGTTGTTCGAGGGTGGGGGGTGGTTGGGTGGGGAGGGGAAATGGGAGGGATGGAGCGTGAAGAAATGATGATGGGAGGTACTGACGTAATCAG
>CM068957.1:12846414-12865392 GCA_035128595.1 Eptatretus atami
TAGAAGGACATGGAGAAAATGAGAGCAAGGAGAGGAGAGGACGACACGGAGAGGTGAACAAGGTGGATACAGGTACAAACTCTCAATCACATAACTGCAAGGAAAACTGGGAAAGAAGCAGAAATGAAACAAATAAAAACAAATCAAGAGGGGACAAGGATGAGAGGGAAAGTTTAATCCCATAATCCCACACCCATTACCAAACGAATTTAATTTGAGGATTTGAAGGGCAGAAAGATGAAGACAAACATCACGATTGGGGTGGTGGGAAGGATGACTTAGGGCAGAAAGAAAGACAGTGCTGTATGAATGTGATGGGACATGGGAATGGGTTTTCGAGCACTCCAGGAGTAAAACAGAAAAGGGAAGAAGAGGAATCAGTATGGAAGGACATCTTGAAATGAGTGCAGAAGGTTAAAATTTGTCATTTAAATTATTTGTATAAACAGAGAGAATGAGGAGGAGGAAGAAAATAGGAGATGAGAAAAGAAATACTTGGGACTGAATGACTTTAGGAATGAGTGAAAAGGATGAATGAATTTTTATTATTTATTTGTGGTTGTTTGAAGAAGGAAGAAAGAAGATGGGAAAGGATTTGAAGCAGGGTGAAAATAAAATACAAGTCAAATGAAAGTGGGAGGAGAATAAAATGAAGCAAGGCTCTTCCATGAGCCTCAATCTTGTAAAAAAAACAATTTAAAGGCTGTTAAAATTTGGCAAGATGAATGAGAAAGCAGGCCTGCTGAACATGAGGAAGGCATAAGCAGCCAAGGCTGATGCACATGAACAAATCACCAAACAAGCATGCAAAGACATGACGGCGAGCACACAATGCGAATAAGAAATGAATCAGAGAATGGACAACAATCAGGTCAGTTCAGGTATGGAAGCATGTGCCGGAGCAGCATGTCGCTGCGTCCACTTTCCGCCGGTACTCCAGGAGCCTCCGTCTGACCATCCCCCAGGCAGATGCCTGGCCCATCCCCATGTCCTTGAGATGCTGATCATCTTCTTGACAACAATAAACAGCAATGAAAACAAATCTGGATTGGTTCACTTAACTTTGGAAGCAGGTCACTTGGAGATGAGAGAAAAGGTTGCCAAATCCAGAAACTGGAAACAGGAAGTGACTTGGAAGGTTACTGGAAGAACACGTGCATTCTGGAGTTCTTGCGGAGGGTCGGTGGGCTGAGAGAGCTGAGGGAGTAAGAATGCTAAGGAGGCAGCGTATGTAATTAATAGACAGGCTACACAGAGTAAGGTTGTTAAATGTCTCACCTTCTGTTAAGGCGAGGCCAGATGAGAAATTGGCAGTTTCAAGGCACATTGAAGCGGCTCAGTAGGACCGTCACGATGATCATCACGATCAATGTGTGTGAGCCGTGGCAGCGAAATAGGCTGTGGAGCCCGGAAGAAGACCGGAAGACTTGTTTTTTTATTATTGGGGCCACCCCGTGGGTGGGATGGCCAGGAGTATGGACACCTCTCACAATGATCGTGAAACCAATGACAGGGCCCACGGCAGGAAAAGGCAGTCCCGAAGTAGATGGGACCAGGACAGAGTCACGGGGACTGGAGATGGAAACACATGGAGAGTTGGAGGCTGCAGCTTAACTTTAAGCAAATAATCATCTCTCGCCTTACTTCTGCTTTGCCGGCATCTTTTCTCTCCTGGTCTTCTACTGCATCATCTTCTTCTGCCATCTTCGACCGGATAGTTTGTGTGACATAGCCCGTCCCGAGCAGCACTTTGCCTGTGCGCCAGTGATCTGCATATATCAGTCGCTTTGTGCCATCCAAGACCTCCCTTACCCAATTGTTCTTCATGTGAATCGGTATTGTAGGTGCCTTAGCGGGGTATATTTATTATTCCTTGTACATAAGTTTGCGTGCCCCCTCATTCCTATCTGTGTCCATTGATTCTTGGTTTGTACCATTTATGATAGCGTCTCATTTATCCTCTTCCCTGTACTTTTCTTTGCAATAAACACCCTTATAATTATGAGACGCATCTTCCTGCCCATTGCCTCTTGTGCTCATTCTGCCTCCTGGTTCGGTTTTTATTGAATGATCCTTGGGGAACGATAACCGTTAGATACAGTAATTGAACGCAGTGCAGTAAGAGACCGTTTGGCCATTTCCCAGGACAAAAGATTCCGGCACTGAGGCATAGTGTGTTAACGGAGCCTCAGACGTGAGAGTATTCACCCCTGTTTGTTTGTCTGCTTGTCTGTTTGTGAGCACACTATCTCAAAATGCTATGGACGGATACAGACAAAACTTGGTGGATAGCTCGGGTGTGTGACATGGATGAATTGATTAGATTTTGCTGAGTATCTGGATTCAGATCCGGAAACTAAAATTTTAAAGTGATTCTTCACCAATGAGGGATGGGGCCAAAACTATATACAGTATAGCACGATATTTCAAAAGATTGTGGACGGATTATGAGAAAACTTGGTGGGTGAGTTGGGTAGGTGACAATAACAAGCCAATTAGATTTTTAACGTCCGGATGCAGATCCGGCCTATTAGTGGGATATAAAACGTCAACAAGGCAAGCTTATGACTCCACCGAGTGCCCATCCAGTTATTCAATTCCACTGCTGTTATTTGGTTGGTCTCAGTGTATACATTACCTCTGACCGTCTTTTGGGTTATACTCCTGATGGAATCGGATCCAATATATATATATATATTTTTTTTTTTTAATGATCTTTTTCATCAAGTATTTAGAAGTGAAAAATGCTCATCAACCCCATTGCTAATGCCTGAATGAAACTGCGTCATGATTAGATTTCACAGCAGCTTGTGCAGCACTTTCAAGCTCCCTTGACAATCAATCTTCCGAGGTCATGGCCCACATTCTGAGTTGAGTTCATTATTTCGATCTAGAGAGAAAATGTCATAATCTTCAGTGGGAATCACTCCCGCTCCACACTCCGAGTTCAAAGTAAGGGTCGGCGTCATCACGACAGACCGTCACACGGCCTTTTTTGTGGGTGCACAAGACCGAGGAGTGCTCGTATAGTTACAGCATGTGGGAGGCACGTTTTCATCCAATGAATGAAACAACAAAGCCAGAGGCTGCGAGTGCCCTGAACAGTGAAATAACTGTCGAGTTTGTTATAATTATCTACAAGTGCACTTTTAATCAGTGGAAATAAGAGTTAGCTCGTTGGACAAAAATTAATATTGGTTAATTTGAAGAGCACAGAAGAGAGTATGTAAAGAGACCAATTATTGTAATGCAAACAAGATTGGGTGAAATAAAAAATGGTTGGATCCAATGTTTCAGTTTCCATGTGGCTTACATCAGGTGCTATATAATTATATAGGCGGTGTGTGTTACGTCTGTAAAAAGGAACAGCGAGATGTACAATATCCTTGATAGATGGCAAGACACACTTTGGCCTGAAAAAGTATTCACCCTCTTCCAATAACGGCACATTCAGATAAATTACGAATTATGTAGAAATAATTTTTCCAAATTAACTGTTTTATTAATAAGTGAAGAGATCAAGCGAAACACTGTGATATAGTTGAAGGAGGTTACATGTTGGGAATACTTGTTAAAAACCATGTTCAAATCAGAATTCACTGGTTGTAAAAGTATTCAGCCCCTAAGGTCAGTACTTGGTGGAATCACCTTTTACAGCAATGACTGCTACGACTCTTTGTAGGTAGGTCTCTACCAGCTTTGTACAGTGGGATGGTGAAATCTTTGCCCATTCTTCACATGAAAATTGTACTAGTTCTGCCAAGTTTGATGGGGATCGTCGATGGGCTGCAATCTTCAAATCTCGCCATAAATGTTCAATTGGGTTCAAGTCAGGACTTTGATCGGGCCACTCAAGAACATATATTTTCTTCTTATTCAGCCACTCCAGTGTGGCTTTAGCTTTGTGCTTCAGATCATTGTCCTGCGGAAATGTGAATCTCATACCCAGTTTCAGATTCATGGCTGACTCGAGCAGGTTTTCTCCTCTACTTTGCACCGTCCATTGTCCCTTCTATCTCGACAAGCTTGTCAGTCCCTGCTGATGAGAATTAGCCCCATAACATGATGCTGCCACCACCATGCTTGACGGTTGGGATGGTGATGACTGGGTGATGTGCAATGTTAGGCTTGCATCAGACGTACCACTTTCAATTTAGACCAAAAGTTCAATTTTTGTCTCTTCTGACCACAAAACATTTCTCCACAAGCCTACAGTATCATTAAGATGCTTTTTTTACAAACTCCATATGAGGTTTTAGATGAGTCTTTTTCAGTAATGGCTTCTTTCTTGCCACCTGTCCACAGAGGCCAGCTTTGTGAAGGGAACAGGATATTGTTGATTGATGAACACTGACCCCCATCTTTGACATAGAGCCTTGCAGATCTTTCAAATTGTTGGATTTACAGTGACATCCTGAACCAGTTTCCTGCTTGCCCGGATGCTGAGTTTGGATGGGCGACCTGATCTGGGTTGAGTCTGGGTGGGATGATACATCATCCACTTCTTAATGATGGATTTCCCCGTACTCAAAGAGATAATGAATGACTTTGAAATCTTCTTATAACCCTCTCCTGAACGGTGCTTCTCCACCACTTTATGTCTGACTTCTTTGGATAGCTCTTTGTTCTTCATGTTTGCTTGTTGGTTGACCAAGTGAGTTGCACCTTAAAACTCCTTATATAAGTGGGGGAGATTAATTTTTAAGTTAAACCACTGATTACATACAGGTGAAAGCTATTACACTTATTTTGTAACCTTTCAAACAAATTTGTGCCTGAAGTGATTTATGGTTAATTGGAGAAAAGGTTTGAATACTTATGCTGTCTGATTTTCTCTGTTAATCTAACTTGTTCACATTTTACCTGCATTTTATTTAGCTTCATCACTGTGGAGTAGTTTATGAAGACTCTATGTATTAAGTTTGATTTGAAAGCATCATTAAAACGACAGCAAGCCACAAGCCACAGCAAGCGCTTATCTGCTGTTTGGGGTTTTGTAATCATAGTATCGCAGGTTCGTTGGATGTCGTACGCAGATATAGACACAAGTAGTGTTCAAACAGAAGCCTTCAGCCATTTATTCATTCCCAAAGAATCTCGGTGAAAGCTCTGAAAAGCTCTGTGAAATACTTCAATCCTCCTGAACGAGTAGTGCTTGAATGTAGATAAAACGTAGAATAGGCCTGGTCACTCCGATGGCCCCGTGGCTCGATATGAACCTTGCAACACAGTATAAGCTTCACAACAAGATGTAAGCTTCGCAGAGTGATGTAAGCTTGCAGCAGCTGTAAGCTTCGCAGAGAGCCCAAGCTTTTGGCTTCCAAGAATGCATCTGCATCCGATCTGTGCTCCAACCAGAACCTTCGCTCCGAGCTCCGCCCAGAACATTCATGGTATTGTAAATCTTTACTATCCGACAAATTTCATGACTGACATTGCAATCATGAAATAAGCTCAGGTGGCATCAAAATGTGAAATCTTTGGAAGGGGTTGAATACTTTTCAGGCCACTGTAGGATATGACAGTCAAATCAATGACTTTCTCTATGTTTCTGGAATGTATAGAGCGAGCTAGGTAAACAAAATGATGGGAACATTCCGGATAAAAGATCAGATTAATTTTGGTAGTTCCTTCGGTTCCATGATTCTTTGCATTTTTTTCAAAGATCCATGAAACCGAAGGTCTATTGTCATATTATGGCTCCATCACATGTCATATTATGGTACATTCTCATATTGTTATGTGAAAAGCTGGGGATTCATAGTTCGAATGTGCTAAGAATGGCTTGGTCCATGTGCTCGAGTACACTAGATTTAAGCTTGTAACAAAGATTTGTCAGAGGTAAGTTGTATGTAATATGTGCAATGAAGAAGCAGTGACTGGCCATTATAGAGAAGAATAGGGTAAGGGTATATTGTGTAAAACCATGTTAAAACTTAAAACTGCACAGCTGAGACCAGGTGAAGGAATTATGGGTGTCAAAAAGGCACTGGCTATGATGTAATCAAAACCACGTTCAGTTTGGCAAAAGACAGCAGGCCATGGTGGTATGGTGAGCTGCAGAGCTCTGGAGAGGGGCAGGATTGGCTAGAAGGCTGTGGCACCCACTGCCAGCAGGCGGCAAATGAGCAACCAACCGTGTGTGAGGGTGGGCCCTAAAAGTAATAAAAGCCACGTATGTGCATGCACACGTGAGTGAGCTTCTGGTTTGAGTCTTTCTCTCTTTCTCTCTTTCTCTCTTTCTCTCTTTCTCTCTTTCTATATATATATATCTCTCTCTCTCTCTCTTCTCTATATATATATATATATATATTATATATATATATATATATATATATAATATATTATTATATAACTCTCTTTCTTATATATATATATCTCTCTCTCTCTATATATACTATATATATATATATATATATATATATATATATATATATATATATATATATATATATCTCTTTATCCTCTATATATATAATCTCTCTCTTATATATATATATATATATATATATATATATATATATATATATATATATATATCTCTATATATATCTCTCTCTATAATATATATCTCTCTCTATCTATCTATCTCCCCACCATTGTATTTCATCACCTTCCTTTCGACTTTGTCCAACTTGCACGACACCATCGTGTAACAGCCAAGATGAGCTCGTGCCTACTCAAGTCCTCACTTGCCCCTTTGTTTCTTGTGAGAGTCCGGTATTTTGGTGCCATTAACGGATTTTCATTTAATTGCATACAAGTTTGTGTGCTCCCTTCTCCCCTATTTCTTTCTGTCAACTGACAGATCTATTCTTGTATTTATAGTGTCTTGTCCTTCCTCATCCCCCAGATTATTTTTAAATAAACCCGTTTATTATAAGAAACGTTTTCTTGCCTTCTGCCTTCCCGCACGAGCAACCACCAGTTTTGGAATGTGTTTGACCAGTACTTCAGGGAACACAAGCAGGGACCCACGAAAAATACTCCATTTTGGGGGGCTGTGTATGGACAACGAAGCACTGCCTAATTCATGTTTACTACTAAGGCCTAAGTCACATTTGCCACGGCGGCCGTGGGGTCTCCAAAATCTACCGCCACTAGCAATTATACGGCGGCCGCAGTATTTCCACGGTCACACAATGTTGCAGTCACATATTTTTATTTTTCGGGGAGCCGCACGGCGTATTTAGAAATTGTGGAGACCAAAAACGTCTTTGATTTGATGTCGCACGGTGACCTTAAGGGGGCCCTGCGGCAGCCATAGAATTTTCAAGGCAGACGCAAGATAGCCTCAAGGTGCCCGCAAGGCGACCGCAGGGGGGCCTAAGGCGAACGTGCGGCCAGACGGACGGTAACGAGTGGGTTCATTTTTTTTTTTCTTTACCAGTTTTTTTTTTTTGGCTTGTCGAATTGCTACGAGCGAACGTAGAAATGAAAAAAGTTATAACTCTGCGTTATAATTCCACGGCGACCCCTACGGCCTGTAAAAGATAGCCAAACGGCGTAGGGCCACCCTGAGGCCACCGCAGAAACTCTGCGGCCACCGCACGTTTCTGTCAATTCAGAGGGCGTACGGCTGCCGTATCCTCTCCGTAGAGCAAATGTGACTTAGGCCTAACAACCCAACATTAGCCTGGTGTGGGCTTAGTGGTTAGGGTGGGTGGATTTGGATCTTAGGGTCCTGAATTTGAGCCTTATTGGCTGCTGAATTAACAGCAGGTGGGGTTGACTCAGCCTGTCATCCTCTGAGGTCAGTGAAATGAGTACCAATGTACTGGTAGAATGGTACAGCATCAGTAGCATAGTCACACCCCAAAAAAATGATAGCTACCTGGCAGCCAATCTGCCGAACACAAGAAGAAGAAGAAGAAGAAGAAGGAGGAGAAGAAGAAGAAAAAGAAGAAGAAGATCCCAGCTTTCGTTTTAGTAATCCTTACACTTATTGCCAAAAATAATGTTATGAATTAGTTTTATGTTCCCAAAGATCAGATGTTGAAATGAAAATAAATGATAAAGTGCTAAATTAAAGTGTCAGGGTTGGTGATTGAAAGTGACAATGAAGAAAACACGAATTGTTTTATACATCTCACCAAACCAAACGTTGTGAATTAATGTTCTCGGAGCATCGCCCTTTCTTTCCATTGGCATAACATGCTTTGTGATGGTGAACAATAGTGATAATCAGTAAAAAAAAAAAAAAAAAAAAAATTAAAAAATCGTTTTATTTCAATGGCAAATTGAGGGGGAGGAAAAGGGACCCCTGGTAATTCCATTTTTACAACGGCGTTTGTTGTCATGAACTGTCAAAGGTTTTGTTCAATGAGCCGAATTAGTCCATTTTAAGTTTTAAAAAGCAACATTTTCTTGGGACCTATTGACCCTCAAAATGTCAGCGCAGATCTGCCCCCGAGTTTATATGATCTCACTGGAAACTACGTTGCGGGGTTAGTCGACCTCCGGCATGTTCAGTCCCTCTCCTTATCCGGAATTCATTGTGGTTGGCAACGATGCGCAGATCGAGCGGGTCTCCTACTCTAGTCGTTGCAAGGTACAGCTGTCCGTGTGCAACAACACCGATGGGAAGCAGGACTCCACACTCCCCCAGGCTCCGACCCTGGCTTTTGTTGATCGTCATTGCAAATGCCAGACTGACCGGAAACTGTCGTCGGCGGAGTTGAAAGGAAGATCCGTATCAGATGGAGAAAGAAGAATTATAGGAATAAGGAGAATAGGCACGGCATACTCACCACCAAGCATCCGCGCCTCAAGAAGATGATCAGTGACCTTGGTTAAGATGTAACGTGTTCCATTACAGTGGCCATTGCGAGGATTGAAATTCCACAACAGCATGATGGGAGTGTTAACTTTCAGTGACATCTTGTGCGGTGGTGCCACCTGAAAGATTTATTGAGTTAAGGAACTCAGGTGGATAAAGAGCCAAAGAATCGACACTTTTGATGATTAAAGTATCACCCAACAGGCTGCTAATGAACTTACTGTTGGTAAGAACAACCATGTTATTTGTTGCGGTTAAAATCGCACATGAAGTCAACCACTCAGAATTTGTGTGATTGGACGGTTCTTCAAGTCTGGAATACACTTGGTTGCCAACGTCATCTTCCGATTTTACACAAAGAGAAGGCGGTAATGCAATTATGTCATCGGAAACCATACCCTCCGCAGAAGACAGGGGATCCTCATCCAGTTGCAATAAGCAATCAGCAAAATGTTCACGTAGTTTTGACTTCCTACATCTGCACCATGAAGTCGATTGAGCACACACAGTAATTGTTCCTGAAGTTAGCGTCGTGCGAATGTTGCCACAATGGAGAGTTTTTCATGCAGGGTTTGATGATCCCCCCCCTCCCTCCAACCTCCAACTCTCCCCACCAATCTCCAACTATCTCCCCCCAATCTCCAACTATCTCCCCCCAATCTCACTATCTCCCCCCTCCCCACAACCTCCAACTCTCCCCCCCCACCCTGCGAGTAACATGCGTCAAAGTTCCTGTGTATATTTGTGTCACGTTGTTAAGAACAGGAAGAAATGGGAGGGGAGGACAGAGAGTTGGGTGGTGAGGGTGCATGGGTTGGAAGAGGGAGATTGAGATGTTGGGAAGGGGGGGATGAGGACTGTTGGGGTTGGAGAGGAGTGGGATTGAGTACTTGGGCTTGGGACAGTTGAGGACTTGAAGAAGAAAGGAGGATGGGGACAAGTTGGCTTGGGGAGGGATGACAGAGAGCGGACAGAGTTGATTGAGGGGTTTGAGGCTTTTGAGGGGTGGGGGAGGGGGGAGTTGAAGACATTGGGTTGGGAAGGGGTTTGAGGATTTGAAGAAAGGGGAAGGAAGCACAGAGTTTGGGTGTGGTGGTAGGGGTGGGGTAGAGAGAGGTCAGACTTGGGAGGGGGTTAAGGATATGGGATTGTGAGTGGGTGTGGCAGGGAGGGGGGTTAGGGACCTGAAGTACATTTTACATGATGCAGAATTTCCATGGGTCTGTGATAGTCTCATTGTGTCTTTTGGATCCATGGGGTATTTTGGGTTCTATAGTATTTTAGGTCCTTGGGGTCTTTTGGTCTTTGGGTTTTTTGTGTCCTCTGGGTCTTTTGGGTCCTCAAGGTCGTTTGGATCCTCTGGATATTTTGGGTGTTCGGAGTCCCTGAGTCGTTTGTCTCCTGAGTCTTTTGGGTCCTTTGGGTATTTTAGGTCTTCAGGGTCTTCAGGGTCTTTTCATTACTCGGGTCTTTTGGGTGTTTTGGTTCTCAGGGTCTTTTGTATCTTGTGGGTCTTCGGGGTCTTTTGGGTGTTTTGGTTCCTCAAGGTCTTTTGTATCTTGTGGGTCTTCTGGGTCTTGGGGCATTTTGGGGTCTTTAGGGTTTTTGGGGTATTTTAAAGTCTCCGGGGTCTTTTAGGTCTTTTGGGTTTTCAGGGTCTTTTAGCTTTTGATTATTTTTGGGTCTTCTGGGACTTTTAGGGTATTTGGGGTCTTTAAGGGTCTTCAGGCTATGTTGGGTCTTCGGGGTCCATTGGTTTTCGGGGTCTTTTCAGTCTTTTGGGTCATCGGGTCTTTTAGGTCCTGGGACATTTTGCGTTTTTTGGGGTCATTTGGGTCTTTTTAGGTCTTCGGGCATTGGGGTGGGGTCTTTTGGGTACTCTGGACACTTTAGTTTGTTTGGATTGTATGTGTCCTAGTCCTCCTGTCCATCCAATGGGTGAAAAGCGGACATACATACATTACATAAATTACATGAATACATCCATCCATACATCCATCCATACATCCATCCATACATCCATCCATACATACATCCATTACATACATACATACATACATACTGTACATACATACGTACATACATAATCACATACACTTGCTCCATTATCCTGACTATAATTCACTGACTGGTGTTTGTTTGTTTGTCATGCTACTCCTCCTACAGTTTTGGGCCAATTACATCCAGACTTGCTACAGATGATCAGCATGTCCCCAATTAATGTATAGGGGTGTTTTTTTTATTTTGTTGATGTCTTGGGGGGGGGGGGTGAGCAAATGCTCGTATCAAAATGTGTATCATGTTGCGCCTGCCCAGCGTGGGGGAGGGTATTACAACTCTCCACGATTTACAGTGCAGTATTTCTGTCCCCATGTTTTCCAGTGCAAAGTGCGGTGAGTTGTTTTGAATTATAAGCAGTAGGTATGTTTTTGTTTCATGCACGTAACCCGGATTATTTATTTTGCCTCTACAAAGCTGTCAGTTGCCTATACACCGCACAGATAAAGGTATGCATCAGAAGGACGTGTTGCATGCTTAGAACAAGATCGCCCGTAGGGCGGGTACGCTGCCAGTGAATAATAACACTGCTTTAATCCGCAACTTTGCAGTCACGACAAAGGGATTGCAGTATTACGATTATCTATCTATAATTCCAGCAATCTGTGTGTGTGTGTGTGTGTGTGTGTGTGGGTGTGTGTGTGTGTGTGTGTTGTGTGTGACCGCCATTTCTCGACAACCACTGGTCCGATCTAATTGAAACTTGCCAGGTATATTGCTGGGGACCTGAGGATGTGCCTTTTCAAGGTTTGATATTAATCGGACGAGTGCTTCCCCAAGTTATGGCCATTTATTTACCAACCAATGACAGGAACCGTTGCTGCGGCCATTTTTATCAACCAATGACAGGAAGCGTTGCTGCATAGCCGCGGCAATTTTTATCAACCAATGACAGGAAGCGTGCTGCGTAGCCACGGCAATTTTTTATCAACCAATGACAGGAAGCGTTGCTGCGTAGCCGTGGTCCATGGGGAAGAGAAACTCAGCCGCGTTCGCCATTACGGGTTTCTTCTCTTCTCTTCTCTTCTCTTCTCTTCTCTTTCTCTCTTCTCTTCTCTTCCTTCTCTTCTCTTCTCTCTCTTCTCTTCGTTTTTCCTTGCGAAAAGGCAAAATACGTTGGCGCTAATTGAATAATTGGTTAAACAATGATTTATCAAAACGTTGGCAGATCCAGCAGCCTCCGTATTCTTGCCCTGGACGAGGAAACAAGAGAGAAGCGCCGTTTCCTCAGCGATGTTGTTTATGAAGAGGTGCTAACGAGATAAAGGTGTGTACATGGAGACGATTTTTATTATATTATTTATTAGAAGAAAAATTGTTCCAAAAATAATTTATCAAAAAAAGTGCACAACTTTTTTTTGTTTCCAATTGTCAAAACGCTGTGGCCTTTGGAAGTGTTAAGGAATTCAGCTCTACTCAACATGCTTGCCAACGAAATACATCTCAATTTGGTGGTAAAAACGATTCACAACGACGGGTTTCCTTACTCATTGCTCTGCAGTCTGCATTCAACCCCTTCATTTGTCATCTCATTGACCTCATTTCATCTATCTATAATTCCGGCAATCTGTGTGTGTGTGTGTGTGTGTGTGTGTGTGTGTGTGTGTGTGTGTGTGTGTGTGTCTGTGACCGCTGTTTCCCGACAACCACTGGTCCGATCTAATGAAACTTGCCAGCTATATTGCTGGGGACCTGAGTATGTGCCTTTCAAGATTTGATATTAATCGGACAAGTGATTCCCAAGTTATGGCCATTTATTTACCAACCAATGACAGGACACATGCTGCGTAGGCGTGGCCGATGCGCCATTTAGTTACCAATCACAGGACACGTTGCTGCGTGGGCGTGGCTGCGTAGGCCGGTGCACGGCCGGCCGACGATGACGTCACGTGCCGTGCTGGTTACGATGGGGATCGATCGGTGCCTAGATTACCGTGGGTAGGAGTGCCAATGGTAAATGCAGCGAATGTCATGGCAAGCAAAGACAGGGAGGTAAACTTGATTTTAATAACTCTGTGTGTAAGTATCACAGCAGTTGTTACTTCAATGCAAGCGATAATTCGTGGAATGATGTGAACATTCCGTACGGCACGCACTACTTTTGGATAGTGATGACTTACTGTATTCTAATAATTTCTCGATTTCTTATCCGCATTATAGATAAACAAATGCCCCAATCCAGTCGTCGTTTATGAGAGCGAAGGAATGGCCTGTGTGGTTGTTTGAAAGTTTTTTTTTTTTGCATGTAGGGCCACGCACATATGGGCACGTGGAGAGCGAAGGAACGGCCTGTGGGTTGTTGTTTCTGGCACGCCGTTTGAAAGTTTTTTTTATTTTTTTGATGTACGGCACGCACGTATGGCACGCACGTACGCCATGCACGTACGGCCATGCACATACGACATGCACGTACGGCCACGCACGTACGGCCACGCGAGAGCGAAGGAACGGCCTGTGTGGTGTTTCTGGCAAGCGGTTTTAAAGTAAATATTATTTTTTATATTTTTTTTTATTTTTTTTGCACGTACAGCCACGCACTGTACGGGCACGTGAAAGCGAAGGAACGGCTTGTGTGGTTGTTGTTTCTGGCACGCGGTTTGAGTTTTTTTGCGGGGGGGGGGGGAGGTTTGCACGTACGCCACGCATCTACGGGCATGCACTAGTCTATCTATAATTCCAGCAATCTCTGTGTGTCTGTCTGTCTGTCTGTCTGCGACCGCTGGTTCTTGACAACCACTGGTCCGATCTAATTGAAACTTGCCAGGTATATTGCTAGGGCCCTGTGGATGTGCCTTTGAAGGTTTGATATTAATCGGACAAGTGGTTCCCAAGTTATGGCCATTTACTTACCAAACCAATGACAGGACACGGTGCTATGACGTCACGATTGACGTCACAATTCTTCATCCTTTTTTTTTCTTTTTTTTTTGCACGTACGGCCCCGCACTAGTTGTTACTAACTACATTATTGTATTGGCGTTACACATAATTATTATTGTTAATTACGAAAATCATATGACTGTATTAAGAAACCAAGGCTGATTCGTACTCCCGCAGTGGAAGCCTTCAACTCTCCCAGGGAAAAAACAACGCAGGCAAGAAGCCCGGAACGTGCCTGCATCGATCGCTCTAGAAAATAATAACCTTGAGCATCCTGAAGGTGAGGCCTAAGGAATGAAGCCTATAAGGAGTATAAGGCTTAGGCCTGTGACGCCAATCCTATCAATATTTGATGATCATTTGAACAATCGCTTTGTTTGTGTTTCACACTGAATAGAAAACACAAAGGTAGGGCATGCATTTTGATTGTGAATATGACAGGTTTGACGATGTGTTAGGCCTGAACTGCATGAAAATCAAAATGGCGATGGGTGGAGTCAGACATCTGATACCACAATGGCATCCCAGATGCTATGACGTAGCATGAGAGACAGACAGACAAAACTGCTGCTACTTTAATGTAGATAGATTAATTTGTAATTAGTGTTTGCCTCTATTCGAGTGTGGATACGTGCACGAACGTTGCCAGCTCGCAACTTCGTGTTTAAAGATCGTTTTGGCCATTCATGGGGGGGGGGGGTCAAAACCCTCATTGTGATGGATGACAGTCAACACACCAATATTTTAGGTCATCAAGTGACATGCCCGGATGTTTTGTGAAGAACGTGAAAAGGACATATTTGATGGATGGGTCCGAGAGCAAAAAATAAAAAATATGAACCTCAGGATGGATAAACTTGAAAACAAATTGTTTTTATCTGGCCAGTCCTCATATTTCAAAAATATAATGCAAAGCTGCATCAACAGGAGTGGATGAATGGAGTGTTTACTTCGTCCACCTGACAAGGTAGATCTTTAGCTTATCTGGAATTCACATTCCAGATAAGGTATTGTCATCGCACACCATCCGTCTCCTTTTTTTGACTTCTCTGGCCAAACCGCTGGGCTGATCCGGCTGAAATTTGGCAGCAACGTTCCTCTTGTGACTGGTAACAGGAATTGCAAAGTTCTTTCTGGTCACATGACTTTAAGGAGGTCAAAATGGCCGACTTAGAAATTTCTTAAAAAATCTTCCTCTCCAGACCCACCAATCAGAATGCTACCAAATTTGGGTTACAACGTTAGGCTAGAGCTCAGATACATATAAGCTACAGGTCCAGTGGTCCTATTTTTCAATATGCAAGCTTTTATAAAACCAATTAATTCATACCAACTGACAATGTATAGGAAGGTTAATAAGCAATACTGACTCCACCAGAGAGAGAGAGAGAGAGAGCACAGAATTAGTCCTTTGTGCCACGTGAACATTTTTTGTTTACTCCTGTGCTATGGGACCATATTTTTGTGTTGTAATGTTCCATGCAGTGTTCATCGAAATTGCCACATGACCTTTCCTGAGCGCTCAGGCTCATCCCTGCGCCAAAGTCCCGTCCTTCACCGGCCTGTCCTTTTTGTTCCGCCATTGCTTTTTTCAATCACTTTTTTTTATTATTATTCTCTCCTTGCCAGGCTCAATCTGTCTCTCCCATCCCCACCCCACCTTTCTATTCCTCATACCCCTCTGACCTCTATCTGCTGGTTTTTCTCTGCATTTCTTGCATTCCCCCTGTGCGTGAAAAATGACCCCAGCAAAGTGAGAATTGAGCAAACAATATTTTTCAAACTTTCATTCATCATTTGAGAGTCGCTCTTCTTTGAACAGCAAAGTGGAGCACATTAAAAGCAGTTTAAAATGTGCGGATTAATTTATTTGCCAGTGTCATGAAAAAGTCATAATTCCGATCATACTTCATGAAACAACACAAAGAGGAGATTAAATTGCATTTCCCCAACTTAGTTGCATTTCGGTGCATCTTTCCTGCCCCCTACCGAGAGCACAACAGTCAACAAGACAAATCTTCCGTGGAATTGTGTGGAGTATTAAACACAGTTCCACAGCACCATGAATTGTGCCCATTTGCCACCGACTTTGTCTATAGGCGGCACCAGGTCCTCCGAATGCGGTTAGCTCGAAAGGAAGAGCACAGCCCTGTGCTTTCAGAGAAATACCAGGCTGAAAGGGTAAATACACCAAGGAATAGTTTAAAGAGAGGGACGGCCACGCCACATTGTAGGTTGTTCGATAATGCCTGAGTGAGATTGCTTAAACAGGCATGATCGATCGAACTACCTTCCGCCATCTCTTATCGTTCCCTTGTACACCATCTTACACAAAGACGTAACATACAATTATCAATAAAAATCACAAATTCATGTATTTAATTTTGGATTTAGAAGATGCACCTGCAATTATGCCTGGGTGCTACGACCTTTCGATATCAGAACCCTTCCACTTCCAGGCCTATAATTAAGCAACATTAATGACTGATCATGAAGATCAATGGATGGCAATGGTCCCTATGACTCAAAGATGGAAGGCAAGATGTATTTAAGATTCGAAGAATAATTGACTTGTTCTACCTGAAACAGAACCCATACCTGATACTGCACAATAAATGTGGACTTGAACCTCAACCTTATGCTGGCACCGGAGTGAAAAACAAGAAGGAAATATCCAAACAGACATCATCGCTCTTTTATCAGCAGGTGTATTTGCAGTTCCATTTATTGCTGTTCTAAAGGCCATGCAATGACCGCAGAAAGAAAAGGCTGACAATTAACCCCTTTGCTCAAACAAATTAATGCTCATTGTATCTTTCAGCGGAATATTCACAACACATTGTGCTTTATACAACTGAATCATCTATTATGTAGTCATCACAAAAGGAAATTAACCGCACATTGCTTTCATTCTCCAACAAGAATGACCGCACTCTGGTCACCACATGCAACACTATATGTATGTATGTATATATATATATTATATTATATATATATTGCCTCCTCTGTCCACTCCACTCCCTCATCCGTGCTCATGTCCCACATGTCTATGTGGTGAAAGCTGGGTCTGAGAATAAAAAATAAATCAATACCCACAGCTCAGATTCCATTCTCTAATCTGTCTCATTAAGGCCTAAGTCTCATTTGCTCTACTTTCAATCTATGCATAGTTCTTTTCAGTATCCATTCATGGACCTCAATGCGTAGTGAACTGGCCGACCCTCCTGGAACAGACAACAACCAAGCCCACTCTGGCTCACATCTGTTTGGATTGTCACTGGCTTGGAGACGTCGTAGTACCTCAGAACGGGTTCAGTTGCCAATGCTGCTTTGACTTTGTTGAGACTTTGTGTTCCGCTTCCCAGCTCCAGGCTGCGTCTTTCTTGAGCAGTGCACGGAGCGGTGCCTTGGTCTCCGACTCGTTCGATATATGTTGCGCCAGGTATTTGACCATGCCCAACAGGCGCTGAAGTGCTGGCATGTCTTCTGGTGTCGGCATGTCAGCAATTGCTCGGATCTTGGACTTGTCTGGTGTCAGTCCCTCTGGAGTGATGATGTTGCCCATGTACAGCACTTTGGGCACTCGGAACTGTACCTTGGTCCTGTTGAACTTCACCTGTTGTTGGCGAGCTCTCTGCATAACCTTATGCAATATTTGTTCATGTTCTTCCACGGTTTCAGCGACAATGATCATGTCGTCGGCGATAACCTGCACACCCGGAATGTCACTGAAGGCCTCCTGGTTTCTCTTATGAATTATTTCACTCGCTGACAGGATGCCAAAAGGCATGCGGCAGAATCTCATCCTTCCCCAGGGTGTACTAAATGTGCACAGGTCGTAGGACTTCTCTGTCAGCTTCACATGCCAGTACCCGTCAGCCATGTCAATCACTGTGAACACCTTCTTGTTGTTCAGTTGTCTCTGCACATCACTTGGTGTATGCATTGTGTATCTCACTCACTTGATTGCACGTTCAACGGCTTTGGGTCTAGGCAGATTCTCATGCGGCCATCTTTTTTTTTAGTGATTACAAGGTTACTAACCCAGTTAACCTTGGCCACGAAACCACGTTTCTCCAGCTGCTCCAGAGTGGCTTTCAGATTCTCATACTTTGCATGGGGAACACGTCTGGCTGGCTGAACAGTCGGCGTGACATCTGGATTCAGCTCAATTTTGTACTCCTACTTGTACTGACCAGTGCCTGTGAACACATCTGTGTACTGCTCGAGCAGCCTCTCCTTGGTCAGTGGAGCATGCAGTGAATCTATACGCTTGATAAGGCCAAGCTTCTCACTTGTGTTTTGCCCTAGTATGGAAACAGTGGTTTTCTCAGTTACATAAAATTTGATTCTCCAGTCCTGCCCTTTGTGCTTGCAGGGAATCACTGTTGTACCCAATGGTTCAACCTTGCCATCACCAAAAGCAGTGAGAATGATGTTTGTGGGTGTTATGGAGTGCTCAGGCATTGCAATAGTCAAGGTAGTAAGCGAGATTACGTTTGCCTGGCACCTGTGTCGAGCTTGATGTTCACCACACTCTGGCCAACTGTAAGCTGTTCTTGCCACCTGCCCGAGGCCCGGGTGACGTCATCATCAGGATACCTGATGAGCACTGAATGTATGACCAGAAACTCTTCAGTACCTTGCTCGGGATCTACACCCAGAAGATGTACCCTTCTTGTGCCTCCACCCTTGCATACAGCAGCCCAGTGATTCTTCCCTCCACACTTGGCACACGTTTTGCCAAATGATGGACACCTGAGTGGCCCAGGACTGTGCTTCTTGCCACAGTACTCGCACACAGGCTGAGTAAGGCTTTCCTGTCGCCTTTTTGTAGCTGCTGTCATGGTCTGGATGCAGGCTTGGCCTTGGCTTGCTTGGGAAAGGTGGTGTGCCGTTGTTGCCTCTCTTTATTCCACCGCATAGACTTGCTTGGCACCCTTCATGCCGTCGAGCTGCTGCCTACTTGATTCGGTGGCATGGCATTTGTCCAAAGCTTTCTCCAGTGTGACCTCACCTTCCCGAAGAAGTCTCTCCTTCGATCTCTCGTCTCACACACCAAACACAATCTTATCTCGAATCATGAGTTCTTCTTGAGGAGAGAACTCGCACATGGCTGCTTGCGTTCTGAGTTCAATGAGCCATTGGTCGATCGTCTCACCCTCCTCCTGGCCACGTTTCCAAAAACGATACCTCTTGTACATAACATTTTCCTTGGTCTGCAGTAATCCGTGAACTTCCGCAGCACCAACTCATAATCA
>CM068957.1:12873314-12884207 GCA_035128595.1 Eptatretus atami
CTCGTCTCCGACTCGTTCGTATATTGTTGCGCAGGTATTTGACCATGCCCAACAGGCGCTGAAGTGCTGGCATGTCTTCTGGTGTCGCATGTCAGCAATTGCTCGGATCTTGGACTTGTCTGGTGTCAGTCCCTCTGGAGTGATGATGTTGCCCATGTACAGCACTTTGGCACTCGGAACTGTACCTTGGTCTGTTGAACTTCACCTGTTGTTGGCGAGCTCTCTGCATAACCTTATGCAATATTTGGTCATGTTCTTCCACGGTTTCAGCGACAATGATCATGTCGTCGGCGATAACCTGCACACCCGGAATGTCACTGAAGGCCTCCTGGTTTCTCTTATGAATATTTCACTCGCTGACAGGATGCCAAAAGGCATGCGGCAGAATCTCATCCTTCCCCAGGGTGTACTAAATGTGCACAGGTCGTAGGACTTCTCTGTCAGCTTCACATGCCAGTACCGTCAGCCATGTCAATCACTGTGAACACCTTCTTGTTGTTCAGTTGTCTCTGCACATCACTTGGTGTATGCATTGTGTATCTCACTCACTTGATTGCACGTTCAACGGCTTTGGGTCTAGGCAGATTCTCATGCGGCCATCTTTTTTTTAGTGATTACAAGGTTACTAACCCAGTTACCTTGGCCACGAAACCACGTTTCTCCAGCTGCTCCAGAGTGGCTTTCAGATTCTCATACTTTGCATGGGGAACACGTCTGGCTGGCTGAACAGTCGGCGTGACATCTGGATTCAGCTCAATTTTGTACTCCTACTTGTACTGACCAGTGCCTGTGAACACATCTGTGTACTGCTCGAGCAGCCTCTCCTTGGTCAGTGGAGCATGCAGTGAATCTATACGCTTGATAAGGCCAAGCTTCTCACTTGTGTTTTGCCCTAGTATGGAACAGTGGTTTTCTCAGTTACATAAAATTTGATTCTCCAGTCCTGCCCTTTGTGCTTGCAGGGAATCACTGTTGTACCCAATGGTTCAACCTTGCCATCACCAAAAGCAGTGAGAATGATGTTTGTGGGTGTTATGGAGTGCTCAGCATTGCAATAGTCAAGGTAGTAAGCGAGATTACGTTTGCCTGGCACCTGTGTCGAGCTTGATGTTCACCACACTCTGGCCAACTGTAAGCTGTTCTTGCCACCTGCCCGCAGGCCGGGTGACGTCATCATCAAGGATACTGATGAGCACTGAATGTATGACCAGAAACTCTTCAGTACCTTGCTCGGGATCTACACCCAGAAGATGTACCCTTCTTGTGCCTCCACCCTTGCATACAGCAGCCCAGTGATTCTTCCCTCCACACTTGGCACACGTTTGCCAAATGATGGACACCTGAGGCGCCAGGACTGTGCTTCTTGCCACAGTACTCGCACACAGGCTGAGTAAGCTTCCTGTCGCCTTTTTGTAGCTGCTGTCATGGCTCTGGATGCAGGCTTGGCCTTGGCTTGCTTGGAAAGGTGTGTGCCGTTGTTGCCTCTCTTTATCCACCGCATAGACTTGCTTGGCACCCTTCATGCCGTCGAGCTGCTGCCTACTTGATTCGGTGGCATGGCATTTGTCCAAAGCTTTCTCCAGTGTGACCTCACCTTCCCGAAGAAGTCTCTCCTTCGATCTCTCGTCTCACACACCAAACACAATCTTATCTCGAATCATGAGTTCTTCTTGAGGAGAGAACTCGCACATGGCTGCTTGCGTTCTGAGTTCAATGAGCCATTGGTCGATCGTCTCACCTCCTCCTGGCCACGTTTCCAAAACGATACCTCTTGTACATAACATTTTCCTTGGTCTGCAGTAATCCGTGAACTTCCGCAGCACCAACTCATAATCATTCACATCGTCACCCTCAGCAAAGGTAAACGTCTTGTGAATAGCCAGGGAGTCCGGTCCCGCCAATTCAAACAAAATGGCGACCTTCACGTCAGCGTCTTGTTCTTGAGCTCAGCGGCTTTGAAGTAGTTGGGGAATCGTGCAGCCCACTTGTCCCATGCATCCCCCAGCATTCGATACCTTAAAATTCATTTGTCCGGGAGGCTTTAAAACTTCCATCGCGGCGTTTGGTTCGCTTATCTGACACCAAGTAACAACATCGACCAATGCACACGTCTCTGCTCAAGTGGAAGTGACGCTTCATTTATGGCTGTTAGGGTGAGGAGACGAGGCTCGTTCTTGACACCACCTCTGAGAGGAAGAAGAAAAAGCAGAAATACAAAGTGGAAGGGGGGGGGACTCAAGCTGGCCGAGGGAGTCGGCGCGACGCCATTACAGGACAGTTTCGAATGTCGAGGTGCATCGGCTTTTTCCGGTATTCTGTATCCTGTTCAGCTCGTATTACGATCGATTCTTAGCTCAATTGGCCAAGTTAATCTCCTGGGGTGCCGGGAGGAGGTGATTAAGGATGATCAACGTGTCTGGCGAAGATGACGAGGTTTCATCTTGGTCGGTCAATCGAACTAGGAAGAGGTCAGACCACGGCGGAGAGTACTGATGAGTCAGCACCTCCCAAAGCGGTCAAGGCCTTCTCTATCCCGATGAGCACTGTCAAATTATTTGTCATAGTTTCGGCCTCTGATGATTTAAACCCTTAAGCCCCGACAACCCAATTAAAATGGCGACACTGATTGAAAAAGAATTCAGAGACGTGTCCAGAGCCAAAAAGCTCAATCCGGCATCCTTTTCATTGAATGTAAATCAATCTCTCAATGGGAGACGGTGATGAGTTACTCGCTTTTGGCGGGGTCCGGGTCTCATGTCAGATTTCTAGGTGTCTAAGGGAGGTCGAGGAGTCATTTACAGGATTGATCCCTCCATTGAAATTGATGACATCAAGAGCCATTTTGCAGATGTGGGAGTTGTTGACGCCTGCAGTCTCACCACGGTCAGGGGTTGGGTCAAAATCAACACCACTCGGTGGTTTTGTTCTTTGTAACCCAGTCCTTCCCCCAAAAGTTTTCCTGGGGTATCAAGCCTTCACTGTATGGGAATACATTCCAGCCCCCTTGAGATGTTTCAAGTGCCAAAAGTTCGGTCATGCTGCTCCAGCCTGTTGGGGCAAACAACGCTGCAGCAAATGTAATGGAGAGCACGAATACAGAAGATGCACTCATGAAGAAATGTTTTGTGCTAATTGTGATGGGGACCACAGTGCAGCCTTCAGTGGATGCCCTGAATTTAAAGACCTGCCCAGATCCAACTGGTGAAGATGCAGGAAAACTGTCTTATGCTGAGGCTATCCGGATGTTCCCCAAAATTAATAAGTTAGGACCCCAGTAAAAGTGGTTGGAGCAAGACCAAAACTGAGGGCCCGGTCAACGTTCGAACCAAATCGGTGGGAATTCAGACTGAGATGAAAGACACAGAATGCCAAACTGAGAGAGCAACCACCGACGTGGATATGAATATTACTAAAGGGAGGTTCATTGGTTTTATCACCGAAGTAGTGAACTTTTTATATTTTTGTATTTGGTTGAAGTCGATGAGTTTGGGTGCGTGGCGTTTATTGAGCCACGTGGCTCTGATAACGTCAGTAAACACAAAAGAAGAGAAGAAGAGGAAGAAAAGCGAGGTAGAAGAAGAAGAAGAAGAAGTAAACATGTCACGTGAGTAGTCATGTGATCTTTTGGAAAAATGAATGATGTCAGGAACGAGGATGATTTGTTTGAGCAACAGCACAGAGTGCCAAAAAGACCCAGATGATTGGTGAATGATATAAGATTGTGATGGACCTTTCCATGATGTTAAGCAGAATGCAGTCAGAGCTACAATATCTGATCTAATCTCCAATTAGAGTATAACATTTCATGTGGAGCCTAATGGAGCCACCATGCTGGTTATCGACCAAGCAGACTCATGAATTATCACACTTAAGGTTGCGCTCTAATTTGGACATATGCAAGTTGCATTAATAATGATAATATATATATATATATATACTAGATGACCTCTGAACCCATTGGGTTCCCGTTGTGACAGCGGTTGATAAAAAATAATCATTTCCAAAAAAAAAAAGATAGCTCCAGTGAACTATATCGCTGAGGTTGTTTGCATTGATCAAATAATCCCGGAGTACTTTACTGAATCGGGAATTGATTTTTAAATAAGTTTTTTCGTTGCCCGATTTGAACGAAACTTGATACTGCACCCGCAGGAGAATGGTGAGTAAGGCGGCTCTAAAATGTTTGCGCTATCGTGTACCGTTTGGCTGTATTTCGGGAACATACATACATACATATATACATCTATACAAGATGAGAGGTTGTAGTAGATATTATATATATTATATATATATATATATATATATATAATAATATAATATATAAGTTGAGGAATTATCATCCGTTTCTCTATGTTTTGTTTATGAAAGCATTTTTAAGGAGATGAGGGGGTGGGGGTGGGGAGAGAAACAGAATCGAAAAGATGTTAAATGCAATTTGTACTTGTGATGTCCACAAGCAAAGCAAATCATATTATCTTCTAAATGTGATGCCAACGCCAAAGCAAACTATTTTATCTTGTACATGTGATGCCAACAAGCAAAGTAAACCATTGTGATGCTGGAACACTTTCTGTGCAGACATAAGAGTACAGCTGTTGGATGCAATCTGTCCCGTGCTTCTTATCTCATTAGAGTCCAACACTGTTGCAGCTCAACGCTGGCAATTGCATTCTGATCCTTGAGAATTCAACACAAGTGATAAGCAAGTGTGATTGAGACCCATAAAAGCTCTTTTTGTTTTTCAGTTTCATTGTCTCGTCTTCTCAAAATTACCCACTTGTTTATAATTTGTGTTGTGCAGTCACTTATTGATCATTATTCTTAATTTAAATTACAAAATTAGCATTTTGAGATAACTTGCCCAAGGCCGAGCGAAGCTAGTTCAATGCTGTTATTCCTGATGCATAAAGCACCCTGCAACTGATACCTGCAGAGAACAGATTTTTGAATGCTGGCCGCATTTTGCATCCAATCATAATGAAACTTTGTTTAAAAAAACAAATTCTCCGTGGGTAGGTGCTCCGGTGTTGAAAGTTTTGTGTCAATCGCTCAAGCGGTTGTGGAGAAAACAAATTGAAAAGCGAATGTAGATGAAAAGTAAGGTGGAACAAAAAAACATGAGGGCATCGGATATGGGTGGGAATGGTGGACATGTTCCCCACCCTTTTTACGAGGGGGAACAACATATCGATTGTCCCCCCCCCCCAACACCCCACTTTCTGCTCAAATCTATACTATAAGAGAGCCATTTGTCGGTGTCTGTGTGTATGTCCCCATTTTTCGCAGAGATGGCCAAACAGATCTTCGTCAAACTTTCAGAAGTTCACCAGTGAGTGTCAGGGAGTGTTTTCGGGGAAAAACAAAAACTCGAAAAGAAAAAAACTGATATTGTTTTGATTTTTTTTTCATCTCTCCAGCATGCCTAAGCCTTTGTGGCGACGTAAAAGGTAACATTAAATGATTTCCCGACCCTATTCCTTAGTGGGTATCGGGAAACGTTTTGGCCCCACAAAAAATTGTTCAAAATGCCATCAGGGTGAGGACAGCACCAGGCAACGCTGGTACTCTGTTAGATAACATAAAATTTGTTGTTCTGTACAACCCACACATGCCAAGATACGGGATGTTCCCCAAATGCTCAACTAATGGTGTTTAAATCAAGATTAACTTCCCCCAAATAAGTTATCTCTGAAATCGATACAGATAACTCGGTTTGAGAATGTTAACCAGTCGATGAGTATGGAAGATTGCTCCCTGTAGTGGGTCGCAGGCTTGGTCAGTTCCAGGAGTGACCATGAACGAACCAGGTTTCCTGGTGAGGAGGGTGTATGGATATGGACACCCAGCAGGATTAAAAACAAACCCTTCAACGATGAGGAGCTCCTTGTGAGCCAACGCCATCCATATCTGGTGCCCAACTGTGTCTGCGCGCCATCCTACTGCATTTGGGTTTCCTTTTTCTACCAGTCGTTGAAGGATTTGCACTCCGGCCACTGTAAAACATTCATTCCTCCAAAACATACCAAAACCCAAAGAAAACTGAAAACTCACTCCGTGGGGTACCTTCTGTGAGCTGCCCTTCACAAAGCAGCTCACCAAATGATGGGATTGAGCAATGCCTTCGGGACCTCCATATTTTGATGATAGGATGACAGCATGGGGTAACCTTTGGTCGGGTCTGGTGTGTTGTCTGGGTGGTGCTGAGGTGCTTCCACCAGACGGTGGTCTCATCGGGTTAACCTGAGGTTGTCCCTTCAGTTGGATGCCTGAAATGTCCTATCCTAAAATAAGATGATCACCTGTTTCTGCTATATCTAGCACAAGCGTTTGAACATCGGTGTTGCAGCACTCTGAGGTTCCGAGACTGGATAGTGGTGAGATAATGGTGGGTGGTTGCACTGATTCCTGGTCTGGTCACTCTGATGGTTATAATGCCCAAGGAGTTGCTGAGCTGTGTCAAGCTGATTCCCATGATAATTGCGGTAACACCGGTCAAGGAGCATATTATGAGTGAAGATTCGTCACTCTTTGGGTGTCGTTCCCTGGTCTCTGTGTATGCTCAAACTGAGGCGAGTGATCTCACCGTGAAACACGCATTCATACTCGCTCGAGTCTGTGGTTGATCAGTGCCCCAGGCGAGATACTCTTCTAGTCTTGGGAGATTTCAATGCATCGACTGGAACTGATAGGGATGGTTATGAGACATGTGTTGGTCCCCATGGATCTGAAACTGTGAACCAGAATAGCACCAAGTTCCTTGACTTTGCAAGAAGTGGTGGACTGAAGATGGCTGGTTCATGGTTTCAACAGCACAAGCTCATCACTGGACTTGGTATTCCAACGCTGGTGGTGTGGCAAAGGAGATTGACCATGTTCTCGTAAATGGTCGTTGGAGGATGTCCCAGAGCTGCAGGGTCTCCCAGAGTGCTCATTTCCTCAATACTGACCACAGGCTGTTTAAGAAACTCTGAAGTGCAGTTTAAACCCAGGAGAGTGGTACCATCCAAGCCGAGGCTGGATGTTGGCGAGCTCAGATGAGAGGGTAGCCGAGGAGTTTGCGAACAGGTTGAGTAGGGATTTGGGGTCTGCGTGTTTTGAGGAATCCTGAAGAATTGTGGCGTGCCTTCAAGACTACCATCCATGATGTTGCCTTGGATGTCTTGGAACCCACTGTCAGGCAAAGAATAACTTTGTCCCCAATGGACCCTAGACAACATTGATCAGTCACAGGGTCAGTTTTAATGGCACTGAGCTGTTCAGGGAGTTGAGGCATAAAACTGTACGTTGCTGTGGGCAGACAAGAAGGCCTATGTGTGAGGAACCTGTGAAGAGGTGAACCGGAGATACTGGATATCCTTTGGGGTCCTTGATGCACTGAAAGAGGAGTCCAGAGCTGTTAGCATTACCGGTTTCCTGGTTCAAAAGTAAGATCCAGGCTTTCAGTGACATCTTGGATGCTGCTTTCTTGTCTGGACCTGTGGTGGTGAGGATATTGAGTCACACAGAGATTCATTTACCTTGGCAGTATATTCATGTGTCCACATGTTGTGAGCCAGAGGTCGGTAGATATCCAATGAGCATTGCTGAGAGACTCAGATGAGATTTGTTTCCTGTGTAGTCCGTGACATCAACTGTGGCTTGATGGACATGTGGCTCGTTTTCTGACGTTGATCCTGCTCAGCAGATTCTTCATACGAGTGAGCCTTGTGGGTGGAGGAGGCCAACTGACTGACCACATGCCTCGTGTTGCAGTCGGTTGATTGGCATCTCAAGGAGATAGTGATGGGGCCAAGCATCTTCCTGGGGCTGGCCAGACAGAGGCCCCTGGAGTAACGGCAGAAAGTGGATGCAGTGAGTTGCTGCTCCAGTGCATGCTCCCTTTCCTGACCTGATCTGAATATTAAATTAAACATAAGCAACACACTGACGTCATACACATAAATTATGCTGACACATCACCTCCAAATAGGATGGCTCCATGTAGCACTCTGGTATTTGTAAACTGAGATTTATGCCTTAACTGTCAAATAATAAAAAAATAAAAATGAAAGCAGAGCCGTCAAATTTTTCCATCCTAACAGAAAAGAGGAGAGAATCCATCTACCGATGCATTTTGAGTTGTTGGCCTCATAATCCAACAGTAATTCATGGTCTGGGTGCATGTTTCTTGCTGACATTGGCTCACATGAGTACATTGTTCATTACCAACAGCTGACAACTTTCGCTGGAGTGCTGAGCCTATTCATATTGGTCACTAGAGTCGGTGCCCTTGCCTGTCAACATGTGTCTCTGCAAAAGTGGACTTTGAAGCAATGATCATGAGAGGAATTAATTGGAAATTAATAGCTTGCAGTCAGACTGATTGATTCTTGTTAGAGTAAGAAGTATCTTAAGCTCTTCCCCTTTGGCTTGCTCACAGCTCAATAAATCAGGCTTAAAGACACCTAATCAATTATGATACTGGTGATTTTTGTGGTTGAAGTTTATAAAAATTTAAGTTGTCTCACAAAGATCGATTGAAACCACCTTGCCCCTTGTCTTGTGGATGCCCAGTTTTGAGTTGGCAGATGTTTAGAGCAGGGGTTCTCAACCAGGGGGGATTCCCCCTTTGGGGAATTTTAAGGTTTCAGGGGATTGGGACCACAGATTGGCAGACTCAAACTGTTGGAATATAGATCTTTCTACAAACTACAATTCTACAGATTGTAAATAATCTACAGGACATCACCCTTTATTGAATAAGTATGATGTCCTTTAGATTATGTACAATCTGTAGAATTGTAGTTTGTTTTTAATTTAATCTGTGACATTCAATAAAGTTTATTGAATGTCACAGATTAAATAAAAATTTAAGTTATCTTTTAAGGTCTTTTTTAAAGTTAATAAAAATTTAAAAAAAATTAATGTATTAAATTAATATTTCACTTTTTTATCTGTGGAAATATTCCATTTATAGTTTCTATGATTTATTCTTGTTTTACTCACAAATTTGGCCCATCATGAGTGTCAAAAAAAGAGGGTACATGATTCATATATTCAATATGGATTCACATCCATCATCATCAATGGAGAGAAAGGCCTCAATGTGTATTTGCAGCAAATATTTGGCAAATTATTCTATGAAACCAACAAAGTTGAAGCAACATTTCAGAATGTCCTCCTCAACACAAGGACAAGGACAAAAGCTTTTTTGAACGTCATGGGAATGCTCTCAAAAAGATGAAGCTGGATTCAACAGGGGCATTCCAACAAATGAACCAAAAGGTTATTGAAGCTTCTTATGTTATACACTGGAGATAGCAAAGCAGAAAAAAAAAAACCACATACAATTGGGGAAACTTTGATCAAACCTTGCACTCTCAAAATGGTGGAAATTGTTGGGAAATGGATGTGAAAAAACTTGCAGCAGTTTCATTATCAAACAGTACTGTTCAAAGGAGGATCAACGACATGGCCATTGACTTCAAGAATCAAGTTGTCAGGAGATCAAGTCTGCAGCATTTGGTTTATTTAGATCCTTGTGGAGGATCTCTAAGTCTTACTCACTTGTTGTTCTTGTGGACTTTTTTTGTTTCACAGCCTATAGTTTTCATCGAAACTTCCTGAAACTTGGCATATAAATGTAAAAATACCCTGCACAGACAGTAACCATCTCCGATTTTGAAAATTCCTCCTGGAAAAAATTATGACGTCAAAATATCTCGCTAATGGAAATCGCCTAAAAAATTATCTCCGAAACTAGGCAAGCTTTTTGAATTCTGTTTGCGGGAATCGAACAGGGCATTAGCAGAGATGAATCACCGCACATATGATACATCACTATGATTCATATCAATTTTTATGACGTCATTCCTATTTTTTGACATTTTTTGTTCACAACCCAGAGTTGTCATCGGATCTCCGTGAAACTTGCCACGTATATGCAGAAAGCCCACGCGCAGCCAGTAACCATCTCCGAATTTGAAATTCTTCCTAGAAAAAAAGTTGACGTCATAATATCACCGCTAATGGAAATCGCCTATACCATTATCTCCGAAACTAGGCAAGCTGTTTGAATTTTGTTGTGGGAATCAAGCCGGCATTAGCACAGATAATTTTATCGCAAACCTGATACATCACAATGACGTCATATTCGTTTTTATGACGTCATCATTAAGAGGACGAGGATCTTAGCTCATCTTGAGCTTGTTTTCAATTCAACTTGATGAATCGACTGATGTGGCATCGTGTTCCCAGTTGCTGGTGTTTGCAAGATATGTTCACCCAGGTTCATTTAAAGAGGAGTTTCTCTTTTGTTCTCCTCTTAAAACAACTACCAAGGCCTCAGTATTTTGGAAAAGGTTTTATCTTTCTTTGAATCAGAAAACTTTTGTGGGATAATGTGTCTGTGGGTGCTGTACAGATGGAGCACCAGCTATGTTGGGGACCAAATCTGGATTTCAAGTTGTGTGAAAAAGCGAGTTCCAAAAGTGAAAGGCATTCATTGTATGATCCATCGTCAGGCACTGGCCTCAAAAACACTTCCAGCTCCACGAGGGAAGGTTTTGAATCAAACAATTCAAATTGTGAATTTTGTCAAAGGAGGAGCTCTCAACTCACACTTTACAAGCAGTTATGTATTGACATGGATGCAGGCCATCATTTGCTTCTTTTCCACATAAATGTTGATGGCTTTCAGAGGAAATGTAACTGAGCGAGTATTTGAGCTTAGAGATGAGCTCAAATTATTTTTTAAAGTTCAGGGTAAGATGGAATTTTTGCCTGGCTAGATGATGAGGAATGGGTCATGCACCTTGCCTATTTGGTTGACATTTTTGAGTAGATGAATAAACTGAATCTTCAGATGCAAGGAAGGAATACAAACATCATAAAATTCATGGATTCCTTGAAAGC
>CM068957.1:12884439-12895662 GCA_035128595.1 Eptatretus atami
CTTCCGCAGCACCAACTCATAATCATTCACATCGTCACCCTCAGCAAAGGTAAACGTCTTGTGAATAGCCAGGGAGTCCGGTCCCGCCAATTCAAACAAAATGGCGACCTTCACGTCAGCGTCTTGTTTCTTGAGCTCAGCGGCTTTGAAGTAGTTGGGGAATCGTGCAGCCCACTTGTCCCATGCATCCGCAGCATTCGATACCTTAAAATTCATTGGTCCGGGAGGCTTTAAAACTTCCATCGCGGCGTTTGGTTCGCTATCTGACACCAAGTAACAACATCGACCAATGCACACGTCTCTGGCTCAAGTGGAAGTGACGCTTCATTTATGGCTGTTAGGGTGAGGACGACGAGGCTCGTTCTTGACACCACCTCTGAGAGGAAGAAGAAAAAGCAGAAATACAAAGTGGAAGGGGGGGGGGACTCAAGCTGGCCGAGGGAGGTCGGGCAGACGCCATTACAGGACAGTTTCGAATGTCGAGGGTGCATCGGCTTTTTCCGGATTCTGTATCCTGTTCAGCTCGTATTACGATCGATTCTTAGCTCAATTGGCCAAGTTAATCTCCTGGGGTGCCGGGAGGAGGTGATTAAGGATGATCAACGTGTCTGGCGAAGATGACGAGGTTCATCTTGGTCGGTCAATCGAACTAGGAAGAGGGTCAGACCACGGCGGGAGAGTACTTGATGAGTCAGCACCTCCCAAAGCGGTCAAGGCCTTCTCTATCCCCGATGAGCACTGTCAAATTATTGTCATAGTTTCGGCCTCTGATGATTTTAAACCCTTAAGCCCCGACAACCCAATTAAAATGGCGACACTGATTGAAAAAGAATTCAGAGACGTGTCCAGAGCCAAAAAGCTCAGATCGGCATCCTTTTCATTGAATGTAAATCAATCTCTCAATGGGAGACGGTGATGAGTTACTCGCTTTTGGCGGGGTCCGGGTCTCATGTCAGATTTCTAGGTGTCTAAGGGAGAGTCGAGGAGTCATTTACAGGATTGATCCCTCCATTGAAATTGATGACATCAAGAGCCATTTTGCAGATGTGGGAGTTGTTGACGCCTGCAGTCTCACCACGGTCAGGGGTTGGGTCAAATCAACACCACCTCGTGGTTTTGTTCTTGGTAACCCAGTCCTTCCCCCAAAAAGTTTTCCTGGGGTATCAAGCCTTCACTGTATGGGAATACATTCCAGCCCCCTTGAGATGTTTCAAGTGCCAAAAGTTCGGTCATGCTGCTCCAGCCTGTTGGGGCAAACAACGCTGCAGCAAATGTAATGGAGAGCACGAATACAGAAGATGCACTCATGAAGAAATGTTTGTGCTAATTGTGATGGGGACCACAGTGCAGCCTTCAGTGGAGCCCTGAATTTTAAAGACTGCCCAGATCCAACTGGTGAAGATGCAGGGGAAACTGTCTTATGCTGAGTATCCGGATGTTCCCCAAAATTAATAAAGTTAGGACCCCAGTAAAAGTGGTTGGAGCAAGACCAAAACTGAGGGCCCGGTCAACGTTCGAACCAAATCGGTGGGAATTCAGACTGAGATGAAAGACACAGAATGCCAAACTGAGAGAGCAACCACCGACGTGGATATGAATATTACTAAAGGGAGGTTCATTGGTTTTATCACCGAAGTAGTGAACTTTTTATATTTTTTATTTGGTTGAAGTCGATGAGTTTGGGTGCGTGGCGTTTATTGAGCCACGTGGCTCTGATAACGTCAGTAAACACAGAAGAAGAGGAAGAAGAGGAAGAAAAAGCGGAGGTAGAAGAAGAAGAAGAAGAAGTAAACATGTCACGTGAGTAGTCATGTGATCTTTTGGAAAAATTGAATGATGTCAGGAACGAGGATGATTTGTTTGAGCAAACAGCACAGAGTGCCAAAAAGACCCAGATGATTGGTGAATATGATAAGATTGTGATGGACCTTTCCATGATGTAAGGCAGAATGCAGTCAGAGCTACAATATCTGATCTAATCTCCAATTAGAGTATAAACATTTCATGTGGAGCCTAATGGAGCCACCATGCTGGTTATCGACCAAGCAGACTCATGAATTATCACACTTAAGGTTGCGCTCTAATTTGGACAATGCAAGTTGCATTAATAATGATATATATATATATATATATATATATACTAGATGACCTCTGAACCCATTGGGTTCCCGTTGTGACAGCGGTTGATAAAAAATAATCATTTCCAAAAAAAAAAAATAGCTCCAGTGAACTATATCGCTGAGGTTGTTTGCATTGATCAAATAATCCCGGAGTACTTTACTGAATCGGGAATTGATTTTTAAATAAGTTTTTTCGTTGCCCGATTTGAACGAAACTTGATACTGCACGCCGCAGGAGAATGGTGAGTAAGGCGGCTCTAAAATGTTTGCGCTATCGTGTACCGTTTTGGCTGTATTTCCGGAACAACATACATACATATATACATCTATACAAGATGAGAGTTGTAGTTAAGATATATATATATATATATATATATAATAATATATATATATATATATATATATATATAAGTTGAGGAATTATCATCCGTTCTCTATGTTTTTGTTTATGAAAGCATTTTTAAGGAGATGAGGGGGTGGGGGTGGGGGAGAGGAAACAGAATCGAAAAGATGTTAAATGCAATTTGTACTTGTGATGTCCACAAGCAAAGCAAATCATATTATCTTCTAAATGTGATGCCAACGCCAAAGCAAACTATTTTATCTTGTACATGTGATGCCAACAAGCAAAGTAAACCATTGTGATGCTGGAACACTTTCTGGCAGACATAAGAGTCACAGCTGTTGGATGCAATCTGTCACCGTGCTTCTTATCTCATTAGAGTCCAACACTGTTGCAGCTCAACGCTGGCAATTGCATTCTGATCCTTGAGAATTCAACACAAGTGATAAGCAAGAGTGTGATTGAGACCCATAAAAGCTCTTTTTGTTTTTCAGTTTCATTGTCTCGTCTTCTCAAAATTACCCACTTGTTTATAATTTGTGTTGTGCAGTCCTTATTATCATTATTCTTAATTTAAATTACAAAATTAGCATTTTGAGATAACTTGCCCAAGGCCGAGCGAAGCTAGTTCAATGCTGTTATTCCTGATGCATAAAGCACCTGCAACTGATACCTGCAGAGAACAGATTTTTGAATGCTGGCCGCATTTTGCATCCAATCATAATGAAACTTTGTTTAAAAAAACAAATTCTCCGTGGGTAGGTGCTCCGGTGTTGAAAGTTTTGTGTCAATCGCTCAAGCGGTTGTGAGAAAACAAATTGAAAAGCGAATGTAGATGAAAAGTGAAGGTGGAAACAAAAAAACATGAGGGCATCGGATATGGTGGGAGATGGTGGACATGTTCCCCCACCTTTTTTACGAGGGGGAACAACATATCGATTGTCCCCCCCCCCCAACACCCCACTTTCTGCTCAAATCTATACTATAAGAGAGCCATTTGTCGGTGTCTGTGTGTATGTCCCCATTTTTCGCAGAGATGGCCAAACAGATCTTCGTCAAACTTTCAGAAGTCACCAGTGAGTGTCAGGGAGTGTTTTCGGGGAAAAACAAAAAACTCGAAAAGAAAAAAACTGATATTGTTTTGATTTTTTTTTCATCTCTCCAGCATGCCTAAGCCTTTGTGGCGACGTAAAAGTAACATTAAATGATTTCCGACCCTATTCCTTATGGGTATCGGGAAACGTTTTGGCCCCACAAAAAATTGTTCAAAATGCCATCAGGGTGAGGACAGCACCAGCAACGCTGGGTACTCTGTTAGTATAACATAAAATTTGTTGTTCTGTACAACCCACACATGCCAAGATACGGGATGTTCCCCAAATGCATCAACTAATGGTGTTTAAATCAAGATTAACTTCCCCCAAATAAGTTATCTCTGAAATCGATACAGATAACTCGGTTTGAGAATGTTAACCAGTCGATGAGTATGGAAGATTGCTCTCCTGTAGTGGGTCGCAGGCTTGGTCATGACCATGCCAGGAGTGACCATGAACGAACCAGGTTTCCTGGTGAGGAGGGTGTATGGATATGGACACCCAGCAGGATTAAAAACAAAACCCTTCAACAGATAGAGGAGCTCCTTGTGAGCCAACGGCCATCCATATCTGGTGCCCAACTGTGTCTGCGGCCATCCTACTGCATTTGGGTTTCCTTTTTCTAACCAGTCGGTTGAAGGATTTGCACTCCGGCCACTGTAAAACACTTCATTCCTCAAAACATACAAAAAACCCAAAGAAAACTGAAAACTCACTCCGTGGGAGTACCTTCTGTGCAGCTGCCCTTCACAAAAGCAGCTCACCAAATGATGGGATTGCAGCAATGCCTTCGGGACCTCCATTATTTGATGATAGGATGACAGCATGGGGTAACCTCTTGGGTCGGGTTGCGGTGGTGTGTGTCTGGGTGGTGCTGAGGTGTCTTCCACCAGACGGTGGTCTCATCGGGTTAACCTGAGGTTGTCCCTTCAGTTGGATGCCTGAAATGTCCTATGCCTAAAATAAGATGATCACCTGTTTCTGCTATAATCTTAGCACAAGCGTTTGAACATCGGTGTTGCAGCACTCTGAGGTTCCGAGACTGGATAGTGGTGAGATAATGGTGGTGGTTGCACTGATTCCTGGTCTGGTCACTCTGATGGTTATAATGCCCAAGGAGTTGCTGCAGCTGTGTCAAGCTGATTCTCATGATAATTGCGGTAACACCGGTCAAGGAGCATATTATGAGTGAAGATTCGTCACTCTTTGGGTGTCGTTTCCCTGGTCTCTGTGTATGCTCAAACTGAGGCGAGTGATATCTCACCACGAACACGCATTCGATACCTCGCTCGAGTCTGTGGTTGATCAGTGCCCCAGGCGAGATACTCTTCTAGTCTTGGGAGATTTCAATGCATCGACTGGAACTGATAGGGATGGTTATGAGACATGTGTTGGTCCCCATGGATCTGAAACTGTGAACCAGAATAGCACCAAGTTCCTTGACTTTGCAAGAAGTGGTGGACTGAAGATGGCTGGTTCATGGTTTCACATGCACAAGCTCATCACTGGACTTGGTATTCCAACGCTGGTGGTGTGGCAAAGGAGATTGACCATGTTCTCGTAAATGGTCGTTGGAGGATGTCCCAGAGCTGCAGGGTCTCCCAGAGTGCTCATTTCCTCAAACTGACCACAGGCATGTTTAAGAAACTCTGAAGATGCAGTTTAAACCCAGGAGAGTGGTACCATCCAAGCCGAGGCTGGATGTTGGCGAGCTCAGATGAGAGGGTAGCCGAGGAGTTTGCGAACAGGTTGAGTAGGGATTGGGGGTCTGCGTGTTTTGAGGAATCCTGAAGAATTGTGGCGTGCCTTCAAGACTACCATCCATGATGTTGCCTTTGGATGTCTTGGAACCCACTGTCAGGCAAAGAATAACTTTGTCCACAATGGACCCTAGACAACATTGATCAGTCACAGGGTCAGTTTTAATGGCGGAGCTGAGCTGTTCAGGGAGTTGAGGCATAAAACTGTACGTTAGCTGTGGGCAGACAGAGAAGGCCTATGTGTGAGGAACCTGTGAAGAGGTGAACCGGAGATACTGGATATCCTTTGGGGTCCTTGATGCACTGAAAGAGGAGTCCAGAGCTGTTAGCATTACCGGTTTCCTGGTTCAAAAGTAAGATCCAGGCTTTCAGTGACATCTTGGATGCTGCTTTCTTGTCGGACCTGCTGGTGGTGAGGATATTGAGTCACACAGAGATTCATTTACCTTGGCAGTGATATTCATGTGTCCACATGTTGTGAGCCAGAGGTCGGTAGATATCCAATGAGCACTTTGCTGAGAGACTCAGATGAGATTTGTTTCCTGTGTAGTCCGTGAACATCAACTGTGGCTGTATGGACATGTGGCTCGTTTTCCTGACGTTGATCCTGCTCAGCAGATTCTCTCAGCGAGTGAGCCTTGTGGGTGGAGGAGGCCAACTGACTGACCCATGCCTCGTGTTGCAGTCGGTTGATTGGCATCTCAAGGAGATAGTGATGGGCCAAGCATCTGCCTGGGGCTGGCCAGACAGAGGCCCCTGGAGTAACGGCAGAAAGTGGATGCAGTGAGTTGCTGCTCCAGTGCATGCTCCCTTTCCTGACCTGATCTGAATATTAAATTAAACATAAGCAACACACTGACGTCATACACATAAATTATGCTGACACATCACCTCCAAATAGGATGCGGTCCATGTAGCACTCTGGTATTTGTAAACTGAGATTTATGCCTTAACTGTCAATAATAATAAAAAATTAAAAATGAAAGCAGAGCCGTCAAATTTTTCCATCCTAACAGAAAAGAGGAGAGAATCCATCTACCGATGCATTTTGAGTTGTTGGCCTCATAATCCGAACAGTAATTCATGGTCTGGGTGCATGTTTCTTTGCTGACATTGGCTCACATGAGTACATTGTTCATTACCAACAGCTGACAACTTTCGCTGGAGTGCTGAGGCCTATTCATATTGGTCACTAGAGTCGGTGGCCTTGCCTGTCAACATGGTGTCTCTGCAAAAGTGGACTTTGAAGCAATGATTCATGAGAGGAATTAATTGGAAATTAATAGCTTGCAGTCAGACTGATTGATTCTTGTTAGAGTAAGAAGTATCTTAAGTCTCTCCCCTTTGGCTTGCTCACAGCTCAATAAATCAGGCTTAAAGACACCTAATCAATTATGATACTGGTGATTTTTGTGGTTGAAGTTTATAAAAATTTAAGTTGTCTCACAAAGATCGATTGAAACCACCTTGCCCCTTGTCTTGTGGATGCCCAGTTTTGAGTTGGCAGATGTTTTAGAGCAGGGGTTCTCAACCAGGGGGGAATTCCCCCTTTGGGGGAATTTTAAGGTTTCAGGGGGAATTGGGACCACAGATTGGCAGACTCAAACGTGTGGAATATAGATCTTTCTACAAACTACAATTCTACAGATTGTAAATAATCTACAGGACATCACCCTTTATTGAATAAGGTATGATGTCCTTTAGATTATGTACAATCTGTAGAATTGTAGTTGTTTAATTTAATCTGTGACATTCAATAAAGTTTATTGAATGTCACAGATTAAATAAAAAATTTAAGTTATCTTTTTAAGGTCTTTTTTAAAGTTTAATAAAATTTAAAAAAAATTAATGTATTTAATTTATATTAAATTAATATTTCACTTTTTTATCTGTGGAAATATTCCATTTATAGTTATCTATGATTTATTCTTGTTTTACTCACAGAATTGGAGCCCATCATGAGTGTCAAAAAAAGAGGGTACAATGATTCATATATTCAATATGGATTCACATCCATCATCATCAATGGAGAAAAAAGGCCTCAATGTGTTATTTGCAGCAATATTTGGCAAATATTCTATGAAACAACAAAGTGAAGCAACATTTCAGAAGTCCTCCTCAACACAAGGACAAGGACAAAAGCTTTTTTGAACGTCAGGGAATGCTCTCAAAAAGATGAAGCTGGATTCAACAGGGGCATTCCAACAAATGAACCAAAAGGTTATTGAAGCTTCTTATGTTATAGCACTGGAGATAGCAAAGCAGAAAAAAAAAAACCACATACAATTGGGGAACTTTGATCAAACCTTGCACTCTCAAAATGGTGGAAATTGTTGGGAAATGGATTGGAGAAAAAACTTGCAGCAGTTTCATTATCAAACAGTACTGTTCAAAGGAGGATCAACGACATGGCCAATTGACTTCAAGAATCAAGTTGTGCAGGAGATCAAGTCTGCAGCATTTGGTTTATTTAGATCCTTGTGGAGGATCTCTAAGTCTTACTCACGTTGTTGTTCTTGTGGACTTTTTTTGTTTCACAGCCTATAGTTTTCATCGAAACTTCCTGAAACTTGGCATATAAATGTAAAAATACCCTGCACAGACAGTAACCATCTCCGATTTTGAAAATTCCTCCTGGAAAAAAGTTATGACGTCAAAATATCTCCGCTAATGGAAATCGCCTAAAAAATTATCTCCGAAACTAGGCAAGCTTTTTGAATTCTGTTTGCGGGAATCGAACAGGGCATTAGCAGAGATGAATCACCGCACATATGATACATCACTATGATGTCATATCAATTTTTATGACGTCATTCCTATTTTTTGACATTTTTTGTTTCACAACCCAGAGTTGTCATCGGATCTCCTGGAAACTTGCCACGTATATGCAGAAAGCCCACGCGCAGCCAGTAACCATCTCCGAATTTGGAAATTCTTCCTAGAAAAAAAGTTGACGTCATAATATCACCGCTAATGGAAATCGCCTATACCATTATCTCCGAAACTAGCAAGCTGTTTGAATTTTGTTTGTGGGAATCAAGCGGGCATTAGCACAGATAATTTATCGCAACCTGATACATCACAATGACGTCATATTCGTTTTTATGACGTCATCATTAAGAGACGAGGATCTTAGCTCATTCGAGCTTGTTTTCAATTCAACTTGATGAATCGACTGATGTGGCATCGTGTTCCCAGTTGCTGTGTTTGCAAGATATGTTCACCCAGGTTCATTTAAAGAGGAGTTTCTCTTTTGTTCTCCTCTTAAAACAACTACCAAGGCCTCAGATATTTTGGAAAAGGTTTTATCTTTCTTTGAATCAGAAAACTTTGTGGGATAATGTGTCTGTGGTGCTGTACAGATGGAGCACCAGCTATGTTGGGGACCAAATCTGGATTTCAAGTTTGTGTGAAAAAGCGAGTTCCAAAAGTGAAAGGCATTCATTGTATGATCCATCGTCAGGCACTGGCCTCAAAAACACTTCCAGCTCCACGAGGGAAGGTTTTGAATCAAACAATTCAAATTGTGAATTTTGTCAAAGGAGGAGCTCTCAACTCACGACTTTACAAGCAGTTATGTATTGACATGGATGCAGGCCATCATTTGCTTCTTTTCCACATAAATGTTTGATGGCTTTCAAGAGGAAATGTAACTGAGCGAGTATTTGAGCTTAGAGATGAGCTCAAATTATTTTTTAAAGTTCAGGTAAGATGGAATTTTTGCCTGGCTAGATGATGAGGAATGGGTCATGCACCTTGCCTATTTGGTTGACATTTTTGAGTAGATGAATAAACTGAATCTTCAGATGCAAGGAAGGAATACAAACATCATAAAATTCATGGATTCCTTGAAAGCTTTCATTAGCAACCTGGAAAATTGGAAGAGAAAGGTTAAGATCAAAAATGTTGCAATGTTTGAGAAACTGTCATCAATTCTTGTTGCTGGTGGTGGTGAAGACCAAGTGATTTCAGAATTTGCAAAAAATGAAATTTGCAGCATTTCACAGAACTGCAAAATGAATTCAGCCGATATTTCCTGAACTCAGTGATGAGGAGTTGGATTTAGTGTGAAATCCATTTAAATTGTCAGTGAAAAAGTTCCTGATGATTGTGAAGATGAATTTCTGTAGCTGAAGACTGATTCGGAGCAAGAGATATTTTCGATGAGAAATCAATCACAGATATTTGTACCCTTGATGTGCGATCCTCCCCAATCAAAGTGGCAGAAAGAGCTATCCTGCATTGCTTCCATTTGTGTCGACATATCTTTGTGAGTCAGGCTTTTCAACTCTGTTGCAAATGAAAACGAAGCAACAAGTAGATTGGAGGTTGAAAATGACCTGCGTTGTGCCCTTTCAAGCACTCCTCCGCGTATCCAGAAACTGGCGAAGAAAAAAACATCACAGGTTTCTCATTGACTGTAATCTTCATCAGAATAAAATGAATTGCAATCCCCTGGCATTCTATTGAACTTTTTGTTTATTGAAGTATTCTTCAGTAACTTTAGTCTGTGAAGTAATTAGTTACGAATATAAACAAACTACTTTTATTCAAGTTTTAAAATCCATCAACATTTTCTTATTGCTATTAAATTGTTAAAACTCCACTATAAAAATAATCCAAGTAAATGTATATATACTAATATAGAAAAAAATAAATTGATTTTCCGTATTATTTGGAATGCACCTTTTGAGTCAGACAATCTTGGAAAGGGGGGGAATGACATTCTGACATATGGTGAAAAGGGTGCAAAAAAGGTTGAGAACCACTGTTTTAGAGATTAATAGCTTTTTTGGTCCTTTCATACACACATTCCTGCAAATTCTGGGTTGGAGAGTACAAGTCCAAAAGAGCTTGTTTCCTCCTATTGCTTATTTCTCTATCTTATACAAGTCTAGTCTGGTAATATACATCTTGCACGACTCGGTCAGCTTAGTCAGTGGTGATACTCCCAGGTGGTGGATGAAATTAAGTCTCATACCCAGACTACATTCTGTACTTTCACCTAACATGGAGTCATGGATGAGTATTGGGTTGTGTTGATGACAGGAGAGGGGTGGAGGTGTGAAGATATTGGCACAAGACCCTGCTTAAAATGGAGACAAGAAGCTTCAGAGGATCCAGAGGTGATATTTTTGAGGAATTCTCGGGTTGTACCTGTACATCCTTAAGATGGTTCCATTATATTGGTTGGACATCTATTTCAGAGAAGTCCTTAGATTGCGAGGCAAATCTAGATGGGGTTTTTTTAGGGGGGGGGGTTGTAGGTTTTGGATAACACGACTCGTTTTGTGCTTGACTACCGAATTGGAAATTTCAACGAGTCCACAAACTTTAATGAGAAGAATCTTACATGTTTTATTGAATTGCCATTGCGGAGATCCACATTTTGTTAACTGCCAAAATATCTGTCCTTTTTCACAATTTGTGCTTTTTCTACAGGGAAATGCTCAATTGAGTAGTTTTCTCAGCCATTTAAGAGTCTGAGTTGGTATGAAGTGCAAAACCAGACCAGGCAGCAATAGAAAATTGCTCCTTGAACATCATTAGGGAGTTAATTCAACAATTCAATGGTCTGATTCTTTATTCCTATTGGAGTAAATCGGGTTCCAATTGCTTAAACACCAAATTTTAAATTCAAATTAGATTCCTGTAAAATTGAGATGATTTTTATGTGAACTTTCCATGTATTTTTTGTGTGTACAGAGTCGAGGCTCGTGGAAGAGCTAGAACACTGAATGCATCAGGATGCAACTGAACAAAAGGAACAGTAGAAAGAGGGGGGAAACACCAACATCAGGGTTGAAGGACAAAATGAGGGTAGGAGAGGACACACGGGATGTACAAGATGGATACAGAAGCAAACTTTCAGGAAAGAAAAAGTGGAAATTTGGAATGAGTAGGGC
>CM068957.1:12913760-12926950 GCA_035128595.1 Eptatretus atami
AGGAACCTTTATTTTACAACCAGTTTCTCCCAAGGATTCCTCATAGCAAGGCCTTGGTCAAGAAATTTATACAAGGATGAGTAAATAAGGTGTGCGATCTCAGGGATTCATCTGGGTCTCGGTGGAGATCGGCTGGGTCAATTGCGACAAGCCATGGGTGCAGATCTGTTCGACTTGTGGACCAAATTGTCCCAATTGTGGTTCGGAAATTTAGACTGCTAACTATTGGCTGAGGTGTCGGTATTGTGGAGAATTTTCGGCTGGCCTTTCCCGAAATTAAGGAGCTTCCCCCATTTCAGTTGAGTAGCGAACATCCCCCCCCCCTTTCATTTAGTAACTAAATCTGGGTTCTATGACCTCTCCAGACAAGCAGCAGCATCCCCTTTTGGATCAACCCGTATAGCAATGTGGTCAGAACGGCGAGGAGCCGGATGTCCTTTCGACCCACTGTGGCCTGTGATGTATACGTTACCCGTCGATGGCCTGTTGGCAGACATACAATGGAGATTATTACATTGAGCTCTCCCTTCCAACACTCTCGTGCACCATTTCAATAGTTCAGTACAAGTTACTTGCCCCTTCTACGAACACAAGGAGGATCTCTTCCATACTTACGTGCAATGCATAAGATTAAAACTTCTCTTCTCTTTGCTTTCAGATTTTTTTTTTTGTAAACTGTCTTTTCCTTTCACATCACACATGTTTGTGTTTGGGGTGCCCTTTAAGCCCTCTTGCAGGGACTCTGGTGTTCTCCTCAATTTCCTGGTTGCTGTTGTGAAATATGCTACATGTAAATGTAGGAAAATAAAAATTGACAATGGTTACAGGTCTGATGTCATGCCGATTTTCAGAGGGTTTGTGGTGGCAAGACTTTCCCTAGAATTTGACTATTCCTACAGTATGGAGAATGTTAAACGTTTTGAGAGAAAATGGTGTTGTGGCAAAGTTTTGTGCTTTGTGGATAAACTAGATTTGGTGATTACCTTGTGATGGTTTATAGAAAATTTGACCCTTCCTCCTCTCTCTCTCTCTCTCTCTCTTTTCTTCTTCTGCTTATTGTTTTCCTTTTTTGTATCTTTTTCTTTGTTTTTCAATGTTTTTTTGTTTTTGTGGATCAATAAACGGTTTTCAAATTCAATTCAATTCCCTTTCCTCCTCTTCCTCCTCTTCCTCCTCCTCTTCCTCCTCTTCCTTCTCTCCTCCTCTTCCTCCTCCTCTTCCTCCTCCTCCTCTCCTTCCTCCTCTTCCCCCTCTGTTAAGGGAACTGTTTATGACTGATGGTTTTAGTTTGAATTTGCCAGGTAGACAGCATGGATTTTTCAATGCTCCCGCCCGGTTTATGTAGAATCCAGCGGTTAAAAATAAAATGTTGCTCTTGGGTGCATTTTATTGCCCTTCCATCCCTCCCTCACGCTGCCTTCCCCCCACCACTCACGCTGCCTTCCCCCACCACTCGTGCTGCCTTCCCCCACACTCACGCTGCCTTCCTCCCACCACTCACCGCTGCCTTCCCCCACCACTCACGCTGCCTTCCCCCCACCACTCACGCTGCCTCCTCCCACCACTCACGCTGCCTCTCCCACCACTCAGCTGCCTTCCTCCCACCACTCATGCTGCCTTCCTCCCACCACTCATGCTGCCTTCCCCCCACCACTCATCGCCCTCGCCCACCACTCACCGCCTCCCCACCACTCACGCTGCCTTCCCCCACCACTCACGGCTCCTCCCCCAACCACTCCACTCGCCTCCCCCACCACTCTCGCTGCCTTCCCCCACCACTCACGCTGGCCTTCCCCCACCACTCATGCTGCCTCCCCCCACACTCACGTGGCCCTTCCCCCCACCACCACGCGCTCTCCCTCTCGCTCCATTACCCTCGCTTCTTCTAACTCAGCTCAAAAATCAATAATGCTTCCTCTCGCTATCCTCCCGCACCTCTCTCTACCCCTCTGTAAACCACGTGTCTACATCTCCTGTACTGTTCTAGGCCTTGATCCCCTCCAGCCCAGCCTCACACTAGACGGCTACCGTTTTCCCACAAACTCTTCCACACACATCACGTCTCCCCACGATCTCTTACATTCAACTCTCCCTGGCCCTTTTTTCCGCCAATGACTGCGCAATTCCTTCTTTCAAACATTAATATATTTGACTTTTGACTACACTCCGCCTACCTTGTTCCACCTCTCGCTTTCCCCAGTAACCACGTGATGGCGTTTTACAGCGCCCTGCGTGTTACCGATCGCTATTTTCCGTCCATTCACCTCGCCTATTTTCTATCACACCTCTCCCCCCCTGCCACTATATGGACTCCTGTAACACTCTCCCAAATACCAATCACATCAATATCTCATCTACCGATTAAAAACGATCTCTTTTATTTAATGCTTGAATCTTTCCTCTTTCACATGTGTCCCCCATGGCTGACTCTTTACCTGTTATCATCTCATCTGCACCTGCTCCATTCTGCTACCTTCTCACTATTTCACCAGACTGCCTCTCGGACTCTCGAAACTATTCCTCTCCCCTACTCTTTCGCCTAAACACAACCTCCAAACTTAATATACAAGCGCTATCTCTCCTCCTCTCTTGACATTTCGCATTTGATTAGCAATCTTATCAGTTCGGAGGTCGTTCGCGCGATGGACGACAAGAACGCACGCATCGAGTTATTCCCGATTGTCGTTCGCGCAAACTCTCGCGTCACAAACGGAAGCGAACGACGTTTCGGAGTAGGTCGATATCAGAGGGGCTATGCTGTGCTAAATATCGCATGTGGTCGGTCCGCGTGGTTCGTTCGCACATCCGTGCGCGACACTAGCCGTAGTGGTCCTCCGTGGTCGTTCGCGCTATCGCACTGCTATCAGACATACGAACGTTTACGTCAGTGAGTATTTCGGTGAAAAGCAGGGTCGTATCGCGCGATGCTGCATCCACGCAGGACGAGCACGGCAGTTCCAGGGAGGCCGAGAGTACTGCACGCTCCTCAGCGGTCTGGTTCGCGCTCGCCTCGATGCGTCAAATGCACCACTGAGCTTCCCGAGGGTCGTATACTGATCTGGCTATTAATGCCGCAGAAACGAACGACGAGTATTACCTGGGGCGTCGATTCCTTCGCGCATGTTGCTCAAAACCGCTCAGGACACGAGTTCCCAGGCGAGTCGTTCGACGCATGCGCAGAATGACTCTATCACGATGTCTCCCGTAGGTCGTCTGCCACGCGCCAGAAGACTGAACTCGCACGATTTCGTCTTCGTGGGTCGTGTCGCGACATGTGCAAAACGCCAGGGACGAGTTCGGGGTGTCGTTCGCGATTGCGCCAAACGCACCACGAGTTTCCCGTGGTCGTTAGGCGCACCGCGGCATGAAAACGAACGAACGAAGTTCGGTCCTATTTCGCGCATGCTAGCAAATGCTCGGAGGACGGCCGCTCTGCAAGGTGCTCCCGGTTCTCTCGCTTCCGCGGCATGCCGAGCAAAACGCCACTACGAAGTCTCGTCGCGTCTTTCGCTTCCGCCGCTCACCGCCGCCAAGACGCAACGACGGACTCTTCGGGCGTTCGCGTTGCCTCTCTCTCGCAACAATGCCCGCTGGGCATTCCAGAGTTTCCCCGCGCGTGTGGATTCGTCTCGCTGCTCTCTTCCCTCCCTTCATCTCTCCTCTCTCCCTCAACTCCCCCCCCCACCCCCCTTAATATACCTGCCAGTGACACGATGGGTTGTATTTGCTGGGCCTAAGATATGCAATTTGGGGTCTGTCTGTCTGCCTGTCTGACTACGATGTATTCAGTCATTACTTAACCAATCTCAAGCAAACTTGCCAGGGAGACTAAGGGTCCTACACCCGAGGCGATAGCGACTTCATTTGCCCCCCTTCCCCAGGGGATCTTCTGCCTTGGACAAACGCCGTATGAAGGTGTATAAATTACTTATTGCCTCCCCCACAGACCATTATCTAGGTAGGCCACTGGCTAGGCCACAATGGTCTTTCACTAATAAAGGTCTTTACACATAAATGATATTATCCCATTGCCTGTTCTATTTTTTTAGTATATTTTTAAAAGCCATCAGATTATACTGTAGATTGATTGTTTATAACTTATATCTTGGGGTGTCATACATTTTAAGCAACACACAGACAAACAGGGGTGAAAACATAACCTCTGTCCTCCTTTGGTGGTGGAGGTAATGATTACCAAAAGGTGGTGAACATTTTGAAATGAACACCAAAATGTATCACTCATTTGAAAAGCAATCACCAAAATGCAGGAAACATTTGAAAATGACAGCAAACCCATCAAACTTTTACACAAGACATTCAAACCCCAGAAAACCTTTCAAATAATGATTTTTCCAAAATCCAGACTGGATTTTGAGAATCATTTTACAAGAACCTCATCCAGCTCTGTTCTTCATTGCACGGCCCGCGAGCAACTGGTGGTTCCTGGTCCCCTAAATTGCGGCCCCTAAATGTGCGACCGATAATCCACAAGTGAGAAAACACCCCGGCCATCATAATCTGCCATAAATGCTTTCAAAATGACCCAATGGTTTCAAATTGGTGTTCCAACGCAAAGCAAAAAAGCAGCATATCTACATCAGTAGATGGCAGTGTACAAACAATAATGCTTGCAGTCCAGTTAACCACAACAAAGAAGAGTACATTGTGGTGGGACCGAATAGTAGCCATTGCATACAGTCCTGCAGGTGGTGCGGCGGCTCTCACTGATGTCTTATCAGCCAAAGTGGCCCCCTCTAAAAAAATAGTGATGATCACCGTCATACAGCATGCCATCCCTCTGCTGGACAGACGGCAGTTACGTATGTGTCTGTGTCTTCTGTCTGTCTACGAGCAGTATATCTCAAAAAGTTATTGGCAGATTCGGACAATTTGGTGAACAGGTTGGGTGTGTGACAAGGATGAATTGATTCCAATTTTGGTGAAGATGCGGATCCAAGAATTTTACAAGTGATTCTTCACCATTGAGAGATAAGCCAAAAAACGATGTGTAGCAAGATATCTCAAAAAGCTGTGGACGGATTCGGACTCAACTCGGTGGAGGAGTTGGATAGGTGACAAGGTCAAGCCAATTCGATTTTGGTTAATGTCCAGATGCAGATCCAGTCTATCAGTGGGCTAAAGTACACACGATTTGATCAAACACACGTGTTTCTGGCATTAGAATAGTGAATTGGAACAAAATAACGTGCTCAGAACAAGCTTTTGTGTCAGAAAAAAAACCACTTAAATTATGCTTAATGTTGCTGTTGTTTTGCATGATTAAGGTTCCTAGTGTAATATATCTGTTATTTTGCTTAGTACAAGCTAAAGTGCACACCAGTTGATAATAATCAATTGCATCCTTGTTACGTACAAACTTCCCTACATGAGGTAGGAATAAAGCAAAAAAAGCTTTATGAAGGAAAACTGCTGTTGCACGAGTTATAAGCTCTTAATTATTTTTTTTTACATTTAGTCCAGGTATGAAAGTCAAGAGGAGAAACATGATTACTGTGATATTTTAAAGGTCCCTGAAGGAAGTAAGTAATTAGAGCACATTTTTGTCTGCCCCGTAATAGACATGCTTTTGTGAACATAATTAAGAAAAGGAACAGAAGAGAAACGCGCCAGATTTTATCGAATTACAGACACAGCAGCTTTTCCCCGAAAGGGCGACAACCCTTATCTTGCTGAAGTTTTATGAAGATGTGTCCAAGCCTTGCTTGCTCTCGACTCGTGTTATTTGATTTGTAGGAAATGATTATATGAGACAAACCTGGGATTTACGTTGCGGAAGATAAATTTAAATGGATGATACAAATCCTTAAGTGAAAATTTTTTTACCCTATTGTTGTGTTTTTATTTCCCATACAGGACAACACTGGTAACAATTTAAGAATTCCAGCTCAAATAACCTTCTGTGGAATGCTAAGCCTGGCCAGCTGATTCAATGAAAGACTGGGGTCAGGACCGTCCAACCCAATGAGGTGAGAAAATTTGACCTGTTAAAGAAAAAGAGTCATCGTCTCTAAACTTTCGATTCCTATCTTTGCTCTGCATTGCACACCGCTCATCCTCTTTCTTTCCTTCAACTTAATTCCCCCAACCAACCCTCAATTTTCTCCACCTCACTCGAAAAACATTTCTCATGTGGGCATTCCTATTGTGCTGTTGTCTGAAGTTATTCATCCTCTCACACGGTCTGTTGCACTCATTTGTGGTGTACTTTTCGCTGTGGTAGTGATCAGTGCGTGGGCTGGAGGCTGGAAACGTGAATGACGGATGAGGTCACCTCACAGACGCAGCACTACGATTCGCCGATAAATGAATGAGGAATTAATTAATGTTGGCTGGCTGGGGTGTGGGAAAATGGCCATCATTCATGAGTCATTATACAGTCAGCCTCACTTCTCAAGGACAAGCGGAGAATTGGGGGAGAATACAGTCGCAGAAGTGAGAAAAACTCAAAGAAGATCTTCAAGCACCGACTCAATCTCCTCAATCAATGTTCTTTCCTGACTTCCTCTTTTTCTTCGCACCAAAGTTGAAAAATAATTCTCTTTTGCTGCGTGCTTCTCATCTGTGACTTCTTTCAACCAGTTCTACTGTAGATGTGTCTTGAGGCCAACTTGAGAGCTAAAGTTGTATTATCAATCTTTCCAGCCAGATTCTTTCTTTGATTTCCCATATAGCATACATTTATTGAATGTGATACTCACTTAAAACAAAATTGGAAAATTTATGCCAAAGTTAGACTTTTCTTCTCCCAATTATATATATCAAGGCTGGGGTCTGAAAATTATGTTCCGGCAAGCGGGGCGAACCGTCTTATCGCTTATTCGTGTCCTTTCTCGGAGAGTTGCATTCCACTAGCCCATGAAGTTGCGAAGATCATATTGATGCAAAAGGTTCCAAAAAAAACATTCCAATACCAAAGATGAACCTCGAAACATCAGATTATCAGACATATACAGAAACAACTGGTGTACGTGGAAACAATAATTGCACAAAATTATTCACCCCAACTCCATTGGTCAAGAGGTTTGAGGTTGGAAATACTCCTCCGATTAATTTTTAAAAAAACAGAGGACCGTAAGCATATATTAGAGCAGTTTGTGTGAACATTCAATGAAACAGAGGACCAAGAAGGAACCCGAAGAAGTAAAGAGCAAAGATGGAGTCATCAGAAGTAACCTGGATAGGATTCGGGTTTCAGCCGCTACTCCACCACTATCAAACCCATGCAGGTGCAGCCAAGTGAGCCTCACAGAAAAACTTCTGCAAGAATTCACTTCTCCTTAGAGAGTTACATAATGAAAGAAAGGAATAGAGAGTAAAAGAGATGAAAGAGAAGAAAAAGCAAGAATTAGAATGAAAAAAGAGAATGAAGAAAAAAAAAACGTATAAAGAGAATTATGCATAAATAAAAAATTCAAACAGATTTGTGAAAAATCTATCAAGATAGAAGTCATCGTGCATCCAATAAAATGTCTCAAAATGTGTGAGCGTGCCTTGGTCCGCTGCCAGCGCCCTGCCTCGCCGTGCACCCACTTGCAAACAGGCTCGTACACCAATCGACGTCACATCGTCACCCCCAGGAACCAGGAACGCCAAGAATCAGGTACGAGCAGAACCAGCAGGAATGGTCCAACCGTCACCCACCATCAGGAGCAACAAGTAACTGTTGCTGTAAGGAACCGTCACCCAGCTGTCAGAAATTGTCACCAACTGACTGGAGCAACTGTCACAAACTGTCAGGAAAGTGGTCCCCCCGACCTTTTTATAGGCGACCAGTGTGGGCGGAGCCTCAAACAGACTTCAACCAAATCCACCTTGCCTATTTGCGTATCGCTGCACGTGACCTCCAACCATCAATCTCGCGATCATTCCTTCCTCGCTCAGCCCGACATGAACAAGAGCCAGCCAGCATCCATGGAGCTGCCAAATGGGGCGTCAAACATCGATGGAAAAAGGTGGACGTCAACGTTGGTGAATTTGGAAAGTGTCAATCATCAATGAAAGATAGGTGGGTGAGGTAAATGATCCACAGCCGTATTTGACCATCAGAATAACCGTTCAGGAAAAGCCTGCGATATGCTTAATCCAATGTCCTGTAAGTCGAAAGTGTAAATAAAACGTCCACCTCCAAGCCAACATTTTCCGATGGAGAGGGGGTAAAAAGAACCTCTGTTGGGCTCACGGCTATCTCTCGCATGCATGAACGTGTCGTAGAGAATAAAATGTCGTCCCATAAGAAAGTGGATCTGTTCCATACCCTTCTCCAAGGCATCAAAGTGAGAATCCCACCAGACAAGGGGATGGGTCTATCCTGGACATGCATTTATGGAAATAACTGTCTGAGGCCCTAAATGTTGTGTGCATTAGTCAGATCCGATTCTGAAATCCATAACAACATATAGATAGATATATATGTATATAGTAAGTTTGTTATATCTATATAATATAGATAGTATATATATAATATTATATTAATATATATAATATAATAGTATATATTAATAATTTGATTAAGACGACCGTGAACCCGTTGGGTTCCCGTTGTGACAGCAATTGATAAAAAAAATCATTTCAAAAAAGATCTCAGCGGAACTATACCGCTGATGTTGTTTGCATTGATCAAATAATCCCGAAGAGTACTTGACTGAATCGGGAATTGATTATTTAATAATTTTTTTCGTTACCCGATTTGAACGAAACTTGATACTGCACACCACAGCAGAATGGTGAGTAAGGTGGCCCTAAAATTGTTGTGCTATCGTGTACCGTTTTGGCTATATTCTGGGAACATACATACATATATACATCTATACAAGATGGGCGTTTTAGTAATATATATATATATATGTATGTAATTGCATATATATAAATATATATGTATATTTTATATATATATATATAATAGATTATATATATATATATATGTATATGTATATGTATGGTATATATATATATATTATGCATATGTATAAATATATACTGTATATATATATATATATGTATATGTATGTATATACATATATATGTTATATTATTTATATTATTTTATATATATATATATATTATTATTGTATATGTTGTATATACAGTGGAGAACAAGTATTTATACACTGCCGATTTTGCAGGTTTCCCACTTACAAAGCAGCAGAGGTCTGATAAATTTTATCGATAGGTACACTTCAACTGTGAAAGACGGAATCTAAAACAAAAATCCTGAAAATCACATTGTATGATTTTTAAATAATTCATTTGCATTTTATTGCGCATGAAATAAGTATTTGATACATCAAAAAACAGAACTTAATATTTGGTCCAGAAACCTTGTTTGCAATTACAGAGATCAGACGTTTCCTATAGTTCTTAAACCAGGTTTGCACAGACTGCAGCAGGGATTTTGGCCACTCCTCCATACAGATCTTCTCCAATCCTTCAGGTTTCGGGGCTGTCGCTGGCAACACAGGACTTTCAGCTTCCCTCCAAAATTTCTATTGGTTTAGGTCTGGAGACTGGCTAGGCCACTCCAGGACCTTGAGATGCTTTCTTACGGAGCCACTCCTTAGTTACCCTGGCTGTGTGTTTCGGGTCGTTATCATGCTGGAAGACCCAGCCACGCCCCATCTTCAATGCTCTTGTTGAGGGAAGAGGTTGTTGGCCAAGATCTCGCGATACATGCCCCATCCATCCTCCCCCTCAATACGGCAGTCGTCCTGTCCCCTTTGCAGAAAAGCATCCCAAAGAAGATGTTTCCACCTCCATGCTTCCGGTTGTGGATGGTGTCCTTGGGGTTGTACTCATCCTTCTTCTTCTTCCTCCAAACACGGCGAGTGGAGTTTAAACCAAAAAGCTCTTTTTGTCTCATCAGACCACATGACCTTCTCCCATTCCTCCTCATCATCCAGATGGTCATTGGCAAACTTCGACGGGCGGACATGCGCTGGCTTAGCAGAGGCGACCTTGCGTGCGCTGCAAGATTTAATCCATGACGGCGTAGTGTTTTACTTAGGTTTTCTTTGATACTGTGGTCCCAGCTCTCTTCAGGTCATTGACCAGGTCCTGCCGTGTAGTTCTGCTGATCCTCACCTTCTCATGATCATTGAGGCTCCACGAGGTGAGATCTTTGCATGGAGCCCCAGACCGAGGGAGATTACTGTTATCTTGAACTTCTTCCATTTTCTAATAATTGCGCCAACAGTTGTTGCCTTCTCACCAAGCTGCTTGCCTATTGTCCTGTAGCCTATCCCAGCCTGTGCAAGTCTACAATTTTGTCCCTGAGTCCTAGACAGCTCTCTGGTCTTGCCCATTGTGGAGAGGTGGGGAGTCTGATTGATGAGTGTGGACAGCTGTCTTTATGCGATATACGAGTTCAAACAGGTGCCGTTAATACAGGTAATGGTGTGAGAATGGGAGGGCTTCTTAAGACAAAACTACCAGGTCTGTGAGAGCCAAATTCTTACTGGTTGGTAGAGTGATCAAATACTTATTTCATGCAATAAAATGCAAATGAATTATTTAAAAATCATACAATGTGATTTTCAGGATATTTTGTTTTAGATTCAGCTCTTCACAGTTGAATTGTACCTATGATAAAATTTACAGACCTCTACGTTGCTTTGTAAGTGGGAAAACCTGCAAAATCGGCAGTGTATCAAATACTTGTTCTCCCCACTGTATATATATATATGTATATGTATGCATATGTATAATGTATATACTGTATATATATTATATATATTATATATATATCACTAGTATTGTGTTTTGTTCTGTTCATAACTCCAAAACCGTGATACCTAGTAACTTGAAACATTGCATGCATAATAAGAAAACTCCAAAGAAGTGCAAGACTAAAAATTAGGTGTTTTGGTTCATTAAAACACCCCGTTTGAGGTTAATTAACTATCATATTTAATTGTATTCTTTATCAGGCACATCCTTGGTCACTGCTCTCTTTGGGGTCTTATGACAAAGACAATGTAACTTTGCTGGGGTCGGAAGCCAACATGTTTTTTGGCCTGCTCAACCATGCCTTGACTTGGAATAGGCTGCAACGATTTCTTCATGATAACGTTTTTTTAATCACTTTCCTCAATAATATTATCGAATGCCTGTTCATCATTGCTACGAATAGCTGTATACATCGCTTTTGTAAATGTATCAAAAAATTGCATCAAAAAATGCATCATTTGATACGATTCTCCACGATCTACTCTCGTGGACTAATGAAAGTATATCATCAAAATATTATTTAGGTTTTGAGGATCGGATATCATCCGGACAAAATAAGTGTCGAAACCTGGAGTGAAATCTGATATTTGAAGAACTAATGATATCCGATATCCCTCTTTTTTCATTCAAGCTTCTGCGTCTCACTATCTGCCATTACCTTTCCTGGGAAAGCTACATTTCCAACCTGGCCTCCAAAGCCAGTCGCCGACTGGGCATCCTCCATCGTGCAAAGTCCTTCCTCGGCCCACCTGAAGCTTCGCTGGCACCAATACAAAGCTTTCTGTCCGCAGCCTGATTGGAGTATGCCTCTCCCCTTCTGGGCTGGTTTTTCACTGCCTCCCACCTTTTCTCGGCTTCACGTTTGTTGGAAACCAAGGCATGTAGGATCATTGGTATCTCCCGAAACGAGGCTTGAGTCTTTTGGTCTCTCACTCTCTCACAACAGGGCAGTTGTCGAGTAGTTCTTTTTCTCTTTCTACCATCTCTCTCCAGTCTCGCCCCCCCCCCCCCCCCCCCCCCCCCCCCCCCCGATCGCCACCCCCCCCCCCCCCCCCCCAGCCCGCTCTGTCTGCGATTTTTGTCCCACCATCATCTGCCAGGGTTGTCAAGGTCCGACCAACGACCCCTTCTGGTAAACACTACCAAAACCAGAAGTCACGGCTTCACTTTAACTCTTTCATTCCTTCTTTTTCCCATGCCTTTGGATGAACTCCCTCACTCGTGTTCATCCCCTTTCTTCCTTCCAGGCCTTCAATACAGCTGTCGCCACACACCCTTCTTATCTTCCCCCATCGAAAACCTCGATCTTTTTCCCCCGTAATCCACCCCAAACTCATCTCCTTATGAATTCCCTGCTTTCCTTCCTAAAGTCCCCTTGTACATCGTCTCATCTATGTATTCCCCATGGATCCCCACCCATTCCCTCTCCCATTCCACAGATCTCCTAATGTCTCTGTTCCCCACTGTTTTCTCCTTCCCTCTCCCACCCCTCTTGTCTCATGCCCCCTGGGTGCTGTGCGTTGAGTTGTTAGCTCTCATAACGAAGCTCACAATCGTATAAAAAAAAAAAATGCTATTTACAAAAAAATATGTAAGCGAGGCTATGTCCCCCCCTCCCCTCCCCCCTTTCTTCATATTTCCACTAGAAAATGTGAAATTTCCAAAGCATTAAACTTCTCTTTTTCTGCTCTTTGGAGAATTTTATTGAGTGAACAAAAGATTTGGGAATGTGCCAAAATTAACCAGCTTAATTGAGCTATATGATTTAATGCATTCACTGCTGGACTTCATGCCCTGTCCTCCAGAGGAACTGCTTTTCCATAGCGTCTGCCAGATCTGTGTCTATATTTTCAGAGGTTTCTCGAGGTGCTCTACAGGAAATCAAAGCAAATCTGGTGAAAAACGGACATTTTAAAATAAAGTTGTCATGTTTGCGCAGACCACGAACGATGTACCACATGACGCATGCACAGACAGGCAGGCAACGTGGCGTATTATCTGCAATTTTTATTTCATAGGCGATTGAACTTTGCGATGTCTCCAGGGTTGTTCTTCATTAAACAGCAACTCTTTGGTGGACAAAGTAATTATTTGAACGAATTCATTTTATTTCTTAAACTGCTGTGTGCACGGTGAAGACCGCTTTAAAGTGAAAGGGATCCTATATGGTATGCAGCCACAGAACTGGCCAGCCGTTCCTTATCAACCACTTAATTGGAGTGCTGTATTGAGTGATTAAGCCACTTGCCGAGAGTCCAAAAGTCGATGGTGGTGCCGTGCCACGTTATTCAGACCGAGTGGTTCGTGCTCCGTCAACCTGAGCGAGTGGTTTGTGCTCCATCAACTTGAGCGAGTGGTTTGTGCTCCGTAAACCTGAGCGAGTGGTTCATGCTCCGTCCCTCCTCGCCTCCCACCTCTCCTTGCTCCCCCTCCTCTCCTCGCTCCCC
>CM068957.1:12931156-12942842 GCA_035128595.1 Eptatretus atami
ATATATATGTTGTATGTCACGATTGGGTGGGTAGTCCCAGTCCGTTTTCGTTTCTGGGGTGTCGTTAATATTGTGTCATAACTGCAGCAGCAGTTTTTAGCTTTGAACTCTGAGAATTGCTTACTTTTTCACATGTAAAATAGAGTTCATCATTATCATGTAATTAAATGATTTTGTTGTGTCGAAATGTAATTTTTGAAGTTTTCTTATGGATTTGCATGTCATGTAACATGGTCTGGCACATGCATATTGCATGTGTGTGCTTCCTTTTTGTGTGGGCAGCGATTTTGTTGGCAGCGTCGTGGGTGCTTTGCATGTTCTAATGTTAAGCATCCATAGCTTTCAAAGGACTTTGTATGTGAGTAACGTTGTTAGTTTGTCACGTGAGGGTGAGATGCATTTCTGTAAATGTGTAAAGTGAATGTGAAAGTTTTAATATTTTTGCAATTTTGTATCTGACACAACACTTGTTAATTTTAGGACATTTTGAAAGTTTCTCCCAGTCTTGCATACATTGTAAGTTCCCTTTCTTGTGGTCAGTGTGTTCATCTCCGAGCAACATGTACATGTGTACAGGCTCAGTGCTTGGATCGGTGACCTCATGCTTCAGTGGCATCTCTCCAGGTCGGCCAGCATGCGGGTGAAGCGCCCGGTAAATAATCACACCATAATTATTACGAGCTAACAATTTTATTAATTAATTGTGATTCACCAATTGCTTTGTGTATTTTCAACACATATACATACATGTATTGTTTGGGTTAATTACATTGTTTCTATTGTTCGAATTTATCACAAAATGAGACGGTTTATTCCCCCTGGTTAGCTTCGTCATAACTGCTTCACTGCACTGTACCTTTTTGCACACTCATGGAGGTAATGCATACTGAAATATTAGTTGACTGGCATATTGCTGTAAATTAATAGGTATTGATTGTAAAAGTAATACATTGTTCCTGTAAGAGTAAGGGGCATTTTAATCACTATAAAGGTAAAAATAGGACCGCCTGTCCTGAAGCTCACCTGGATCAGGAGCAACAGTCACTCAGACCCCCCCCCCGAACCCTCTTAGACCCTGAATTTTTTAATGCCGTGAACAAATTTTGGCATATCAAAGGTGATGAAGGTTGTGGTCAAGTTTCATTAAAATTATGTGTCGTTCAGAGAAGAGAACAAATACCTATTTTGGGGTCAAAAAAACCCCGTAGACCCCCTTTATGAGTGCATATTTTGATGCAGTCAATACACTTTGGTACGCCATGGGATGAAGGCTGTGGTCAAGTTTCATCAAAATAGTGTGTGTAATTTTGGAGAAGAGAACAAATACCTATTTGGAGGTCAGTCCCCCCCACCCCCATCGACCCCTTTAATAAGCACAGGTTTTGATGTGCGTCGACACATTTTGATCCAGAGAGGTGATGAATGTTGTGGTCAAGTTTCATTGAAATTGTGTGTTGTCGTTTCGGAGGAGACAGCAATACCTATTTTGGAGGGTCAAATCCCCCCCCCCGTTGGCCCCTTAATGAGTGCAACTTTTGTAGCAGTCAATACACTTTGGTACATCACTGGTGATGAAGGTTGTGGTCACCTTTCATCAAAATTGTATGTGTAGTTTTTTTTGGGGGGGCAAAAAAACCCCGTAGACTCCCTTAATGAGCACAGATTTTGATGTGATTAATAAACCTTCGTTCGCATCAGATATGAAGCTTGTGGCCAAGTTTCATCAAAATCGTGTGTTTGGTTCAAGCGATAATGACCGAAGTGTTTAAGGATTGATTGACTGATTGACGCACTCACTTATTCACCTATGGCACTGCTCAATCGCATAAGCTCACCTGACTAAAATTCAGGTGAGCTAAAATGCAATGCAGATGAACAACTAGTTATAACATCTTGGCATTATTGTATACTAGAAATTACCACCCGTCGCTTCGCTGATGGGAATAGTAAGAGGGGGGAAAGAGGTGGGGGGGGGGAGAAAGAGACAGGGGGAAGTGTGAGGAGGTGGATGGAGAAAGAGAGGTGGGGAAAGATGAGGTGAGGAGTGAGGAGGGGTGGGGGGCAAGAAGGGAGGGAGAGTGAGGAGGAATGGGGGAAGGGAAGGCAGCGTGAGGTGAGAGGAAGGGAATGCAGATGTGCGGTGGAGCGTTAATTACGATTCATATCGTCTCATCACAATGATTCTGCAAAGAATAACAGTGAAGATGGAAACAACATAATCTCTGAAATTCATTTTCTACAGTTCATACTATAAATACTGCCGGAGAACAAACACCACACAGAAATGTCCGAAGATAAACAACGTCCAGAGACAAACACCGCAAGGACACATCCGGAGATATATACAGTCTGGAGATGAACACCGCCAAGACAAATCCGGAGACAAGCCATCTGGAGACAAACACCTACCAGCGCCAAGCTCTCCATAGCCAAACACTGCTCGGGCACGTCCGAAAACAAACTCCTGTCCAGACATAAACAGCGCCAGGACACGTCCGGAGACAAACACTGCTTGAACAAAACCACCGTCCAGACATTACCACTCTCTGGATACATCCAGAGACAGAAACAGAGAGAGAGGGGGGGTGGGGAGGAAAGAGAAAGAGAGTGAGGGGAGAGAGAGAGGTGAGGGAGGAGGATGCTGCACTGCATTGGGAGGGGGAGAGTGAGGATGGGACAAAGAGAGAAAGAGAGAGAGGGGGGTGAGGGGAGGGGAGGGGAGTTAGCAGAAAGAATATGTTATGCTTCATGAACAACGCACACACACATACACACACACACACACACACACACACACACACACACACACACACGAGGGCATGGCCGATATGAGCAATTTTTCAGGAATCGGCTGATTGGAATCGGTGTGATTACCCACTACAGTGCGTACTGTATACAACCCAAAATCTTTGAGTGGCTTTCACCTTTGTTTTGGGTGAATTTCAATGAACAAATTAATGGTGCATCATTACGTTAAATGACGAAATCAATGGTACATTACAAACAAATTAATAGCAACAACATTGCATTATAGACATTTAAAAGACATGTGCTGCCAATTGTCGTGTGACAGGTGGAAAAAATTTTCGCTGGTTAATTTAGAAAACACGTTAATACAGCAAACAACTCAGAAATCAGGTGTTATAAAATATATTTGGCTTTGAAACTCACAAAGAGAAACCACATAAGGTTTGTAAAGCACACAGAGTCATGTAAAATAACCACTCTACCCACATGTACCTCTACCTTGTAGCAACTGCCGACAATACATCCCAATCGGGACATGAACTGTACCGCAATCGACTGTAGGGCTCTCGGAAAGTGGCTTAAGCACACAAGCAAGCACTACAATTAAATGGTTGATGATGAACGGCTGGCTTGGCACGTGATTATCAATTACTGAACCATCATATGAAGCACACATTTCACAGAGATGCCCGAAATGTCAAATATATCCGAATTTGACAAATGAACACTCTTCTAGCAGTCGGAACTGCTGCTAAGGTCGATTCCGGAGCTTAAATTTTGTAATTCGGCTTAGTTAAAGAGATTCTCGAGGAGATGGCTTGTGCAGAAATTAAATAAAGCCACAAGCGCTGGCGTGTCCTGGCGTTTATAAGCAATGCAATGTATCCAGCTATCCATAGCTCTGGTGAACAGGCATTCGATAATATGAGTGTGGAAAGTGAAGAAGAAAAAAACTTTATCGTGAAGAAATCATTGCGGCCTGTTCCAATTCAAGACATTGTTGAGCAGGCCGAACAAAGTGGCAAATTAGGCCCCCAGCGAGGTAATCGAGGACTCCTTAAGATGCCAGCGAGGTGGCCAAGGATGCGTGTGATAAAGGATATAATTAAATAAGGCTGTTAATTATTTTCAAAAGGGGTGTTTTAATTAACCCAACATCTAATTTTCACTCATGCACTTCTTTGGAGTTCCCTTAGCATGCATGCAAAGTTTCAGGCTGTTAGGTTTCATGTTTTTGGACTTATGGAGGAGACACACACCCATTTATTACTATAGACTAGCAAATACAACCCGTGGCTTCACTGACGGGGGGTATTAAGGAGCGGGGTTGAGAGAGGGAGAGAGGAGAGAGGGAGGGGAGAGAGAGGACCGCTTCAGAAGGGCGGACCCATGGGAGCCCCTCAACCAGGGCAGACAATGACGTCTGTTCCACCGAGCCCCGCCCCGCTCGGGAGGTCCATTAAAAAGTTGCGACGCCTCCTCAGAAAAGAGTTCGGTGGAGGAAAGAGTCGTTGGTTCTTGAAGAGTTCGTTGTTTCTGAGAGTTTGCTGGCTGAGAAGTTCGTTGGTCCTTGGCTGGAGGTTTGAGTGCTGAGAGAGTTCTGAGTTCTGAAGGGTTCGTTGGTTTTTGCAGCGGATTTAGTTCTGAAGGGTTCGATTGTTGTTGCTTGAGAGAGTTTTCTGCGTGGGGTTCGTTGACTTTGCTGGTCTTGTCCGGATCCATTCCCGCTTGACTTCGATCACTCGACTCGAGTTCCTCCGCGGGCACGAGCCCCACCGCGTGTGACGTGGACTGAGCTGCCACGACTATTGCAGTGCCGCACCACGGAGCACTCCCTCCGTTTCAACGTGCAGGACCCACATGAACTGCGACACCAGCTCGTCTCTCCCTCTTGGCTTGCGAGGATCGTTTCAATAAACACATCTGAGTGTGCTGTCTGATGATACAGTGCTGTGGCCCGTCTTGTAAGTAAAAACTGCTTTAAGTTGCTTGAATCTTGTAAATCTTGCTAGCATATCGCGATAAGTCTTGCTCTGTGTCCTTCTTTATTTGTAAAGAAAAACAATTTTAGAAATGTTCCCAGTTCATTCCGTTCCTTTCTTGCGATGGCCAACATGTGTCGGATCTGTTTAGGCGGGTTTTTATACCCGATAATCCATACATTCCGCGATACGACCTTGCAGATCACTCGCTGCATCCGAACCGGAAAGGTAGTTGGCAGTGGATCGGTAGAGTGGTCCGGTTCGGGCAAGGCGTACTGAGGGCGTGGTTCCCCGGTAGTCGAAATCGCGTAGTTAAGTTAGGTAAATTGGTTCTAGACAAAGAGTCCTACACTCACTACGTGGTTGAGATATTGGCGTCCACGGTCGGTTCAGCGACCCGCCGCGTCACGGAATTATCCGGAGCAACGGCCTACAATTCGGGAGTCCGGGTGGAGGCGACGTAATTTCCTCCACCTCGTGGCCGCTCTCGCCACCGGTCCCCGGCCCGCACAATAATATATATATATATATATATATATATATTATATATATATATATATAATATATATATATATATACGATTGAGAGTTTTATTAATATATAGATGAAGTGGCTTATTGACCAATAATAACTGTTTTAAAAAAAAAAATCTGACGTGTTACCAGTGGTTACATTTAGTTAAATTACCTGAAATAATAGTTGAAATAACCTTCATGCCATCACTCGCATGCTTCACATCATCAAATCGTTTTGGTCTGAAAAACAATAATATACTTGATTACATGCAAAACTAGCAACACAAAAACAAAAATTAACTCTCATGCATCGGAGTTGAAAAAATATTTGTGTTTAATTTTTTTTCGAACTCTACATCATAAAGACAAATCATGCTTATTATATCATTCACAATGGAGTTAATAAATATTTTCTGATTTAAAAAAAAAGAATAGTTATTCATAGATATCATACTGTTCCTGCAAAGTCACAAAACGTACCAGTCATCCTTATTTTAAGTCCTTAATTAAATAATTTAGCGTCATATTCAGCATCTGACTGACTGGGCAAACTGACTGACATCTGACTGACCTGCGTGTTGGAGGAATCTGACTGGCAAACCCTTAGCTCAACGTTGGTATGGATGGATTTACAAGGTGTTGGATACTGCAAAGCTCTTGCATATTACACAATATGTAAAAACATAACCATTTCCAGCATTACGCATGATGTATTACGTACAGGGCCTGGTCCGGGAGGGAGGAGTGAGCATGATCTGTCGTGGTCACCTGGCTCGGCCACATTGTGGGGGTTTGAATAAACTTATACATTTATTTCTGACTTCACGAATTTCTTAACATGGCGTAGTTGGCAAAAGTAACATTCTGTTGCGGCCCTGGACCGTGATCATCATTCACATCCATGTGACATCATGTGACGCGGTAGTGACATTGCGTCTCGGGCAGTCTATTAGGGTGCTCTGTACTGGACCGCACAACAGCTCGACGGTGTTTGTAACTCCAGTACGTACATGAGCAGTGTCGGCTGCATGTGGTGCTCCGTGTTGGCTGGTCCGGTCAGCCATCAACAAATACGGGAGATGTGCATCTCATCATTCTTGATGGGTGGTGGTAAAAGTCAACTGTGGTCATGGCCTAATTAAACCTTTCCACTATCCCGTCAGATTGTTTGCCTCAAGGGTGATTTCTGGTTTTTTAATTGATAAGACTCTGCACACCTCTTTTCATAATTGGCTTTCAAAGTTTTGTCCCTGGTTGGTGTGCAGCTCTTCTGGAATCCCATGCTGACATACCAAATTCTTCCACGAGTCCTGTTGCAACAACATCAGCTTCTTGGTTGGGAGCGTATAGGCCTCCAGCCACTTGGTAAAAATGACCCATTACGACAAGGATGTATTCGTTTCTTTGACGGGTTGGAGTAGTTGTCCTCGCATGTCCATAGCCCAACCACTTAAGGGGCGCCCCTACTGAATATAATTGTTGGAGGCCCTCATCCTCCGTTCCGATCACTTTTTAGCAGTATAGGGTCGCATGTTCGACTCCAGTCCTTGTATATCACGCCCCATTATTAACCAAAATCGAACCGCCAGCGGACCCGAGATGTTGTGTTTATTCTGTCGGGGCAGGTACCTGTGCACCTGTTGTAAAATGTGTGGTTTTTCAATTTTATCCGGACGATTCCCAGCAATAAATTATCTCACAGGGAATTTCCACCCACTGTCGATACAAATGTTTTTTTTCAATTTTAAGTTTTCCATTGAGCCTGGTACACCTTTGCCCACACTCCAAGGGGGGTGACCTCCTCCCCATTGGAGCTTTTACTACCTACCTGGACCCACTCGTACACCAGTCCAGTACGGGATCCTCCCGCTGAGCCAGTGCTCCATGCCAAATTCCGAATTCCTTATCTGCGGTTAGTGGCAAGGATGCCAATTGCTTGGGGAGATAGGGAGTTGCCAACTGGTCCCTGTCCTCATGCTCGTGCAGGATTTACGTTTTCTTCCCAGACAAGGGCGTCAAGAGAGCGCATCGGCCTTCCCCATGAGCCTTCCCGGCTCAAATGGCCACATTAAAATTCGTATGCCATTCTCAACCACCTTGCAATTTGACCCTCGGGCTCCTTGAACAGTAGGACCTGCAGTGAGAGCCATTGCAAGGAGGAGTGATCCGTTCTGACTCCCAAATTTGCCCTGCACAAAATAACAAATATGAAATGGGTCATGGTAGACAGCATAGCAATAGCTCTGTGCGAATGACCACAATCATTTCTCTTGAGCCTATCCATGGCCCGGCTATAATAAGTGATCACTCTTTCTATGCCCCCTGTGTCTTGAAACAGGACTGCACCCAATCCCTCCTGGCTTGCATCCGAGTTTCAGGAAACGTCACCCATCGGTGGGGTAAGCTAAATGGGTGCAGATGTCAAAAATCTTTAGTTTGAGGAAGCATTATTGCACTCCTGTGACCAATTAAACCTCCTCCCCTTCTCCATAGCCGGTAAAGGGGCCTGGCTATCTCTGCAAATTTGCCGCAAGATGACGATAATAGGGAGAGTCCCATAAAACCCCACACCTCTTTGATGTTACAGGTAATGGGGCACTCTCTATTTGCCGTGATCTTACCTGGGTCAGTTTTCACCTCCTCGCAACTATCACGTGACTGAGAAGATAATTATCGGCCTTATTTAATTATATCCTTCATCAGACGATCCTCGGCACCTCGCTGTCTGGGGTCTTAAGGCGTTTCCTGGGTAACCTCGCTGGGGGTCTGAAGACGCCATGCGTTTTTGGCCTCGACGGAAGCTCCAGATCTGAAAGTATCAGCAGTTCCAATCACAAAAAGTGTTGATTTGTCCAATTCAGACATCGCATGGGCGTTTCCAGGTGCATAGTTGTATCGAGGACAATTGGTAACCGCTTGCCAAGCCAGGCGTTCCGTTGGAGTGCTTGAGTGACTTAATACACGTTACCGAGCTGTGCAGTGCAGTTCGTGTCCTGATCGGGATGTACAGTCAACAGTTACTTACCAGGTGGAGGTCCGTTTACAGCACACACTGACGTGGTACATATGGGTAGATTGGATCTGGACGGACTCTCCGCGGGTGGTTGGACATGCCATACCTGCACAGGTGCCGTGGTGGTAAAGTTTATCCCGTTATCTTATGGAGGTTCCATCAGGTTTTCCTTTGCCCACGCCTGTTTCTAAAGCATTGTGGTGATCGGATTTGATTAACAAGGTTGTATGTCTCCCTTTGTGAGTTTAAGACAAAATATATTTGATAACGCTCGATTTACAAGCCGTTTGCAGTTTTAACGTGTGTTTCTAAAATTACCGAGCCAATTTTTTTTCCATCCATCACACGCAGTTGTTTAAAAAAATTAATATTTGTGATCACATCCTTGAACGTGTATATTAAATGTAACGTTGTTTTTTCGGTTGAAAGCTACTCAAGGTTTCTGGGTTGTATTACAGTTCCTAATGTATCAGTTATCAACCGACTCAACTGCCGATACCGAAAAAGTGGTTGTGTTGTTGATTGCTATCTAATATGCGGGTTTCAGAATGTGGAATGGAGTCCTCCAGGGTGGGCTCAAAGCGTTGCCGCCTTCATTTCAATAACGGCTCACGATTCATGGACAACTGTGAAGTTTTCTGTTCTGGAAGTTTTTTGCCGAGGGCTCTCTTCAGGATCGTCGCTGAGCCCCAGACATGACAGCTTCCAAATGTACAGACATACAAAAGTAAATAGACACGATGAGTTTGTTAAGGATTTTTTTTATGAACATTGAAGTATATTGATCCATTTCAATCCATCACTAGTATTTTGTGGACTTGCCATTTGCAGATTTCAATACTTTCACTCTTTCAGGCAAAGAACGAACGAGTTCTTTGCCTGAAAGAGTAAAAGCGTTGAAATTTCAGGCAAAGAACTTCAGGCAAAGAACTAAAAATTTTCTCTTGTGGGATTTCTGTTCAGTCTCTCGCCAAAAAGTTTAGCAATTCTGCCCATGATGTTAGTTTCCTGGACTTTTTCCGCACAGCTCGATCCAATATGGCACAAGGTGTTCAATGGGATTCATGTCAGGAGACTGACTTGGCCATGGAAGTCGCTTGATGCCATTTCTGTCCTGCATTCTTTGGTCATTTTTGCAGTGTGGCATGCAGCTCCATCTTCCATGAACAACAGCATTGCTTCTGATACTGACCAGTGGAGAAGACAGGAAGGTCCATACTCAAGGGTAGGAAATGTGTGTTGTGTGATGTTGCCAACCACATCTACCAAGCTCTGACCGACCAGCACTCCAAATTGCTCCCCACACCATGACTGAAAACCACCGTGTTTGACAATTGGGCTGCAATCGGTTCAAAGAAAACTCTTGACTGGGGAGTCTCCAGACCCTCACGTGTCCACTGTCAGAAATGAGCAAATTGGGTTAATCTGAAAAATTAGTTTGCTAAACCCAAGGGTCTTGGTGGCCATCTCGTCAGCCCACTTTTTCTCCTTGAATGTTGACTGGTCTAAGAAGAGGTTTTCTCCTAGCTGCTCTCCAGAGTAGCCCATTGATGAAGAACCACACGGCAGTTCTTGAGCTAACCTCGACCTCTTCCGCAGCTCTGTTGCCTTGCAACAGGAAGTTTTCTCAATGGACGCTTGACAGTCAAAGACACCTTTCTGAGGGCCCAGGTCAACCAGAACTGGAAGCTGTGGATTCCTTGTTTTAGCTGGTGAATCGCACAATCACCCGATTGACCATACAAAGCGGAATGTCAAGGTTCTGAGCTATCTGATGCTGGCTGACTCCACCTTCCGATTGGCGAGCAATTCGTCCTCTTTGAAAAAATCAGAAAGTTTGTGTGCTCCCTGGTTTGAGGCCATAGTTAATTGTCATACAAGACCCAGGAACTCATTTCTGCAAAGAAATAGATCGAAATTAGTACAAATCACGGAGTAACACTGTGTTATACAGATGAAATGAAGAAATTTAAGGTATCTATTTACTTCTGTCATGTCTCTGTGATTCGTTTGTTATAATATTCTCAGGGGATGTTTTTAGCTCACCTGTAAAGTAGTTCTGGGAGCTTATGGGATGGCGCGTCATCCGTCCGTCCGTCCGTCCACAAATAACTTGCGACTTATTCTCAGAAACTACACATACAATTTCAATGAAATTTGACCACAACCTTCATCACCATGATTACATTAAAAAACGGGGTCTGAAGGATCTACAGAGGGAGTTTATGGGGAGGGGGGGGGGGTGGGTGGTGCTTCCCCAAAGAGGTATTTGCTTTCTTCTTAAACGATACACGTAATTCGATGAAACTTCATGACAACTTTCATCACCCATGACGTACCAAAGTTTGTTCATGACATTAAGAAAAAATCTGCTCGAAGGGATTTAAAGGGTTGCCCGCAAAATATGTATTTGCTTTCTTTTCTGAAGCCCACATACACAATTTTGATGAATCTTGACCACAACCTTTTTCACCCACGATGCACGAAGGTTTGTTCAGGCATAAAAAAAAATCCATAGGTATTTACTTTCTCCTCCATTATATATTTGTGGGTCTCTATGCCTTCCAGTGGTTGCCTGATTATCTTATCAAGCCACTACCAGGTGAGCGCCCAGGGGTATTGCCCCTATGTTAATATCTCTGTGAGGGTTTTTGTCATCATTCCTGGAGGTCCAGCTATCACTAGAACAACTTTGGCATTCTTCAGCTTCCAGGATCTTCACACTTCATTCTTGAGGTCTTGGTGTTTGGTCATTTTCTTGATTCTGCATCGTTTAGTCCAAAATCACTGCTATTAGCACCTCAATAAGCAATGCTTTCTTCTCTTTTTTTTGTACCCAAGTATGATATCTGGTCGCAACACTTTGTTTTAGATATTCACGCTCGATGGGATCATTTAGTCATATGTAGGCGGTAGGTACTTCCATGTTTTCAGTGATTATAATTCACTGAAGTGTTGATTTGTCTTTTTAATTTTGTAAATTACAAAAGGATTTTGGTCCTTTTGTAAAATTTGTCCTTTTGTAAAAAGTAATTACTTTTGGTTCACGTTACCAACATATTTTCTGGAACTTGGACATCAGAGATTTTGCAGATGTGCCAGCAGATTACATTATAATCTCTGTTGTGTTCATTGTCTGTACAGCTGTCTGACATGAGGTTTGTTTTGTGTGTGTGTTCAGTCATTAAGCATAACATATCATTCTCTTTACTAACCCACCTCCACCCCTCACCTTTCTCTCTTCTTTTTTGGTTTTCATCTCTCCTCTCTCTCTCTCTCTCTCTCTCTCTCTCTCTCTCTCTCTCTCTCTCTCTCTCTCTCTCTTCTCTCGTCTCTGTCTCACGCGTTGCAGCAACGTTTGGTGAGGCATAGCTTGCCCACCCCCCCTTCCTCACGCTTCCCCCTTCCTACTTCCCCTCCTTCCTGTT
>CM068957.1:12969075-12988898 GCA_035128595.1 Eptatretus atami
ACCTTGCATAGTTTAGGTGATCGTACGCAAAGCACCAGGGCATTGATGCTCTCGTGATCGCAAGGTGTTCGGCCAGTTCGAAGTACGATTTACCCATATAAGCTTTAGTGCTAGCTCCACCATTCCAAGTAGGGCCATGTAATGTCCAACACTTGGTGTTTTGTTCAGGTCATCCCTCACCATGAGTGCTCCCGAGTATAGAAACATGTAAATTGAGGCCTGAGTCACCCTGCTGTGACCCGGCTGGCTTCATCCTCTGTAGTTGACTCTGTTTCTGTTGTAGAGCTACTGTCTACAGCAGCAGCCTGAGCAATGGAACCAACATCAATGTCCTTCATGTACACCACTTCGCTCTCAGACATTTTTGGTGGACGATAGAAAAAAAATCTGGTACCGTTCCTGCAGTCTTTTCTTCAGTCTTGTTGCCTGTAGTTGCCTTATCCTGACCTTCGCATACTCTGAGTAGGTCATTGAACATCTCACACAACTTCTTCATATGTATAGATTGCTTTCCATCAATGAGTCTTACTTGGATTACTTTATCATAGAAAATGTCAAATGTTGAGTCATAGTTCACTTTCTGAGTTTGGAGTTTACTTTCACTCTGTCTTGTGTAGTGTCATTCACATACTCATAATAACATTTATGGTGATAACAAACTGCCAGCGCCACACAGTCTTTATCCTTTATAGTTGTCATTATTCTCACATCACGTTCATTTCTCCTCTGCTCAGCAGTTTCCCTCAGCTTTCCTCCATCCTGTGTTTCTGCCAGGACAACTGATCACGTTGAGATTTCCTTTGACACGGATAATTTGTCTTTTTTCTGGCATATCACACAAATTCTTGGCAGTACACCAGCTGATTTGCCAGCCACCCTTTCTACAGAGGTTCTGAGAATTTTCTACGTATTTGTTGTATGAGTGCCCCTCTCTTCTAGTCCGCCCACCACCCACTGGCTCTAGCAGAAACTGCAGTAGTGCTGGCTTCTGATTTCCTTTTCCTGGCTTCAGTACGTTTTAATGATCCTGTTACAAAACGACGCATAGCAGAACCGTGACAGCCGCATCCGCAGGAGGATCAGTCATTGGCAGCAGTTTCATAATTTGATCAGCCAGCAAACGGCATTTGTTGATAGTTTCACTATCTGTGGCGTCGCACCAAGCCTTCGACACACTCACATACCTTAAGCCAGCTCTTATCCGTGAATTGCGTCACTTTCTCATCTTCCTCCCCGCCCAAGTGTTCGAAACATTCACATTCCAATGAAATTATGAAGAATTGACATATTCATATTTCAACAAAAGGTGAGTAATTGACATAATCACATTCCAATGAAATGTAATTAATAGACATATTCACATTCCAATGAAACATAATTAATCGACATATTCATATTTCAAAAAAACGTAATTCATCGACATATTCAAATTACAATGAAACGTAATTAATCGACATATTCACATTCCAATGAAACATAATTAATATTCACATTCCAATAAAACGTCATTAAAAGATATTCACATTCCAATAAAACATAATTAATATTCACATTCCAATGAAACATAATTAAGAGACATATTCACATTCCAATAAAACGTAATTAATCGACATATTCACATTCAAATGCAACATAATTAATGGACATCCTCACATTCCAATGAAACGTAATTAATAGACATATTCAAATTTCAACAAAAATCAATGAAGAGACATACCCACATTCCAATGAAACGTAATAATTAATGGACATATTCACATTCCAACAAAACGTCATTAATGGACATATTCACATTCCAATAAAACATAATTAATCGACATATTCACATTCCAATAAAAGATAATTAATTGACATATTCACATTGCAATAAAACGTAATTAATGGACATATTCACATTCCAATAAAACGTAATTATCCAACATATTCACATTCCAATGACACCTAATTATTGGACATACTCACATTCCAATAAAACGTAATTAATAGACATATTCACATTCCAACAAAAGGTAATTATTCGACATATTCACATTCCAATGAAACGCAATTATTCGACATATTCACATTCCAATGAAACGTAATTAAAAGACATATTCACATTCCAATGAAACGTAATTAATAGACATTCACATTCCAATAAAACATAATTAATATTCACATTCCAATGAAACATAATTAAGAAACAAATTCACATTCCAATGAAACATAATTAATCGACATATTCACATTCCAATGAAACGTAATTAATACACATATTCACATTCCCATGAAATCTAATAAAGACATATTCACATTCCAATAAAACATAATTAATCGACACATTCATATTTCAACAAAAGGTGAGTAATTGACATATTCACATTCCAATGAAATGTAATTAATAGACATATTCACATTCCAAAAAAACGTAATTCATCGACATATTCAAATTCCAATAAAACGTAATTACTCGACATATTCACATTCCAATGAAACATAATTAACAGACATATCCACATTCCAATAAAACATAATTAATATTCACATTCCAATGAAACATAATTAGGAGACATATTCACAATCCAATAAAACGTAATTAATCGACATATTCACATTCCAATAAAACGTAATTAAAAGACATATTCACATTCCAATGAAACGTAATTAAAAGACATATTCACATTCCAATGAAACATAATTAATATTCACATTCCAATAAAACATAATTAATCGACATATTCACATTCAACTGCAACATCCTCACATTCCAATGAAACGTAATTAATAGACATTCACTTTCCAATAAAATATAATTAATATTCACATTCCAAAGAAACATGATTAAGAAACATATTCACATTCCAAGGAAACGTAATTAATCGACATATTCACATTCAAATGAAACATAATTAATGGACATCCTCACATTCCAAAACGTAATTAAAAGACATCCACATTCCAATGAAACGTAATTAAAAGACATTCAATTCAAGCAAACATAAATAATAGACATGCTCACATTCCAATGAAACTAATTAATAGACATTCAAATTCCAAGAAAATGTAATTAATAGACATATTCCACATTCCAATGAAAGGTAATTAATAGACATTCACATTCCAAGAAAACATAATTAATATTTACATTCGAATGAAACATAATTAAGAAACATATTCACATTCCAATGAAACGTAATTAATAGACATATTCACATTCCAATGAAATAATTAATCGACATATTCGCATTCCAATAAAACGTAATTAATCGACATATTCGCATTCCAATAAAACGTAATTAATAGACATACTCACATTCAAATGAAACGTAATTAAAAGACATATTCACATTCCAAAAAACGTAATTAACAAGACATATTCACATTCCAGTGAAACGTAATTAATAGACATACTCACATTCCAATGAAACGTAATTAAAAGACATATTCACATTTCCAAAAAACGTAATTAACAGAGACATATTCACATTCCAAAAAACGTAATTAATAGACATAATGACATTCCAATGAAACGTAATTAACAGACATAGCTATCCACATTCCAATAATACATAATTAATATTCACATTCCAATGAAACATAATTCATGGATATACTCACATTCCAATAAAGCGTAATTAATACTCCTTCTCCTTCTCCTTCTCCTTCTCCTTCTCCTTCTCCTTCTCCTTCTCCTTCTCCTTCTCCTTCTCCTTCTCCTTCTCCTGACAAAACCTTTGGGACTCAGCTCTTTTATACACAAGATCCGGATCTCCTTAAATACTAAACACCTGTACACATCCTCACATTGAGGGTGCCTTTTGAGAGCGTCGATCATCAACTTTTAAATATATTCGGACATTTGCTTTAAAGTTTCGAAAAGTTCACGTTACTATTTAAAGATTATTCCATTTAATGTGTTGTAATTTCGTAAATACACTATTTTCTCGTCATGAACAGGAGCCTCCATGACGGGTCTCACTATTGGCTCCATCAATGCACTTGACGAAATATCGGAAGTTGTTGTTGTTATTGCCTTTACGACGCGGCTCTTGGACACATTTGTCCTTGTTTTTTCTGTGGGGGATTTGTTAAAGATGATGTCTTGGACACCAAGGTGGCAAACCTGCGTGATCTTCATTCTCAGGTCACAGCTGCATACGCACTGGTGGATGCAAACATGCTGAGCCGAACATGGCAAGAACTCATGTACTGCCTTGATATCCTGTGTGCGACAAACGGAGCTCACATTGAAGTGTTGATTGTGTACACATAACTTTATGAGTTTCTGTATCATACAAACCAAAATTGTCTGGGTCTTTTTGGAAGACCCTGTACATTTCAAAGTTGGCCTTCAAAGCCAGTCGCTGCCTTGGCATCCTCCATCTTACAAAGTCCTTCCTTGGTACCCCTGCACTCTGATCCACCTGCGTGGCCTTTAAACGCAGCTTCATGGAGTACTGCTATCTTCTCTGGGCTGGCTCCCTGTCCTCACATCTTGCTCAGCTTGACGCTGTGGAAATGAAGGCCTTTAAGATCATAGGAATCTCTCATAATGAAGCTGAGTCTGTGGGCCTATCACTTCGCCATCGTTGACTGGTCAGTGATCTCTGTCTTATTCCGCCTCGTTTCTGTTGTTAAACCCTCTGCTATCGCTGTGTTTTGTCCCTCCTCTCCCCCCCCCAAGTATCTGTCCTGTCCACCAGCAGTCCCCTCTGAGTGAAACTGCTTAAATCTTGAACCACTGCTCACCTCCACTTATTTATTCCTCTGTTTTTTCGCGCTTGTGAAACCACCTTCCACACTCTTCAATCTCATTATTCTCTCCGGGTCTTCAAGACAGCTGTTCACCACCATCTCAGGTCATCCCCCGTCCAAAGCCATGATATTTTTTTACACCCATTAAACCACTCCCAAAATTTTGCTTATTGTCCATGTTGTCCAACCCTTGCGTTCTTCCTGAACCCTCATCATTACCTGCATCCCTTGTTTGTCCGTCTCCGTCTACCTTCTCTCTCCGCCCTGCTATTAGCGTCCCCCTCCCGCTGTTCCCTTTGTAATGTTGTGTTCTAGCTCTTCTACGGGTCTCGACCATGTATTAAAAAAAAAGTGTTCTATTGGGTCACGTGGGTTAGTGGCTGGACACACACTTGCTCCATCATATTTAGATTATCATTACATATCATTATCGTTAATCATTATCATGATGTACCGTTATCATAATCATTATGTATCATTATTGTTTACATCCTTACCATTGTCATTTCAATCGTACGTAATTAGTCGACGTACTCATGTTCTGTGCAGATAAACAAACACATCCAAATGCAATACCATCTTCTCCAGTGAGACTAAATATAAAATGAAAATTATTATACGGGACGATATTTACTCACACCGTGACCACACGACGGTATACAGGTTAACATCCTCTGGGCCATATTACAATAAAATAAGAAATTGAGTCTGCTCTGCACCACCATTGAATGTGTTCGAGTGTCTTTAAATGTGTATATTTATTATTCCATCGGCAGCACACGGAGAGACGAGGTTGTGTGTGTGTGTGTGTGTGTGTGTGTGTGTGTGTGTGTGTGTGTGTGTGTGTGTGTGTGCATAATATGTGTGTATATAATATTGTTACATGGAAAAGAGGGGGTCCATAGCTAGACTGTGGTAAGTATAGTATGGTCCGTGTGTTTCACGTAGGTTACATTGCCATGTAACAGGGACCTGTCAGAGTCAGTCGTTTGTTGTACATGACGCTGAGGAAGCATGTAATTTATAGACAGGGAAGACAGATTAATTATGTACATGCAAAACCTCTTTGTTTGTGTGCGGGCGAGGTGAGGACTTCCCATTGCAGAGGCACATGTGTCGTGTACGACTAGTCCGATTACGATCTCTCTCGCTGGTACGTGCCAACCATGGTGGCACAATGTGCTGTGGATTCAAAAGTGGCCACGAACTATTATTTTTATTAGGGCCCCCGAGGGAAATTTACGAAATTTATGGGTGGCACCCCCGAGGGAAGACTCGAGTCCACGAGGAGAACAGAGCCCATGAGGAGAGAACTAGGAAAGGCTCTGAGACCACGAGAGAGAGAACCGAGATCGAGGCTCAGGAGAGAACCAGGAGAGGCTCGTATGAAAAGGAGGACGGCAACCTTGCTTGGAAGAGGAAGCCTCGTGTGATATTGACTCGAGCTGGAATCACCTTGTGTTTTTGGAGGGCCTGGTGGAAGAAGACGGAGGGCAGACCAGGAGGCCTCTGTCTAAAAAGAACAAAGGGGACCATGTGGCCTGGTTGAAGGCCTACCTGTAATATAACTCGGCAGACTTGACAAACAACGATCGATTGTCGTACATTGACTCTCGGGATACAAGCCCGTTCATGTCCGCACCATCAGAACTGCCATAACCCCTCCAAAAATGGAGGAAGACCCACGGTCATGGTGTCGGGATAAAACTGGGAACGTTTTCACGTCCATACATGACACTACCCATCGCTGGCCCTGTTTGTTACTGGCTCTCGTCTTGCACTTGGTTTCTTAAAACAGGTTGCATTGTGTTGAACTGTGTCCACCATTTGCATCATAGAGAAAAGGGAAGTCCCACCTGCATTATTGTTTTGTTGTACAAGTGTGATGTGTGGCACCTATTGGGTTAGGTTTTGCGTTTTATTTCTTTACCTTGCACACTAAAGATGGATGGAAGTTATGTTTTTAACCCGTGTCTGACAGTTTGTCTGTTTGTTAGTTGCGAAAATTGAAGATTTTGGTTGGTTGTGTGCATTATTCTGTCTTTTTGTATGTTTATCGCCTACAGGTCACAATTTTAAACCGATCTTCACGAAACTTCACCACATGGTAGATTTTGTCATAAGCAAGAAGCCTACCTTCTTTTTTTTTGAGGTCAAAAGGTCAACATAGGCCAAAAGTCAACACATTTGTCAAATTTCTAAAATCCTCAATTTTCATCCGATTGACTTGAAAGTTGAACAGGATTTCCATATCCGGTCCCAGAATTGAACCACCAGTTATTTTTGAGGTTATCAGAAGCCAAAAGCTAAACATAGGCCGCATTTCTAAAATTGTCACTTTTCATCCGATTGACTTGAAATTTGAAGGGGAGTTGCATATTTGGTCATTCAATTCAACCACCAATTATTTTTAGGTCAACATAGGGCAAAGGTCAACAACTAAGGTGGTATTTCTAAAATCTTCAATTTTCATTTGATTGATTTTAAATTTGAAGAAGATTTATGTTTCTGGTCACTGAATTCAACTAGCCAATTAATTTTGAGGTCAACATTGACCAAAAGGTCACCCACCATTGGCCAAAGGTCAACAATTTAGGTGAGATTTCTAAAATCCTCAATTTTCATCCAATTGACTTGAAATTTATAGAGGATGTATATTTCAGGTCACTGAATTCAACCACCAATTATTTTTGAGGTTAACATAGGCCGAATTTCTCATGTTGTCAATTTTCATCTGATTGACGAGATTTGAAGAGGAGTTGCATATTTGGTCATTGAATTCAACCACCAATTATTCTTGAGGTCAAACTTGTTTTATGGATTTTGGATTATGGATCGATAATTTCCCTAACTGGATTGGACGACGTGGCCCTGTGGAGTGGGCTGCACGCTCGCCAGATCTGAACCCCCTTGATTACTTCTTCTGGGGTATGCTGAAGGCGTAGGTTTATTCAGTGAAAATCAGAGACATGAATCATCTGAGGCAACACATCACGGATGCATGTGCAGAGATTGATGGAAATGTTGCATCAATGCACCACGTTCATTGCAATTTTGCACAGCGCATTGAACTGTGCATTTCTCATGAGGGACAACACATTGAACATGTCATGTAATGTCATTGAACATATCATGTATTGTAATGTAATGTCAATAAACCGTTTATAATGTATATTCGCCTGTGTTTCCAGACTTTAGGGCCACCCTGTACAGCACGATATTTCAAAAAATTAGGATGTCTCGGACGAAACTTGGTGGATGAGTTGGTTAGGTGACAAGAACAAGCCGATTAAATTTTAGTTCAGGTCCTAATCCAGATCCAGCCTATCAGTGGGATACAAAACATAAACTAATCAGCCTGGCGGAGGTATGCGTTCACCAAGTGCCCTTCCAATTTGTTACTTGCAAAATCGAAGATTTTTCAGGTATATTGGTCAGTCGATTTTGTTATTCTGTATGTTTATCGCCTACAGGTCACAATTCGAAACCGATCATCATGAAACTTCACCAAATTGTAGAGGTAGTCTCAACTGAGAAGTTTGAGGTCAAAGGTCAGGTCATCTTGAGGTCAAATTTCTAAAATCGGCATTTTTCATCTGATTGACATGAAAATTAAACAGCAATTGCAGAGTGCATCACTGAATTTGGAAACCAACTATTTTTGAGGTCAAAAGGTCAAAGATCAACTCCAGGTCAGAGTTCTAAAATCATCAATTTCAATCTAAAAAATAATCAATTTTCATCCGATTGACCTGAGCTTTGATTAAGATTGTCAATTTTAATCTTAATGAAATGGACAATTTGATGCATCCATGGCAAGCAACCTTTGGAAAAGGGGGGTGTATTTTGCAAGTATCGTGCTCTGCACGACGTCTTTTTCTTTTTTCTGTGTTTGTGAACAAAATATATCAAAAGTTGTGGATGGATTTTGACGAAATTTGGTGGAGAGCTTGGATATGTCACACGGATGAAATTATTTGATTTTGGTGAAGATCCAAATCCAGGTCTGGATATGAAAATTATTTAAGTGATTTTTTTCACCATTTGAAGATGGGGCCAAAAACGACACGTAGCAGGCAGGATATCTCAAAAAGTTGTGGACGGATTCGGACGAAACCTCTTGGGCAGGTTGGGTATGTAACAGGGAAGAATTGATTCGATTTTGGTGAAGATCCCGATCTGAATCCAGATTTTTAAAAGTGATTCTTCACCATTGAATGATGGGGAGCAAAAACGATATATAGCATGATTTAGCAAAAGCTTAAGGACAGATTCGGACGAAACTTGGTGGATGATTTGGTTAGGTGACAAAACAAGCCGATTAAATTTTAGTTCAGGTCCTAATCCAGATCCAGCTTAGTCCTAAAAAATATGATGAGTTGCCGGTAACCCGAGATACCCCAATAATTCCTGCCGTCCCCAATTTTATTTTATTTTTTGTGAGGGTCGACTTCCGGGCAGCCATTTTATGTCTGCTGTGCATGGCATTACTCTGTGCCATTGTTGACCTCTGTGGTCTCAACAGAGAAAGCCAGCGGCTGTTTATTTCAGTGAAGGGGTCAGAAAGTTTTATGGACATTTTAAAAACATTAGACAACCCATCGCAGACACATCGCTGGTGGCTTGTTCAAAGTTGGAAAATGGACCCTGACTTTGACAGAAGTCATGGCTGCCGTGCAGACATTTGGTGTTCGTGTTTTTTCCACTTAACGTGCCAATGTGGTCACCAAGACACACAAGATGTCAGATCCATGAGGTCTGCATTTGACATACTTGTGTCTGACGAAAAACGGCCATTACCAAAAAAAACTAAAAGATATGTTGCGAAGAAGAAAATGAAGACGAATAAGAAGCTTATCGTGAACATCGGTCTAAAATCGAAAACGAAGTGTAAATGAATATTTTAAAATACAGAACTGAATTTCTTGAAAATTATTTTAAGCCAATTTTGTTAAAAAGTAAGAAAAATTGCAAGATCTTATCATTATCTCAGTTTCGTGTTTGCCTTGAATAGACGGTACTGAACTCTGTTGGGGAAGGGGCTGTTTGTACCGTGCAAACAGTATGCACATTATACTTTATACCAGTAAATACCACCTGTCGCTTCGCTGGCAGGAATACAGAGGAGGAGGGGGGGTGGGAGTAGACTGGAGAGGAGGGGGGAGCAGGGCAAGCTGAGAGGTGAGGGGGAAAGGTAGGAGGGAGGGGAGAGATGAGGGAGGGTGAAGGGGAGTGGGGAGAGTATGGAGGGGGAGAAAGGGGAGTGGGGAGAAGAGATGGGTTATCTGGGAAGGGGTGTATAACAATTGCTATGTTGCTGGATTACGCAGATTAAATTGAAAGTGCATTATTTGGGGGTGGGTTAAAGTTTATTATTTTGAGGAGTATATACTTCATGGATGCCCCCAAAGGGTATAATCTCGGATTTTCGTCAACTGGAAAGGGTCTAATATCTGAATATACAAGATTTTTCAGGGATGATGAATGGGAGATGAGTATTCTTCAATTCCTTCATCTGTCCTGTTGAGCCAGGTTTATGATATGCTGTCTTTATCACTGCTGAGACCAGCTTCACTGTCTAGACTTTAGAGGAAACCTTGCAGGGATACTAAATTGGTTTCATTTAATCCTATGACTTGTGTATACAAAACTGTTTTTCCCCTAATTCTGTATCTCATGGACATGTTGTAGTTCACAATGCTTTCTTTTCAACTATCAACATACACATACTGGTTGGAAAGATGTAGAATCTGAAATACTGTACTGCTTCCATTTAAACATATCCAAAAAATATATATCTCCCCCCCAAAAAAAATTCCCACCTTCCTATCCCATTCATTGAGCAGCATGTTCCCGGAAACCCAACATCTTTAAGGGGGGCCCTGTCAGTGGGATACAAAACGTAAACTGTTCAGCCTTGTGGAGGTATGCATTCCACCAGTGTCAACATCGTCCGTTCCTCTTATTTTCCTGTCTGTAGAACTAACTTCCACATTCTTTTATATTTCGTTATTCCCTCCATGTCTTCAAGGCAGCTGTTCACCACCATCTCAGATTGTCCCCAATCCAAAACCATGGTGTTTTCTACCATCGTTAACCTCCCCTTGCCTCCACCCATCCCAATCCCTCCTCCTTCAAAATTTCCAGCAGTTTTCCCTCCTTGGAGTTTCCCTCTGTATCCAGCTTGTCCACCCCATGCATCCTTTGCTGCCCCCATTCCTCCCCATATCCATTGGTTGTCAAAGTCTCTCTCAATCCAAGCCTTCAGCTCCACTGTTGGTGTTTCTCTCTCTCTCTCTCTCATCTCTTCTCTGTCTTTCTCTCCTCTCTCTCTCTCTCTCTCTCTCTCTCTCTCTCTCTCTCTCTCTCTCTCTCTCTCTCTCTCTCTCTCTCTCTCTCTCTCTCTCTCTCTCTACCTTTCCTTTTGAGTCCTGTTATGTCCTGATCTGTTCATTGTATTCGCTCTTCCATGAGCCTCAACTATGCATACAAAAAGAGGGTCTAATTGTCTAAAAGGTCTAAGGGTCAAGGGGTCAAAGCAGTCTAAAGTGTGTAATGGTCTTCAGGAGTCTAATGGATCTTAAAAGGTCTAAAGGGTCAAAGTGGTCTAAAGGGTGATGCATTCTAAAGCGTCTAAGGGGGTATAAAGGGTTTTTAAAGATTCAAAGGGTCTAAAAAGTCTAAAAAGGTCGAAGATGATCTGAAAGGGTCGAAGGGATACAAAGGTGTATCCTGCTTGTAGACCAGATCTCCATCCAGACTGTCACCAAAATATAAACATAATTCGTCCACAACTTTTCGAGATATTGCACTACATATAGTTTTTGGCACTAATCTCTCAATGGTGAAGAATCAAATTCTAGTATCTGGATCCAGATCTTCACCAAAATCTAATGAATTCATCCTTGTTTCACACCAAACCCGTCCACCAAGTTTCGTCTGAATCCGTTTCCAACTTTTTTGAGATAACCTGCTCACGGACAAACAGGAGGGAAAACATAACCTCCGTCCACCTTAGGCGGCGGAGGTAATAGGTTGGAATAGGGTTGTCAGACCACCATCGGATGGGCGACATGGACTGCTTTCGGGACATTTCCCAGGGCCGTTCCACGTTTCCCAATCTGCCTCTGGTTGTGAACAATGCTCTTTGGAGCAAAAGGAATGCCATTGTTTCATTTGATGCACTTTCTGCGGACATGTCTGATCTCTCTCTCTCTCTCTCTCTCTCTCTCTCTCTCTCTCTCTCTCTCTCTCTCTCTCTCTCTCTCTCTCTCTCTCTCTCTCTCTCTCTCTCTCTCTCTCTCACATTAGACAATCAACGGAAACGATCCGTACCGTCTGTCTTTTGATCATTGGCGTATACGTACTCGTAAGTTGCCCGCACGGGATTCTAAACGGGGTAGGGATGGAGTAGGCAAAAATGCAAATGGTGTCTGTCATCGAGCCGGAAAGCTGAGAGCAACAATTCACATTTATTGCCACGACTGATGCAATTTAAATGCTCTAATGGCGGCGAGGTGCTCCATTTGAAACTGTTTGTTCGATGTATGTAGCTTTTTGATGCCGAGGATCCATAATAAGAATCTGTATTGGTGTCAAGGCCGGTGACCAATTGAACAATTAATATGAGGGAAATTGATATTCAGGTCTTGGACAGTTACCTGGTTCCTTCCCACCCAATTAAAATGAAAAGAACCATCATATTGTGGCAATGACGTCGTTGGTGCTTCCATTGTCGATAGAGAGACATCTTTCTGAAAACTTGCAAGATTCTCAAGAACTTGTCCGACGTGTTTTTTGAAAATAGTTTAAAAACTAAAATCGTCCCATGATCAGCTTTTTGAAGAACTCTGAGGTTTTTGGACACATAGCCCCAAGTAGCCCCGAGGAGCCCCGTGTAGTCCCGAGTAGCCCCGAGCAGCCCCGAGTAGCCTCTAGTAGCCCCTAGTAGCCCCTAGCATCCCCGAGTAGTCCCGAGTAGTCCCTAGTAGTCCCTAGCATCCCCGAGTAGTCCCGAGTAGCCCCTAGTACTCCCGAGTAGCCCCTAGCATCCCCGAGTAGCCCCTAGTACTCCCAAGTAGCCCCTAGTAGTCCCTAGTAGCCCATAGCATCCTCGAGTAGTCCCGAGTATCCCCTAGTAGCCCCGAGTAGCTCTGAGTAGCCTCGGCAGCCCCTAATAGTCCCAAGTAGCCCCTAGCATCCCCGAGTAGTCCTGAGTAGCCCCTAGTAGCCCCGAGTAGCTCCGAGTAGCCCCAAGCAGCCCTGAGCAGCCCCGATTAGCCCCGAGCAGCCCCTAGTAGCCCCAAGCAGCGGCGCGCCATAGACCCCGAGCAGCCCCTAGTAGCCACGAGCCGCCCCGAGCAGCCCCAGGCAGCCCCTAGCAGCCCCTAGTAGCCCCTAGTATCCCGAGCAGCCCCTAGTAGCCCCGAGTAGCCCCTAGCCGCCCCGAGTAGCTCCAAGCATCACCGAGCAGCCCCTAGTAGCCCAAGCAGCCCCTAGTAGCCCCAAGCATCCCTGAGCAGCCCTCGCATCCTCGAGAGCCCTAGTAGTCCCTAGCATCCCGAGCAGCCCTAGTAGCCCCTAGTAGCCCGTGCAGCCCATAGTAGCCCCTAGCCGCCCCTAGTAGCCCCAAGCATCCCGAGCAGCCCATCGCATCCTCGAGCAGCCCTAGTAGCCCCTAGCATCCCCGAGCAGCCCCGAACAGCCCTAGTAGCCCCTAGTAGCCCGAGCAGCCCTAGTAGCCCCTAGTAGCCCCAAGCAGCCCCTAGTAGCCCCAAGCATCCCTGAGCAGCCCATCGCATCCTCGAGCAGCCCTAGTAGCCCCTAGCAGCCCCGAACAGCCCCTAGTAGCCCCTAGTAGCCCCTAGTAGCCCCAAATAGCCACGAGCAGCCCCTAGTAGCCCCGAGCCGCCCCGAGCAGCCCCAGGCCAGACTGTGTACAAAAATATCCTTATCATGGCCTTGGCTCCTTATTAGGTATTTTCTCTGTCTTCGTCTGTTCGTGACGTACCAATTAAATGGTGAATTGGTAAACCTTTGAACGTTGTTCTGGAAATGCCTGGTGTTACCACATGGTAAACGTGTGACGTGACCCTTTACCAGGCGGATAACGTCAAATCATGCGCTCACGCCTCAATTCCAAAGTGAAGTACTGAACTTGTACTCCGAATTCCAAACTAAAACGAGTCAACTCTGTCGCTGTGCAAGTACGGTGCTGCATCAGGGAGCAGCCAGTAGTTCAGATCGAGATGGTCATCTTACGTACTCACACTCGCTAATTAATGAAGGTTTGTAAGAATTCCCACGGTTCCGAAGCGTTGACCACACGGTGCCGACCCTTTTGTGTGAGTTCCCTCCAATTCCGTGCGGTTTATATATTTATTTATTTATGTGTTCGGGCAGGCACGTTGCGGTGGACGTGGACCCTCGGTGCCGCACACGCACCACATCTGCAGTTTGTTGCGGAGACACAGGGGCGGTAAGTTTGAGCCACATGCGGCGGGCTCAACACTTCCCTCCACCGCTCACTCGGGACCCACGTGCGACCCCCCCCCCACCCACGACCCCCCCAGGCCTGGTCGCTCCCTCGCTCTCCCTCTCGTTCTCTCGTCGCTCTCTCCTCCCCGTTCCTCCCCTCTCCCCATTTCTCCCCGCCCCCACGCCTTGGCCCCGTCCGCGAAGCGACGCCGCGTTCATTTCATTCCTTTCGCCATTCCTGGCATTCCGCGGGGCCCGGCGCGACGCTTTCCCCGCAACTCTCTACCCTCCCCTCCCCCTCCGCCCCTCTCGGCACCCCAGCCCCCGAGCCCCTGCTCCATCCAGGCCGGTTTTCCGGGACCGGGCCGGCTCAGGCCGTCGGGCCGACCCGGGTCGGGTTGTCCCCTCGGCCGGGGCGCCAAGCTCAACAGGTGGGTGAGAGCGCCGGGTACAGGGAAAAGGGGGACGGAGAGTGTGTTACCTGTGCGGAGTACGGACAGGTAACATAGTAACTGTTGGGGAAGAGGGAGGGAGTGAAAGTCGGTGTGTGCGATCACACAACGTCCCTCGCGCCTCACGTTCCTCGGCTCGAGCGGCATTTTTGGCATTTTTGGTTTTCGACAAACAAAACTTCCGGAGCTCTGAGCTCGTCCAGTGAGTCGGTGGGAGCGATCACGGTGACCGCGACGATGGCGGACGACGCGCTCCGAAACGGCGGCTCACGGATGGTCCGGAGAGGTTAGACCGGGAATTGGCGGCAACACGAGGCGACCCTGCACCCGGTGAGCCAAGACTACGTGGGGAAAGACTTGTGGCTGTGGGCTTTGGAGAAACGGACAAAGATGGCTGGACTCGGGGAGGTGAGAGCACGAGTTTAGGGGGGGGGGAGGACGGGGAAGAGTGCGAAGGACGAAGAAAGTTTCGAAGCAGCAATCGGGGAAGAGGGGGAAAAAGTTTTCAAGGAGACGGAGATTCTATTACTTCCTTATGTAAACGCGCAGCGGATGTGGTAAAGGAGCAATCAGAGAGGGGAAAGGGGAGAGGGGTCGTGGTGACGTGGATCGATGGGTCGTGTGGACGTGGGTAGAGGGGTCGTGTGGACGTGGGTAGAGGGGTCGTGTGGACGTGTGTCGAGGGTCTTGCGGACGTGGATTGATGGGTCGTGTGACGTGGATTGATGGGTCGTGTGGACGTGGGTAGAGGGGTCGTGTGGACGTGGATGATGGGTCGTGTGGACGTGGGTAGAGGGGTCGTGTGGCGTGGTAGAGGGTCGTGTGACGTGGTAGAGGGTAGTGTGGACGTGGGTAGAGGGCGTGTGACGTGGGTAGAGGGACGTGTGTAGAGGGTCGTGCGGACGTGGGTAGAGGGTCGTGTGGACGCGGGAACACGTGCGGCGTCGTGCGGACGTGTAGAGGGGTCGTGTGGACGTGGGTAGAGGGGTCGTGTGGACGTGGGTAGAGGGGTCGTGTGGACGTGGGTAGAGGGGTCGTGTGGACGTGGGTAGAGGGGTCTGTGGACGTGGGTAGAGGGGTCGTGCGGACGTGGGTAGAGGGTCGTGTGGACGCGGGAACAGCGTGCGCCGTCGTGCGGACGTGGTGAGAGGGGTCGTGTGGCCGTGGGTAGAGGGTCGTGTGGACGTGGATCGAGGGGTCGTGTGGACGTGGGTAGAGGGTCGTGTGTACGTGGGTAGAGGTATCGTGCGGACGTGGGTAGAGGATCGTGCGGACGTGGGTAAGGGGTCGTGTGGACGTGGGTAGAGGAGGTCGGGCGACGTGGATCGAGGGGTCGTGTGGACGTGGTAGAGGGGTCGTGTGGACGTGGGTAGAGGGGTCGTGCGGACGTGGGTAGAGGGGTCGTGGTGGACGGGGTAGAGGGGTCGTGTGCATGGGTAGAGGGTCGTGTGACGTGGTAGAGGGGTCGTGTGGACGTGGATCGAGGGTCGTGCGCACGTGGGTAGAGGCTCGTGCGGATGGATCGAGGGTCATGCGACGTGGATCGAGGGTTGTGCAGAGTGGGTAGAGGGGTCGTGTGGACGTGGGTAGAGGGGGTCGTATGGACGTGGTGTAGAGGGGTCGTGTGGACGTGGATCGAGGGTCGTGCGCACGTGGGTAGAGGGCTCGTGCGGACGTGGATCGAGGGGTCATGCGGACGTGGATCGAGGGGTTGTGCAGACGTGGGTAGAGGTCGTGTGGACGTGGGTAGAGGGTCGTGTGGACGTGGGTAGAGGGTCGTGTGGACGTGGGTAGAGGTCGTGTGGACGTGGTCGAGGGGTCGTGCGGCCTCATGCGGACGTGGTAGAGGGGTCGTGTGGACGTGGATCGAGGGGTCGTGCGGATGTGGGTAGAGGGTTCGTGTGGACTGGGTAGAGGGTCGTAGGGACGTGGATCGAGGGGTCGTGCGATGTGGGTAGAGGGGTCGTGCGGCGTGGTGGAGGGTCGTGTGGACGGAGGATCAAGAATCGTGCAGACGCGATCGAGGGGTCGTGTGGACGCGGATCGAGAGGGTCGTGTGGACGCGGGTAGAGGGGTCGTGTGGACGTGAGAAGAGGGGTCGGTTGGTCGTGAGAAGAGGAGTCGTATGGAAGCGGATAGAGGGGTCGTTTGGACGCAGGTGTGGGGTCGTGTGGACGTGAGAAGAGGGGTCGTGTGGTGCGAGAAGAGGTTTCATGTGGGGCGAGAAGAGGGTCGTGTGGGTGTACGAGAAGAGGGGTCGTGTGGTGTGCGAGAAGAGGGGTCGTGTGGGTGCGAGAAGAGGGGTCGGTGTGGGTGCGAGAAGAAGAGGGTCGTGTGGACGTGAGAGAGGGTCGTGTGGACGTGAGAAGAGGGGTCGTGTGGACTTGAGAAGAGGGTCGTGTGGGTGCAGAAGAGGGGTGGTTGACGTGAGAAGAGGGGTCGTGTGGACGTGAGAAGAGGGGTCATGGGACGTGAAAGAGGGGTCGTGTGGACGTGAGAAGAGGAGTCGTGTGACGTGGAAGAGGGGTCGTGTGGACGTGAGAAGAGGGGTCGTGTGGACGTGGGAGAAAGGGGTTGTGTTGGACGTGAGAAGAGGGTCGTGTGGACGCGGATAGAGGTTTTGTGTGGACGCGGGTAGAGGGGTCGTGTGGATGTGAGAAGAGGGTCGTGTGGGTGGAAAAGAGGGGTCGTGTGGGTGCGAGAAGAGGGGTCGAGTGGGTGAGAAGAGGGGTCGTGTGGGTGGCGAGAAGAGGGTCGTGTGGGTGCGAGAAAGAGGGGTCGTGTGGACATGAGAAGAGGGGTCGTGTGGGTGTGAGAAAGAGGGGTTGTGTGGGCGCGAGAAGAGGGGTCTTATGGACATGAGAAGAGGGGTCGTATGGCGTGAGAAGAGGGTCGTGTGACGCGAGAAAGGGGTCGTGGTGGACGTCGAGAAGAGGGTCGTATTGGACGTGAGAAGAGGGGTCGTTGGGTGTGAGAAGAGGGGTTTGTGGACGCGAGAAGAGGGGTCGTATGGACGATGAGAAGAGGGGTCGTGTGGGTGTGAGAAGAGGGTTGTGTGGGCGCGAGAAGAGGTCGTGTGGACGTGAGAGAGGGGTCGTGTGACGTGAGAAGAGCGGTCGTATGGACGTGAGAAGAGGGCGTGTGGACGCGAGAAGAGGGCCGTGTGGGTGCGAGAAGAGGGTCGTATGGACGTGAGAAGAGGGTCGTGTGGGTGTGAGAAGAGGGTCGGGTGGACGTGAGAAGAGGGTCGTGTGGACGTGAGAAGAGCGGTCGTGTGGGTGTGAGAAGAGGGGTCGTATGGACATGAGAAGAGGGTCGTATGGACGTGAGAAGAGGGGTCGTGTGGGTGCGAGAAGAGGGGTCGTTGGACGTGAGAAGAGGGTTGTGTGGGTGCGAGAAGAGGTGTCGTGTGGACGTGAGAAGAGGGGTCGTGTGGACGTGAGAAGGGGGTCTGTGGGCGTGAGAAGAGGGGTCGTATGGACGTGAGAAGAGGGTCGTATGGACGTGAGAAGAGGGGTCGTGTGGCCGTGAGAAGAGGGGTCGTGTGGGCGTGAGTAGAGGGGTCGTGCGGACGTGAGAGAGGGGTCGTGTGGGCGTGAGAAGAGGGGTCGTCTGGGTGCGAGAAGAGGGTCGTGTGGGGAGTTCCCCGCACCCCTGCTGCCCCGATTCCTAGTCTACGAGTCCCGACTCGCGGAGGTTCCTCGTACAAAGTTCTCGTTAACTCACTACGTGATATTAATCCGCTCCAACAGAGACCGTTTCACTCTTTGTGTAAATGACGTAACACGTTTCTAATGACCCGTGAAAGCGGTTACCGTTTGCTGTAACTATTACATTTGAATCCTCATCTGTGATTATGATGTCAGAAGAAACTACGGAGCTGTAATAAATGGTTAACTTGTTAACAGCTCAACGTGTGTTAGTTAAACTCGGTTTAGTGAAGTTGTTTGTCTTTTCACGGTAATACCGCACTGAGTACAGGCTGGGAAGGGGGATGCGACTTGCCCTGTCCAGTCATACTGCTCTTGGCAGTCAGTATGTTAAAACTATAAAATTACATACCAGCCTGTGACGTCATTATTCGTGAACGTCATTATTTGAGCCTCCCCCCCCCCCCATTGCCCCACCGTACGCGTTGATCTGCGTTGTAGTTTTTCAAAAACGTGTAGATATCTTCTAACCGCCTGAGCTACCATTTCTCTTGCCTCCCTGAGTAAACAGTCCGCATCTCCTGTCGCCCCTTTAAGGCCCCACCACAGCTAATGTGACGTCATTAAATGGGTCATTGTAATGACATCAATATTCGTTAGTAATCACGTTTTTTTTGTTTTGCCTTGCATTTTATTGGCCATTTTTTTCAGCTGTATTTGTGTAACATATACCTCACATTGGGCAAGCTTTCTTAAACGCTTTCGAGATGTTGAAAAACATGAAATGGGGGAATGACAACCGAGCGAGACGATACACCCTCAATTAAAACGGATGACGACGGCCACTGAAATCGCACGAATGCAGATACGGGAACAATAACAGACAGCCAGGAATTAACGGGCACGGAAATCATTTTTATGGACACTTTTCACCCCCGACACCCCCCCCCCCCCGCACGATGACGTCAGAGGTGCCGGTGAAATACCATGAGTGAAAATCTTGGATGTAACTGTTGCTGTCAACGTTGAATCATAAGATTTGCTGTGCGCCTTGTGTCACAATTGTAATTTTTGTGGCTATCTGCGGCTCATGGTATTTTATGGTCATTTCTGACGTCATCATGCAGGTGGGGGGGGAGTCTTCTCGGACGAACATCACAGGGCTCTCGTGAGACGGTGTACATTGACCCGTTTCACTGCAAGCGTGTTTGTTCTAAACGTCATGGCCATACAATGTGGCTCTCCCGTCGCGAATCCAATGTGGTGACGCGTTGTCCAAGTTCCTGCGAATAATCTAAAGTCCAACTTTGTAACTTACCACTGGAGGGAGTGTGTCATCAATCTTTGTCTCACATTTTTTGTTCATAAGAAGTGTGATTGTAAGAAAACCTTGCCAAGTCAACCCAAAACTTTAAAAAAAAATTTTTAAAAAGTGTGTGTTGGCTTCCTTGGTTGATGCGAGCCATGTTACAAAAGATGTAGCATGGACAACAATGCTGGCAAGCAATGG
>CM068957.1:12988923-13003484 GCA_035128595.1 Eptatretus atami
AAGAGAGAGATGTGATGAGCACGAGTTTAGGGGGGGGAGGACGGGGAAGAGTGCGAAGGACGAAGAAAGTTTCGAAGCAGCAATCGGGGAAGAGGGGGAAAAAGTTTTCAAGGAGACGGAGATTCTATTACTTCCTTATGTAAACGCGCAGCGATGTGGTAAAGGAAGCAATCAGAGAGGGGAAAGGGGAGAGGGGTCGTGTGGACGTGGAATCGATGGGTCGTGTGGACGTGGGTAGAGGGGTCGTGTGGAACGTGGGTAGAGGGTCGTGTGACGTGTGTCGAGGGGTCTGCGCGTGATTGATGGCGTGGGAGTGGATTGATGGGTCGTGTGGACGTGGGTAGAGGGGTCGTGTGGACGTGGATTGATGGGTCGTGTGGACGTGGGTGAGAGGGGTCGTGTGGACGTGGTAGAGGGGTCGTGTGGACGTGGGTAGAGAGGGGTCGTGTGGACGTGGGTAGAGGGACGTGTTGTAGACGGGTCGTGCGGACGTGGGTAGAGGGTCGTGTGACGCGGGAACAGCGTGCGGCGTCGTGGCGGACGTGGGTAGAGGGGTCGTGTGGACGTGGGTAGAGGGGTCGTGTGGACGTGGTAAGGGTCGGTGAGTGGGTGAGGGGTCGTGTGGACTGGGGTAGAGGGGGTGTGTGGACGTGGGTAGAGGGGTCGTGCGGACGTGGTAGAGGGGTCGTGTGGACGCGGGAACAGCGTGCGCCGTCGTGCGGACGGTGGTAGAGGGGTCGTGTGGACGTGGGTAGAGGGTCGTGTGACGTGGATCGAGGGTCGTGGTGACGTGGGTAGAGGGGTCGTGTGTACGTGGGTAGAGGTATCGTGCGGACGTGGGTAGAGGGATCGTGCGGACGTGGGTAGAGGGTCGTGTGGACGTGGGTAGAGGAGGTCGGGCGGACGTGGATCGCGGGTCTGTGACGTGAGGGGTCGGTGAGGTGGTAGGGTCGTGGGACGTGGGTAGAGGGCTCGTGCGGACATGGATCGAGGGGTCTGCGGACTGGGATCGAGGGGTGTGCAGACGTGGGTAGAGGGGTCGTGTGGACGTGGGTAGAGGGGGTCGTATGGACGTGGGTAGAGGGGTCGTGTGGACGTGGATCGAGGGTCGTGCGCACGTGGGTAGAGGCTCGTGCGGACGTGGATCGAGGGGTCATGCGGACGTGGATCGAGGGTTGTGCAGACGTGGGTAGAGGGGTCGTGTGGACGTGGGTAGAGGGGTCGTGTGGACGTGGGTAGAGGGTCGTGTGGACGTGGGTAGAGGGGTCGTGTGAACGTGGATGCGGGGTCGTGCGGCCATCATGCGGACGTGGGTAGCGGGTCGTGTGGACGTGGATCGAGGGGTCGTGGCGGATGTGGGTAGAGGGTCGTGTGGACGTGGGTAGAGGGGTCGTAGGGACGTGGATCGAGGGGTCGTGCGATGTGGGTAGAGGGGTCGTGCGGACGTGGTGGAGGGGTCGTGTGGACCGGATCAGAAATCGTGCAGACGCGGATCGAGGGGTCGTGTGGACCGGATCGAGGGGTCGTGTGGACGCGGGTAGAGGGGTCGTGTGGACGTGAGAAGAGGGGTCGTGTGGTCGTGAGAAGAGGAGTCGTATGGAAGCGGATAGAGGGGTCGTTTGGACGCAGGTGGTGGGGTCGTGTGGACGTGAGAAGAGGGGTCGTGTGGGTGCGAGAAGAGGTTCATGTGGTGCGAGAAGAGGGTCGTGTGGTGCGAGAAGAGGGGTCGTGTGGGTGCGGAAGAGGGGGTGGGCGGTGGGTCGGGGGTGCGAGAAGAGGGGTCGTGTGGACGTGAGAAGAGGGGTCGTGTGGACGTGAGAAGAGGGGTCGTGTGGATTGAGAAGAAGGGTCGTGTGGTCAAGAAGAGGGGTCGTGTTGACGTGAGAAGAGGGGTCGTGTGGACGTGAGAAGAGGGTCATGTGGACGTGAAAAGAGGGGTCGTGTGGACGTGAGAAGAGGAGTCGTGTGGACGTGAGAAAGGGGTCGTGTGGACGTGAGAAGAGGGTCGTGTGGACGTGAGAAGAGGGTCGTGTGGACGTGAGAAAGGGTCGTGTGGACGCGGATAGAGGTTTTGTGTGGACGCGGGTAGAGGGTCGTGTGGATGTGAGAAGAGGGTCGTGTGGGTGCGAAAAGAGGGGTCGTGTGGGTGCGAGAAGAGGGTCGTGTGGGTGCGAGAAAGAGGGTCGTGTGGGTGCGAAAAAGGGGTCGTGTGGGTGCGAGAAAGAGGTCGTGTGGACATGAGAAGAGGGGTCGTGTGGGTGTGAGAAGAGGGGTTGTGTGGGCGCGAGAAGAGGGGTCTTATGGACATGAGAAGAGGGGTCGTATGGACGTGAGAAGAGGGGTCGTGTGGACGCGAGGAGGGGTCGTGTGGACGCGAGAAGAGGGTCGTATGGACGTGAGAAGAGGGGTCGTGTGGGTGTGAGAAGAGGGGTTGTGTGGACGCGAGAAGAGGGTCGTATGGACGTGAGAAGAGGGGTCGTGTGGGTGTGAGAAGAGGGTTGTGTGGGCGCGAGAAGAGGGTCGTGTGGACGTAGAAAGGGGTCGTGTGACGTGAGAAGAGCGGTCGTATGGACGTGAGAAGAGGGGTCGTGTGGACGCGGAGAAGAGGGGCCGTTGGGTGCGAGAAGAGGGGTCGTATGGACGGAGAAGAGGGGTCGTGTGGTGTGAGAAGAGGGTCGGGTGGACGTGAAGAAGAGGGGTCGTGTGACGTGAGAAGAGCGGTCGTGTGGGTGTGAGAAGAGGGGTCGTATGGACATGAGAAAGAGGGTCGTATGGACGTGAGAAGAGGTCGTGGACGTGAGAAGAGGGTCGTGTGGGCTGTGGGAAAGGGTCGTTGGACGTGAGAAGAGGGTCGTATGGACGTGAGAAGAGGGGTCGTGTGGCGGTGAGAAGAGGGGTCGTGTGGGCGTGATAAGAGGGTCGTGCGGACGTGAGAAGAGGGTCGTGTGGCGTGAGAAGAGGGTCGTGTGGCGTGAGTAGAGGGTCGTATGGACGTGAGAAGAGGGTCGTGTGGACGCGTGAAAGAGGGTCGTGTGGACGCGAGAAGAGGGGTCGTATGGACGTGAGAAAGAGGGGTCGTGTGGTGTGAAAGAGGGTTGTGTGGGCGCGAGAGAGGGGTCGTGTGGACGTGAGAAGAGGGTCGTGTGGACGTGAGAAGAGCGGTCGTATGGACGTGAGAAGAGGGGTCGTGTGACGCGAAGAAAGGGCCGTGTGGGTGCGAGAAGAGGGTCGTATGGACGTGAGAAGAGGGTCGTGTGGGTGTGAGAAAGGGTCGGTGACGTGAGAAGAGGGTCGTGTGGACGTGAGAAGAGCGGTCGTGTGGGTGTGAGAAGAGGGGTCCGTATGGACATGAGAAGAGGGGTCGTATGGACGTGAGAAGAGGGGGTCGTGGTGGTGCGAGAAGAGGGGTCGTATGGACGTGAGAAGAAGGGGTTGTGTGGTGCGAGAAGAGGGTGTGTGGACGTGAGAAGAGGGTCGTGTGGACGTGAGAAGAGGGGTCGTGTGGGCGTGAGAAGAGGGGTCGTATGGACCGTGAGAGAGGGGTCGTGGCGAGAAGAGGGGTCGTGTGGGCGTGTTGGGCGTGAGAAGAGGGGTCGTGTGGGCGTGAGTAGAGGGGTCGTGCGGACGTGAGAAGAGGGGTCGTGTGGGCGTGAGAAGAGGGGTCGTCTGGGTGCGAGAAGAGGGGTCGTGTGGGGAGTTTCCCGCCACCCCTGCTGCCCTGATTCCTAGTCTCGAGTCCCGACTCGCGGAGGTTCCTCGTACAAAGTTCTCGTTAACTCACTACACGTGATATTAATCCGCTCCAACAGAGACCGTTTCACTCTTTGTGTAAATGACGTAACACGTTTCTAATGACCCGTGAAAGCGGTTACCGTTTGCTGTAACTATTACATTTTGAATCCTCATCTGTGATTATGATGTCAGAAGAAACTACGGAGCTGTAATAAATGGTTAACTTGTTAACAGCTCAACGTGTGTTAGTTAAACTCGGTTTTAGTGAAGTTGTTTGTCTTTTCACGGTAATAACCGCACTGAGTACAGGCTGGGAAGGGGATGCGACTTGCCCTGTCCAGTTCATACTGCTCTTGGCAGTCAGTATGTTAAAAACTATAAAATTACATACCAGCCTGTGACGTCATTATTCGTGAAACGTCATTATTTGAGCCTCCCCCCCCCCCCCCCATTGCCCACCGTACGCGTTGATCTGCGTTGTAGTTTTTCAAAAACGTGTAGATATCTTCTAACCGCCTGGCTACCATTTCTCTTGCCTCCCTGAGTAAACAGTCCGCATCTCCTGTCGCCCCTTTAAGGCCCCACCACAGCTAATGTGACGTCATTAAATGGGTCATTGTAATGACATCAATATTCGTTTAGTAATCACGTTTTTTTTGTTTTGCCTTGCATTTTATTGGCCATTTTTTTCAGCTGTATTTTGTGTACATTACCTCACATTGGGCAAGCTTTTTAAACGCTTTCGAGGATGTTGAAAAACATGAAATGGGAGGAATGACAACCGAGCGAGACGATACACCCTCAATTAAAACGGATGACGACGGCCACTGAAATCGCACGAAATGCAGATACGGGAACAAATACAGACAGCCAGGAATTACGGCACGAAATCATTTTTATGGACACTTTTCACCCCGACCCCCCCCCCCCCCCGCACGATGACGTCAGAGGTGCCGGTGAAATACCATGAGTGAAAATCTTGGATGTAACTGTTGCTGGTCAACGTTGAATCATAAGATTTGCTGTGCGCCTTGTGTCTACAATTGTAAATTTGTGGCTATCTGCGGCTCATGGTATTTTATGGTCATTTCTGACGTCATCATGCAGGTTGGGGGGGGGGGAGTCTTCTCGGACGAACATTCAACAGGGCCTCTCGTGAGACGGTGTACATTGACCCGTTTCACTGCAAAGCGTGTTTGTCTAAACGTCATGGCCATAAATGTGGCTCTCCCGTCGCGAATCCAATGTGGTGACGCGTTTGTCCAAGTTCCTGCGAATAATCTAAAGTCCAACTTTGTAATTACACACTGGGAGGGAGTGGTGTCATCAAATCTTTGTCTCACATTTTGTTCATAAGAAGGTGTGATTGTAAGAAAACCTTGCCAAGTCAAACCCAAAACTTTAAAAAAAAGTATTTTAAAAAGTGTGTGTTGCTTCCTTGGTTGATGCTGAGCATGTTACAAAAGATGTAGCATGGACAAACAATGCTGGCAAAGCAATGGCAAACCACTAGGTATAACACCTTGCCAAGAAGAAGCTACGGCAGCACCCTGCGCTCTGTAAAGAGGATGGTACGTCAAATCAAATAGATATTGCTATTCATGTGCTGGTGTTCTTCCCCGAAGGCAGGTTCAGTACTGCCGAAGCCGTTTCTTCACAAATGCTAGACTCGGTGGTTTGCCATTGACTTCCCAGGAGTCGTGAGGGCAGGAATTTGGAACTTGTTCAGGGTGCCGGTGATAGCTCGCCTACGCTTCATGAAGGACACCGTGGGATCTTTCACGTCCACAGACTAATGCTGACAGACTGGATGCTCTTTTTAACGTCGGGACGAATCACCCTGCCTTTTAAGCACCGGAATGGCAGTTTATACCTGGGTCGGGATTCGTACCTAGGCTAGACGTCTTGCAGGTGAGTGTGTGTACCTCGAGATCATCCTGTGAGCACCAAATATATATATATATATATATATATATATATATATATATATATATATATATATATATATATTTGTTTTTATTGGCTTGGAGAATGATGAGGATGAGTCAGTGTGACTGAGTGCGATAGTGATCGTTACTCTTCCTGCCAGTATTGCTGTGATTGCCAGAGGAATGTGGACACACGCCTCGCATGATCCCCACATTATCATGTCGAATCAAAATACACTTTTCAATTTGGTTCAATCCTTCCAAATGCCATTTCTTTCTCCATCACTTGATGTGTCAATCTCCGATTGGCCATGTACTGCTGCAGCTGAGATTCAAGCGATGATAACTCTCTCCAAGCCAGCCAGGTCTGACAGGGTGGTTCAGGGGGGAGCGCATTCACCTTTGAGCTGTCTCGTCTGTGATTGATTTTTAACCTTACTATAAACTGTTGGATTGCTGTTTCACAGGCTTCAACGCATGTCCCGTCCCTTGGATGGACGTTGAGCTGGGTGTCCCATCTGCTCACATTAGTTGGTGGACCTTAATGATCCCACGGTGTTTTCCACGAAGAATCAGTGAGTCCCAATGTAGTACTTGCCGTGAGACTGCTTTTGGAATAAACTTAATGACTGAGTGATTCGATGTCCATCTGGATCATCAGCTGTATCGAGGTTTTGACCTTTCAATCCCAACTCCTCTCTGAACAGCAGGTCCACATTAGTGTATACATGTCATCCAATGAGAGAAGGCAGGCCAGGTGGGAGGGCTGACTATGCTGTGATGGTTATATTATTGCTATTATCTTTGCATTTGTTCAAATGATTTGAAACAGCTTGTTGTTAATGGAACCAGGGACAATGATTGTTTAACAAACTGGTAAATCATCTCAAACTTGACCAGGAAGTGCATCCTGCAAGGTGGCATGAATACGTAACTTCATCTCATTCTATTCCGAATGAAGCTCCATGTTTCTTATTCCTAGCTCGTAAAACTATCTATCTGACGTCAAAGGGAAGGAAGGAGAGAGGCCATTGCTCTCTTTCAAATTGGTTTCCACACTTATGGACCGTCTGCATTCCACCGAGGTCCTTTCTGTTTGACTCCTCAAAATGGTCCCTCAATCAAACGACATCACAACAGGGTGACAAAGCTACAGGAATGAAATCTTTCATTCTCTCCAAACTCGAAAACCCCTGGTTACTGACAACAGTCCCTGTTTTGACCTGTTCTCATGATTGATAACTTCAAATTGTGACTTCATGGGGGAATTGACTAATCGTGTTGGGTGTGGTTCCCATCGCCTGTGGCACTTGTAGCTTTGCTGGTGGAACAGAACATTTCTGCAAGTGACAAGTACATTTGTGTGATCTTTGTGACGTCTGTAGCACTTGCACAACACACGTTGGGGTAACATGTGCATCGGTTCTTCCAATCTGCTCGTAATGTTTTATCGTTGTACCAGGTCACGTAACAGCAGCATCCCGACAGGATGAGTTATCCCAGGCAGGTAGGTGCAGTTCTCACTAGCAGTGTAGTGGTATTTTTGAAAGCAACTAGACTACAAGCCTCATTAGATGGAGTATTTTAAGATTCATGGTGTTTGGGTTTTTAAAGCAACAAGCCTTTGGCCAAGGCCCTCTGCCTCTACCCCAGAATCCTCCCCCCCTCCCCCCTCCTACCCCCATCTGCCCCAAGCACATTGGAAAAGTTGGACTTTGTTTCTTTGCCACTTTGAGAAGCTTTCAAACTTGGAGATCTCATTAATATTTAATGCTCTGGGGGGGGGGACTCTTGGTTTGGTTAACCCGATGTTTTATTTTGCTTGTATCGGTCCACCACGTGCCTTGTATATCCTTTCTCCTTGCATATGTCCGAACACAAGAGGTCACGTGACTGTCGGGGAGCTTCGACGCTGGTCCAGTAGTTGTGTAAACACAACCTGACATACGCAGCCCTTAACAAAATGGCACTTTCTTGGTCCTTTGTTTAGTTATTGAGAACCTTGTGTTGGGTGCAAACAAGGGACATTTGGGTTTCACGGTCACAGGGAGTGCTCGGAACTACAGACGAACGGACCCTTGCGGAGGCCAGAGTCACTTGTACACCAAGATATGGAGTTTTCTATTTTGGTTGTCGATAAACAAAGTGCAACTACCTCCGTTAAGTGAATCCATTACCCTCTCACTGTGTGGTCATGATTTTTGAGATCATTCCTCGGATTGTTGATCATTTCCATTGAGGTCTTCGCCTTGCTTGTGATTTACTCCTTAACTTCTCTACGTTTCTACTTTCATCACGAGCTTTCTCAGCAGAGATTCCTTGAGTTTTCATCTTCCTTGGACATGTGGTGTCCTTTCCTTTTGAAAAATGTGGGCCCAACACCCACCCCCACCCAGCTACCCGCTCCTTCACCTCTCCCCATAACCCCCACTAGTTCCTTTTTGACCTGCTGATGAAGCCATTCAAGCACATACGATGTTGTCCAGGAGGTCTAATGTGAATTTGTGAAAATTTGTCTGACCGTTTCCTCCTTTCTATTTTGGGTCCTGCTCCCTGGGTCCCTCCCTTTCATGGAAGAGTGCAAGCAACACTCCTTGTCACTTGCTGGTGTGTGAAGAAATGGATGTTGAGTGAAATACACCAGAATTTTAATGGAAGCAGTTGGTCGTTTCGACGACGCGTCGATCGATAGCTCTGCCAGCATTTCTTCAGAGGAGTTTGTTCGTCTCATGAGCCGTACGTGCGTACGCACAGTCAGTTGTCGGTCGGAAGCAGAGGATACAAAGAATGGATATACTGAACATGCACAGATACCTCAATGGCCCATAGGGAAGGGTGGAGTAAGTAGATGGTTCCACAGATGGGAGAATAATGGGGGAATGAATGGGAATGAGCAGAAACATTATACTTGTGCATTTAGGGAGGGGGGTGTGAATGAAAGTGGGGGGTTTGGTTGTTATTCAGCTTGTGCAAACCTTGTGGAGGTTCAGAGGGCTGGGCAGCAGGCTGCTTGCAGTGCAAGTTCTTCTGTCTCGATAACAATTGACAAAGGCGATGCTGAGTTGAAAATTTTGCACTTTCTGTGTCTTACATTACCCTCTTTCCTGTTTCTTATCTTTTTGATGATGTCTTGGTCTTTATCCCCCCCCCCCTCACCTCCTCTAATCTGGACTGTGTGGTGTAGACTTACCTCTAGGTTGATGTATTCTTACCTTCCTTCCCCTCATGACCGTATATTTACCTTTTGGGTGGTGATTGATGATCATACATGTTGCAAAGCGTTTCTCTCTTCCACTCGCTCTCCTCTCTCCTCGTTCTCCCTCCTTTCCCCACCTCCTTCCTCCCTGTAGCCACCTTATTTTCTCTCCTCCCTTGGGGCTTTGGAAGTTGTTTGACCAAGCAAGCTTGCTGACAGTCATGCGAAGTAACAGCTGGGATCTACATATCCAAGCTACACCCGTATGCTCTTCTACACACGACCCGTGGCTGCCATCGCAGCTGGTCATGAGCTAACAATAACTCGGGACAGTGTTGTTTGCCATACACAAACCTTTTAGCGCCCTTTCTTCTTGCTGCCACCAGTTTCGTTCGTTAGAAGATAGTTTTGATGTCAAAGTAAATTTTCGAAAAAAGTTTTGTTTGCGCGGTCGCTAAATTTATGTGAATTTTTTTTCTCCTCAAATTGAGTTTTATGGATTTCATGACTTTCCTTACAAGGAACGTCAACACAGGATGCCGTTAGGCACATCAAAGCCCACACAATGGTTGCCAACCTATAGTTGTCTGTCAGTGCTCTATCCTTTTGAAATGGTGACTATCAAGCAAAGAATCAGCACGTGACCATATTTAAAGTCTTTGGTATGACTTGGCTGGGGTTCGAACCATCGACCTCCCAAACTCAGAGCAGACGCCCCACTACTCCGCCAAGTCTGGTATTGCTGAAATTGGTATTGTTGACTTGATTGCTGAAATTGGTATTGTTCACTAGATTGTTGAAATTGGTATTGTTGACTTGATTGTTAAAATTGGTTTGTTGACTTGATTGTTGAAATTGGTTTTGTTGACTTGATTGTTTAAATTGTATTGTTCACTAGATTGTTGAAAAAATTTTGGTTTTGTTCACTATGATTGTTGAAATTGGTATTGTTGACTTGATTGTTGAAATTGGTATTGTTTACAGATTGTTGAAATATGGTATTGTTCACTAGATTGTTGAAATTGGTATTGTTGACTTGATTGTTAAAATTGGTTTTGGTGACTTGATTGTTGAAATTGTTTTGTTGACTTGATTGTTGAAATTGGTATTGTTCACTAGATTGTTTGAAATTGGTATTTCACTAGATTGTTGAAAATTGGTATGTTGACTTGATTGTTGAAATTGGTATTGTTTACCAGATTGTTGAAATTGGTATTGTTCACTATGATTGTTGAAATTGGTATTTGTTCACTAGATTGTTGAAATTGGTATTGTTGACTTGATTGTTGAAATTGGATTGTTTTACAGATTGTTGAAATTGGTATTGTTCACTAGATTGTTGAAATTGGTATTGTTGACTTGATTGTTAAAATGGTTTTGTGACTTGATTGTTGAAATTGGTTTGTTTGACTTGATTGTTGAAATTGGTATTGTTCACTAGATTGGTGAAATTGTTTTTTGACTTGCTCGTTATTGGTATTGTTGACTTGATTGTTATGAAATTGGTTTTGTTGACTTGCTTGTTGAAATTGGTATTGTTGACTTGATGTTAAAATTGGTTTTGTTGACTTGCATTGTTTGAAATTGGTTTTGTTGACTTGATTGTTGAAAAATTGGTATTGTTCACTAGATTTTGAAATTGGTTTTGTTTTGACTTGCTCGTTATTGCGTATTGTTGACTTGATTGTTGAAATTTAGTATTGTTGACTTGGTCTTACATTACCCTCTTTCCATTCCACTCCTGGTTGTTGAAATTGGTATTGTTGACTTGATTGTTGAAATTGGTATTGTTCACTAGATTGTTGAAATTGGTTTTGTTGACTTGCTCGTTAACTGTGCATCGGTTCTTTCCAATCTGCTCGTAATGTTTTATCGTTTGTACCAGGTCACGTAACAGCAGCATCCGACAGGATGAGTTATCCCAGGCAGGTAGGTGCAGTTCTCACTAAGCAGTAGTGTATTTTTGAAAGCAACTAGACTACAGCCTCATTAGATGGAGTATTTTAAGATTCATGTGTTTGGTTTTAAGCAACAAGCCTTTGGCCAAGGCCTCTGCCTCTACCCCAGAATCCTCCCCCTCCCCTCCTACCCCCATCTGCCCCAAGCACATTGGAAAAGTTGGACTTTGTTTCTTTGCCACTTTGAGAAGCTTTCAAACTTGGAGATCTCATTAATATTTAATGCTCTGGGGTGGGACTCTTGGTTTGGTTAACCCGATGTTTTATTTTGCTTGTATCGTCCACCACGTGCCTTGTATATCCTTTCTCCTTGCATATGTCCGAAACACAAGGTCACGTGGACTGTCGGGGAGCTTCACGCTGGTCCAGTAGTTGTGTAAACACAACCTGACTACGCAGCCCTTAACAAAAATGGCATCTTCTTGGTCCTTTGTTTAGTTATTGAGAACCTTGTGTTGGGTTGCAAAAGGGACATTATGGGTTTCACGGTCACAGGAGTGCTCGGAACTACAGACGAACGGACCCTTGCGGAGGCCAGAGTCACTTGTACACCAAGATATGGAGTTTTCTATTTTGGTTCGACAATAAAAAAGTGCAAAACTACTCCGTTAAGTGAATCCATTACCCTCTCACTGTGTGGTCATGATTTTTGAGATCATTCCTCGGATTGTTGATCATTTCCATTGAGGTCTTCGCCTTGCTTGTGATTTACTCCTAACTTCTCTACGTTTCTACTTTCATCACGAGCTTTCTCAGCAGAGATTCCTTGAGTTTTCATCTTCCTTGGACATGTGGTGTCCTTTCTTTTGAAAAATGTGGGCCCAAACACCCACCCCCACCAGCTACCCGCTCCTTCACCTCTCCCATAACCCCACTAGTCCTTTTTGACCTGCTGATGAAGCCATTCAAGCACATACGATGTTGTCCAGGAGGTCTAATGTGAAATTGTGAAAATTTGTCTGACCGTTTCCTCCTTTCTATTTTGGGTCCTGCTCCCTGGGTCCCTCCCTTTCATTGAAGAGTGCAAGCAACACTCCTTGTCACTTGCTGTGGTGTGTGAAGAAATGGATGTTGAGTGAAATTACACCAGAATTTTAATTAAGCAGTTGGTCGTTTCGACGACGCGTCGATTCGATAGCTCTGCCAGCATTTCTTCAGGAGTTTGTTCGTCTCATGAGCGTACGTGCGTACGCACAGTCAGTTGTCGGTCGAAGCAGAGGATACAAAGAATGGATATACTGAACATTGCACAGATACCTCAATGGCCCATAGGGAAGGGTGGAGTAAGTAGATGGTTCCACAGATGGAGAATAATGGGGGAATGAATGGGAATGAGCAGAAACATTATACTTGTGCATTTAGGAGGGGGTGGTTGAATGAAAGTGTGCGGGGTTTGGTTGTTATTCAGCTTGTGCAAACCTTGTGGAGGTTCAGAGGGCTGGGCACAGGCTGCTTGCAGTGCAAGTTCTTCTGTCTCGATAACAATTGACAAAGGCGATGCTGAGTTGAAAATTTGCACTTTCTGTGTCTTACATTACCCTCTTTCTGTTTCTTATCTTTTTGATGATGTCTTGTCTTTATCCCCCCCCTCACCTCCTCTAATCTGGACTAGTGTGGTGTAGACTTACCCTAGGTTGATGTATTCTTACCTTCCTTCCCCTCATGACCGTATATTTACCTTTTGGTGGTGATGATGATCATACATGTTGCAAAGCGTTTCTCTCTTCCACTCGCTCTCCTCCTCCTCGTTCTCCCTCCTTTCCCCACCTCCTCCTCCCTGTAGCACCTTATTTTCTCTCCTCCCTTGGGGCTTTGGAAGTTGTTTGACCAAGCAAGCTTGCTGACAGTCATGCGAAGTAACAGCTGGATCTAACATATCCAAGCTACACCCGTATCTCTTCTACACACGACCCGTGGCTTGCCATCGCCAGCTGGTCATGAGCTAACAATAACTCGGGACCAGTGTTGTTTGCCATACACAAACCTTTTAGCGCCCTTTCTTCTTGCTGCCACCAGTTTCGTTCGTAGAAGATAGTTTGATGTCAAAGTAAAATTTTCGAAAAAAGTTTTGTTTGCGCGGTCGCTAAATTTATGTGAATTTTTTTTCTCCTCAAATTGAGTTTTATGGATTCATGACTTTCCTTACAAGGAACGTCAACACAGGATGCCGTTAGGCACATCAAAGCCCACACAATGGTTGCCAACCTATAGTTGTCTGTCAGTGCTCTATCCTTTTGAAATGGTGACTATCAAGCAAAGAATCAGCACGTGACCATAATTTAAAGTCTTTGTATGACTTGGCTGGGGTTCGAACCATCGACCTCCCAAACTCAGAGCAGACCGCCCCACTACTCGCCAAGTCTGGATTGCTGAAATTGTATTGTTGACTTGCATTGCGAATTGGTATTGTTCACTAGATTGTTGAAATGTATGTTGACTTGATTGTTAAAATTGGTTTGTTGACTTGATTGTTGAATTGGTTTTAGTTGACTGATTGTTTAATTGTATTGTTCACTAGATTGTTGAAAATTGGTTTTTGTTCACTATGATTGTTGAAATTGATTGTGACTTGATTGTTGAAATTGGTATTGTTTACAGATTGTTGAAATTATGGTATTGTTCACTAGATTGTTGAAATTGGTATTGTTGACTTGATGTTAAAATTGGTTTTGTGACTTGATTGTTGAAATTGTTTTGTTGACTGATTGTTGAAATTGGTATTGTTCACTAGATTGTTGAAATTGGTATTTCACTAGATTGTTGAAAATTGGTATTGTTGACTTGATTGTTGAAATTGGTATTGTTTACCGATTGTTGAAATGGTATTGTTCACTAATTGTTGAAATTGGTATTTGTTCACTAGATTGTTTGAAATTGGTATTGTTGACTTGATTGTTGAAATTTGGATTGTTTTACCAGAATTGTTGAAATTGGTATTGTTTCACTAGATTGTTGAAATTGTATTGTTGACTTGATTGTTAAAATGGTTTTGTGACTTGATTGTTGAAATTGGTTTGTTTGACTTGATTGTTGAAATTGGTATTGTTCACTAGATTGGTGAAATTGGTTTTTTTGACTTGCTCGTTATTGGTATTGTTGACTTGATTGTTTGAAATTGGTTTTGTTGACTTGCTTGTTGAAATTGGTATTGTTGACTTGATTGTTAAAATTGGTTTTGTTGACTTGATTGTTTGAAATTGGTTTTGTTGACTTGATTGTTGAAATTGGTATTGTTCACTAGATTTTTTGAAATGGTTTTGTTGACTTGCTCGTTATTGGTATTGTTGACATTGATTGTTAAAATTGGTATTGTTGACTGATTTGTTGAAATTGGTTTTGTTGACTGATTGTTGAAATTTAGTATTGTTGACTTGGTCTTACATTACCCTCTTTCCATTCCACTCCTGGTTGTTGAAATTGGATTGTTTTGACTTGATTGTTGAAATTGGTATTGTTCACTAGATTGTTGTGAAATTGGTTTTGTTGACTTGCTCGTTATTTGGTATGTTGGACTTGATTGTAAAAATTGGTTTTGTTGACTTGATTGTTGAAATTGGTTTTGTTGACTTGATTGTGTGAAATGGTTATTGTTCACTGGATTGTTGAAATTGGTTTTGTGACTGCTCGATGTATGTTGACTTGATTGTTAAAATTGGTTTTGTTGACTTGATTGTTGAAATTTAGTATTGTTGACTTGGTCTTTACATTACCCTCTTCCATTTCCCATCTGGTTGTTGAATTGGTTTT
>CM068957.1:13011732-13024019 GCA_035128595.1 Eptatretus atami
AAAGAGAGAAGATCGTGCATTTACAATCTTACGAAAAACATTGGATTTTCCTATTCCTGCTTCACGGATGAATTGATTTCAAAGTCTACATTCTTGACTGTCTGCGACATTAAACGACACGAGTAAGGTACACCAGGATAATGTTAATGCTTAAGGGCTTTGCTGACTCTAATCTACCTGTCCAGTTGTCCAGGAGGGTCTTTGCCGGTCAATACCTCATTGATATACGGTACCTGGTCAAGTGGATCATCCCTTTACCAAATTAATTATCGGTAAAAAAACCATCAAGGGTGTATTTTCTTTGTCAACGATCTGATTCCAGTCAACAAAAAGCAATCCACATGATCCCATTCTCACGAACAAAAAAAGCTTCAGTTAATGAAACAGTTTCACTTGAACTTTGAACCTAAAGCTAAAAAACCATGTTACAAGCAATGTGTACCAGGATATTTGGAGAAATTGATTTCTTCAGCAGGCGTTGTTTGCAGAATCGATCACACTTTATTTGTAAACTCATCTTTGTCATGAATATATTGATCTGCTTTGAAAACTCGAGCCTCCTTTACTTTATTTAATAACGTTCGTGTACTCCTGCTTCTGTGCCACTACTATGGGCAAGATAGGCTTTGACAGAACCTAAAAGGGTCACATTCGGCCCTTTTTTGGCTGTCCGGTTGTGGTTTCCATCCCAGTTTTGCTGTCTCGGACACAGGATCTTTGACTCCTGGCATCCGAAAAACAGTTGGCACAGTTGTGTTACGTTAACGTGTGAATCCAAAACGTAGTTGCGGCCCCGATGGTGATTATGGTGTTTGAATTTTTTTGTTTGTTTGTAAAAAAATCCTCACGTCATGCCCAGAATCCAGCAACTTTAAGGTAAAATGTCACGTGCTTCGATGTCACATGACACATTGCGATCACGCATGTCATCCAAATGGTTTTTCTATCAAAGCACCCGACTCACCATACATCTTTCCCTCGTCCGAAAGGATTATCTTGCGACGACCGCACGTGGATAAATGGCCAAAGCCTCCCTGGAAGCTTTGCTCAATGTCCGGCTCCAGACGCCTTCTGCGTCGTTGTCCAGCGACTTTTCCACGAGTCCGACATGGTGTCCGTTTCAAGCTTGCGGCGCTTCGTGCCAAGCCAGTCTTCGCCTCACCTGCAAAAATACACACAGATGTCTAAGTATAGGAAGCTGTAAAAGGAGTTCCCATAATGCACGAGAAATACATTCATTTGTCCTCAAACATTGGAGATTTATGTGAGAAAGATATCTGTAAGGTTGACAACAATGAGAGATTACCTTATACAGTCAGGGTAAGAATAAAAAGAAAAAAAAATACAAAATAAAAGATCAGACGGTTTACCAAGCCCATGCCAGATGACAAACCAACACTGACTGCACGGAAAGGTCATGTTACTCGAGCAGGGTCACGTAAGAATAATATATATATTATCGGCATCCCAATCCAAGAGGGCTTGTTAGAGGCACAGATCGTACATGAGGACTCATAAAGTTGGTTAAAACACGCAGCCATGTTCGAATGTCAGCCAAGAAGCAAAGTAATATTTCTGCAAAAAAAAGTAAGAAAAACTAACGTGCCACTGTATAACTGCGGCAGTTATTACCAGAACTAGACGCCCCACTTTGGTACAACCCTGCTTTTGATACAACGCCGCATTTATCAGCATGTGACCCATGACTAAGAGATCATACGTGATGAATTTCATGTCGATCGATGAAGTGGTTGAAGAGAAATCATTTTTTCAGGTTTTTGTTCAGTCGGCGGCTGCCAGGCCACGTGACTGATGAAATTTTTTTGTGATCACCCTGATATCCCCAAGGGCTTGAGGAATATGTGCATGACGTTTTTTCCCCTCGATATGTCCAGCCGTTCTGGAGAAGAAGGTTTTTTTTAAAGGTTTATTCTTCAAAATAATATGGCTGCCAGACCATTGAACCGACGAGGTTAAAATTTACGCCTATATTCCCGCAAAGCTAGGAAGACCATGAGCATTCAATTATCGGATCGATTAGTAAGCCGTTCTGGAGAAGAAGGTTTTTAAAGGTTTCTATTTTCAATCTTTCAATATGGTACCGAACTAAACCACGTGACCGATGACGTCATAAATGTCATTCTGTCAACCAATTCATCCCTAGATGACCCTCAAGGAATTTTCGTACTGATGGTAAAAGTGTTCTGGCCGGCGGATACCACTACAAACCGATGACACCGTTCACAGCCACTTATTCCCATGGCCAGGTTCAATTTTTTTCCAATCAGCGGTTTCGGAGAAAAAGAGGTTCAAAGTTTTTCCTATTTTTTCAAGATGGCTGCACAGCAAATGACATACTGACGTCATAATTATCATAAAAATTTCTACATGATAAGTCCTAGCTCTACGGTGAAAATATTTTGTGTCAATCGACAAGCGGCTGCGGAGAAAATGAATTTAAAAGGGAAAAATCCGAAAATGGCGCCGCGGCGGAAGAATCATAAACATAACAAAATCAATGGGGTACCAGCCTGGTAGGGTAAGGGTAAGGGTAAAGTTTGGGTAAGGGTAAGGGTAAGGCCCTAATAAACATATTAATAAACGAAAAACGATGCAAACCAAAAACCGACATGCAATACAATCCGCATATGGCAAAGTTGAATAATAAACAAAAGTACAGAAAAGATTTGCACGAGTACACGGAGATGTTTTATGTAAGTTAAGATCATTCACAAACTTTTGTTTTGATATAATTAATCAAGGCTTCTCTCATGGGGGTGTTTATTGAGTGCCCTTTTCTGGAAAGACCCGTGTTATCGTGGGGGTCACCGTACTAATTTCAAGCTCTGCTGACTTCGAATGGATACCTGTTACGCTCACTACGAGGCTCACGAGTATATAGGGGTTTTTGAACAAATACACGATAATGTAATTGCAGTCGAGGTCCACGATCAGAACACTCCCATCTGCATCCTTTGTGCGGGAAGTGTAGCCGCAAGCACAGCATTGAATCGTTTAAACTTCCTTACCGATGGACGCAAAGTTTAAGGAATATTTCAAATCACTTTGAAAAATAAACCCGTAGGTCTGTTTGCGTCCGAGGTAACCCACAGCTCATGATACTTGGAATGCCGGGTTCAGATCGTGTTTATCGTATTGATTTGTCCACTCCAATTATGCCCTTTAATTAATAAATGTAAAAGTATTCTGATTTTGATCTGCTTGTGGCTCGATTTCAACATCTAATAGGAGCCTCATATCGTTGTAAGATACAATAATGAATAAAACAAACAAACAAACAAACAAAAAATTACCCACAATCTTTACTCCCGCATGAACCTTACTGGCAGTCACTGTGTCCCACCTCCACTCTTTTCCCATTTGTTTAATTCCTCTGGCTGCTGTCCATACCCTCCGTCACCTTGCTTTTCATGAAGCCTCAATCTTGTACAGAGAAACAAAGTAAAATTGAATGAAAAAGATGACCATAAAACACAAAAGCAGCCCGATAAAGTCTGGCCTTGGAACCTGAGATGGTGCCGTGCACTTTCCTTTCCTTTTGCAACTTCCAGTTTGCTCCTCAGACGCTAAATCACAGCATGGATCAAGTTTGCTCTTTAAATAAAGTGTTTCATTAATTGGTCAAACTATCCATCATGAAGTTGGCGTCACCAGCAAAATATTTTTGATTAGAAGTGGGTTCATCTTATCGTGTTGCTGAGATAAGAGAATAGCAGCATTAAAGGGACTTTTGGTCACCACGAAAGCATGGAAGACGAGGCGATGGTCTTGGTCACGTAGAAGTTGACCGCACAAATGTACACACCAAGAAGAAAAGGTCAGACACACCATGACCTTTCAATGCATCTTTGAACCTGTTTGAGGTTCAAAGATGAACAAGACTGTGCAGGAGAGATGAAGGAATAAAGGAGATCCATCATCCATCCATGTGGACCATACTCTGTAACGAGCATCAGTGCTGCCGAAGCAGTCTCCTGGGCTATTGGGCACAATCCTGGACGGGTCACACTCCGATGCAGGATACTCGAATGGCTCAATCATTCCAGCAAGCTGGTACTCATTTTACTCAACCCAGAAGGATGACAGGCTGAGTCAACCCCACAGGTATTAATTCCAAAGGACGAGTGACATTGGAACTCAGGAGTCGAGGATCTGAGCCTGCCACCCTAAACCATTAAGCCACACCAAGGCAAATAAAGGAGATAAAAGGCGATAAGCACACAATAAACTGAAAATATATGTAATATATTTCCATTTCCGGCCGCCTTGTTTGCTTCTCCTGTTTGCAAAGTGTCCATTAAAACAGTTTGTGCAACCATAATGGCAACCAACAAAGACCAGCCCCTGTGCTCATAGCCTCTAGCGCCGCGCAGCACCATTACTCGCACATCTCAACTAGCTGGGTAGGTTTTCATGCCAGAGGCAAAACGATGGTCTGCACTTAACATGCAAATAAAAGGACCCCTCGTGGCAAGACATCCCGGCATTGTGCTCCGTCCCATCAAATAATTAGCTTAAATGAAAATGTTCAATGAAAATGACGCATTAACGGCTCTTACATCTCTCACGTCAGATCCGAAGCCACACGATCAACCGCAAGGGACACAATCGTGCCACAACGATCAGAACGACCATGGCACAAGATCTATAGATCTCCACATGTTTGTCAGCGCGACACAGGAAATCTCCAAATCCAGAACCCGACGGTCACGTGGGCTCGAGTAGAGTCTGAAGCAGGCGTTTCAGCTCCACTCATCGCAGCAAATGTCTAAAGCGTCAAACGGTTCGAAAGAACAGCAGACATGAGACAGATCGCGGAGATTGGAATCACGCACGCAAAGACTCCTCGAGATCGAGAAAGTCCTTGTGTTGAGAACACGAGAAGAAAAGAGAGCGACATCACGACACCAGAAAGAGAAAATACGGAAAAAGAAACTGTCTCACAAATAGTAAATCAAAGAAAATGACATGTAACATAGAATTAGAATACCGATTAAGAAAAGAAATAGTGTAGAAATCTCAGTTAAACAATGGTCTTTGGTTATGAACTTGAATCTGATCATACAAATAGTCTATACATAGTACAGGTATACAAGCCTGTGTTGGTTTTGTTTGCAAAATCTGGTTTAACTCGTCTAACCGATTGAGAAAAGTATGCAAAACTTTAACTGGTGTGGAAACCATCACTTCCTTCGCCAGTAAACCAAATATTTCACTTCATCGGTTTATTTTAGTAATTGTGCAACATTGGCACATTAAAATGTGGGACGAAACTTTGTCTGAAATAGTTTAATGAAGCAGGTGTCTCACCGCATGATGGCACTCTGACTAGGTGCAGGAAGACAACTTTAATGACAAACACTTGTGGATGAGTTGGGTAGGTGAAAGACAAGTCGATTCGATTTTGGTGTGGTGACAAGGCGAATGGTCCGGATCTGGCGGTCCGGCCTTTTCACCCTGTCTGTCTGTTTTCTCTGTTTGTCTGTGTACGAGCAGGATATATCAAAAAGTTATTGATGGATTCGAACCAGAAATTTGGTGAACCAGAACAAACTGATTAATTTGGTGAAGATTCAGATTCGAATCCAGATACTATAATCTTTAAGTGATTTTTCACCATCGAGACATAGGACTGCAACGATACATAGCAACAACATCTCAAAAAGTTATGGACGGATTCTTACGAAACTTGGTGGACAGGTCAGGTGAGTGACTTGTAGAACAAAGCACCATGAGGCGTTCCGAAAAGTCATTGGAAAAGAGATATTACAAATGTCAAGAAATGCCATAAAAAAATTATATATATTATATGTATAAATGATATAATATCAAGAAATAATTCTTGATAATTATGTTCACTAATTGGCGTTATAGTAACAATATTAAAATCTCGTTCCGACAACATTTTGAATACCACCTCGTATGTCAAACCATAGTTTCGGGTCGGGAGCAACTGAGATGGACATGAGCGCGAGTTTGAAAACTTATTAGGCATATGAAAGTGGTTTTTGCAAAAACAGGAAATCGTGTTGTGGAATATGAAGAATTGGACAGATCTGTAAAAAATAACTCATGTGAAGAATGCATGCGACACGGTCAGCTGTAACGCGTTACTCGAGCCTTACCGCAAAGCAGTGGAGTATTGAACAGAGCCTGGCTGATCAGCTGCATCAGGTCTGGCGGTAGAGACAGACTGCACCAGGCTGAGGTTTACGGGAAGTTGCCGTGATTCCGCCATCGATGCATGCACGTGCAGCTTACTGAGCTATGGTAAACTGACTTACGGCTCAAAAAATGGAGTCGTAATTTAGCATGTTTTGAGTGAAACTAGTTGTTTATCTGCCTGAAGAATAGAGGATGTGTAAATGAAAAAGAGTGAAACAATAATGGTTTTGCCTTCTCCACTAAGTGTGGCCGATAGCTGACCAATCCTCTTCGCATCAAGGGAATGTCAATGCAGTTTGGTAGAGTCCGGGATGCTTTCAGGAAATGAACTGCTGCTTTCAACTGACAAAAGTTAAAAAAGAAAAAAAACATTTACCCTGCTTTTTTTTCAAAGTAATTTCACAAATTTTGCGTGTCAGGTCACACGGTCTCCAGCTTGACTATCTGCATGGAATTAAGACTCAAAGAGATCATTGAGAACAGGATTTATAGAAATTTTCACTCCACTTTCAAACCAAAAGTTGAAATGAAAGGATATTCCCGAGACAATTGCTGGAATGTCAACGAGGAGCTTTAAATGAGCGTTTTGGAGCAAGTTCCCGCTTAAGAAATGGAAGGAAGTGATTACTTCACCAATTGTTCACATAGCCAGTGGCTTCACCTACAGGTGTTGTAAGAGGATGTAGTAAAGTGGCTAGATGTAAACCATGCTGCTGCTCGGCTCTCTCTCAGTTGTGCTAGCGGGTCATCGATTTCAAAAGGACAGAAGACCCAGGCACTGGTTGGAGGACGTTTTATAAGCGTCACGAGGACTGCAGGAGGCTGGTGGACAGTGCGTGATGCAGCTGCTTCCACTAATGGGGAACAGAGCGCTCAAAAACAAATTAGGAAAAAGCATTTGGATCCTATCTCCTCCTGCAGGACCCCGAGCACCCATTGGTCAGCCTTTACTTCATCGAAAAACTCTCCTCTTCCTCTGCCTCAGTCATCTTCGACTAAACTCCTCATGTCAATTCAAAGCTCTTTGTTAATCTTTTCCATTTTCTTGCTTCACTTGAAGTTTCAGTTCTTTTCAGACAATGAGGTCCAATAATGGATATGAAGGAAACGGAGCTTTGAGTGTGAGTCTTACTGCAATAATTTTGGGGGTGGGGGGAGGGGGACGCAACATTGTTGAACACTTCCCTGTGGAAGCTATTCTGTCACCCATGGACCACACACCTCAAAATTTTGAAGGTAATCGCCAAGAGAGCGCTGTCACTGTCTGGAAGCAGCTTGTTATGTGATCACGCATGAAAGTGTGACAATGCCGATTGTCAAGATAGAAATAGTTGCTAATTCCAGCAAAGAACTAGCGGTCTGCGTTGGCGGCACAAGAGGTTACAAACACGAGAATAAATGACTATACGTCGTAAAAGATCACAAATCACTGATGCTTTTTGGCCCTTGTCGTCTTTTGTTCTGATGAAGGGATGTTTTTTGGCATTGTTCTCTTTGCTCCGATGAAGGGCAAGGTATATTAAATGTCAGCGGTTTGTGATCCTTTATGGCAGAATAACTTTTACCATTTTATTCGGTATTCTGTGTTTTTAAAGGCCGAGACGGACAGTCGCATTTCATGCATGATGAAGGCTTGATGAAGGTGGCAGGTTCAAGTCTGTGAAAGATAAAAGTTTCACATCAAAATCTCAGTTTGGTTCCATGAGTGGCCATAAGTTATCGAGTTCAAGTGTGCTCGCACCAATAATAGAGGGACCGTGTACATCCTTTTGCACTCTTCACTTGATCCAATGAGGCATCAGGAAGAAAAGACTGAAACTGATGAAGAAGAAGAAAAGAAGTATAGAAGAAGAAGAAGAAAGAAGAAGAAGAAGAGCAAGAAGAAGAAATGGAGGATAATCGGTTCTACCGTGGACAATCAACTCCACTCCTTTCTTACTCAATGAACTACTTCCACTGCTGGAACTACTGAAACAAAAATGTTCTGAAGTCACTCCCCAACATGAATGAATGGACTGAATGAAAGTGGTGTCGAGCTCACATGACTCTGTGAGTTGTAAGCTATTCACGCTGAAGCATCCATCCATTGGGACCGACTTCTGTGCAGAGCGTTGGTGCTGCCTAAGCAGTCTCCTTGGGCATGGACACAATCCTGGAAGGTCGCCACTCCGACACAGGATACAGCATTGCTGGCACTCATTTTGCCGACTCGGAAGGATTGACAGGCAGAGTAAACCCCCACCTGGTATTAATTCAACAGCTGATTGGGATTTGAACTCAGTACCTCAGATCCCAAGACCACCACCCTACACCATATGGCCAACACCGGACACACAAACAGAGAGAGAGCGTCAACGTGTCAAACCGATCTCCACTGGAGAGGACCATCATTCGCGAGCCCTTTGGTTGTGGCAGGTAACTTATGGAGCAGGATTGCGAATGAGGAAAGGCGATCAACCCGAACATTTTAAACTCTCTACACGAGAAGTGTTGTCTTCATTAACTTTTTTTTGAACAACTTTATGAAAAAGGACTTTACGGCAAGATTTTCCAAAATTTCACATGTATTTTATAGGTGTCAGTTCAAAAAACATGTAACTACCGTGGTTATTAATATTGACCCAAAAAACAAATAATAAATTAAACCTCAAAAAGGTGATGGTGGAAATTCATTTTGAGCAGTCAATGCGATGAAAAATCAATCATGGTGGACTGACGCTGTTTTCAAGTGTACTACACAACGCAGCATGCAGTTCCCTTCTCACAAAAGTACAAGTCATCTATCAATTAAATATTTCATGGACTTTAAAAAGGTTAATTGTATTGCACTCCTGGTTTCACTCAGAACAAAGCCGTGAGCTACTTATACCGAACCACCGTGAAATGGTGGTGCAACGTCGGGTGGCGTACGTTGGACTTTGTCTAAAGAGGGCAAAATACAATTTGGCAAAAACATAATTCATGCCTGTTCTCCTGTCATTTCACATAGTGAATGTTTGAGCTTTTCAAATGCAGCACAGGAATTGATGCCATAAACTGGAGACAGACGAACTGCACGGACCCATGATTCGCAATCTATACTAATAAATGGAGTGTGTGTGTGTGTGTGTGTGTGTGGTGTGTGTGTGTGGTGTGTGTGCTCCTCCATAACCCCAACATCATGAAACCTACAGCCTGAATTGTGCATGCAATACGAAGAAACTCCAAGGAAGTGCAGAGAGTGAAAATTGGTGCTTTGGTTAATTAAAAACACCTCCTTTGAAGATATTAACGGCATTATTTAATTATATCCTTCATCAGGCAGATCCTCGCCACCTCGCTCTCAGGGATCTTAAGGCGTATCCTGGGTTACCTCGCCGGGGTCTGAAGCCGCATGTTTTTGGTCTGCTACCGTGCTTGATTTGGAACAAGCGGCAACGATCCTTAATGATAAGTTGTTTTTTTCACTTCTCACTCATATTATCGAATGCGTGTCATAATAGCTTCGAATCGCTGCAGTACGTACATCACTTTTGTGAGTACTTTAGTTTCATATCAGGGCGCTTGGAGCGATTCCATGCATTGTATGATGCAATTTTCACGATCTACTCTCACAGAATAATTGAAGTAAGTATATCATCGGAAATATTATTTCCCTTTTAGAATCGGATATCGTCCGGACTAAATCAGTGTCGAAATCGTTGTGAAATGTGATAATTTAAAGAAATAAACAAGTCTTTAATAACTAAGCCTATATGTATATACCTATTTACGTTAAGCAAGCAGGTATGTTCTGCCTTCTCCATATGTACACAAGAAAATGTGAGAATTATATTGAGTGAACAAAAGATTAGGAATGTGCCAAAATTAACAAGCTTCATTGAGCTATATGATTTTAATGCATTCATACTTGACATCACGCCCCTGTCCCCAGAGGGACCGCCTATCATAGCGTGCTGCAGGTCTGTGTCTATAATTTTCGAGGTTTCTCGAGGTGCACTACAGGGGATCAAAGCAAATCCGGTGAAACGGACGTTTTAAAACAAAGTTATAACATCGCGCGGATGCGCGAACCCGATGTACCATGTGACGCGTGCACAGACAGTAGGCCACGGTGGCGGATATGTACAATGTTTATTCACTGTCAATGAAACTTTGCAATGTCTCCAGGGTTATTCTATAACCATTAAACAGCAACTGCTTTGTGGATGAAGTCATTATTTTAACAAATTCATTTTATTTCATTAATAGGCTGGGGCCCAGTGGCTACCTTGCACCCCCCCCCCGCGACAATTTTCAACTGATATAACAGTGTTCATATATATCCCAAGTTCAGAAAAAGATGTCCCAGAAAATAACTTCTTGTGCACGATGCTTTATAAGCTGTTCCATGGCAACCATCAAAAATATAGACGAATCTCACAAAGATCGCAAAATGTCATATCTCCGTCAAAGATAAACATAAAATCTACAAAATTGGTGTCAAATGAAAGCCTATCATTTACGTATTAAATATATATTTTGTTTATGCTAATTAGCTCATTTGCAATTAATAAAATTTGACTTAAAGACAATAATTCCCACAAAATGCAAAATTCATTTCTTTCCTTGTATTACTACATGTCAGTTGCCAGATACAAGCCAGGGTTGCGAAAAAATTTTTAATTATAATTTTTGAATTTTTAAAGTAGATTAATTCGCATAAAATACAAAGCAAATGAACGTTAGAAAATCATTAAATCAAATTAATCATCGAAACTAATTACCTGGGCCTGATATAATACATAACTGCGACTAATGATGGTTGTGGTGTTTAAAGGACACATAACTCTTTCTGTTTGGTAAAAGTAGTGAAAATAGTTGTAAATGCATTGATATGCTAATTAGGTCCGCCATTATGGAAATTTACATTTTTGTAAATATCTCACCTTCCGGTGCATGGACATCGAAATGAAGGAGTCTACACCTATGTTTGGAGGGTCAATGAATAAAGTGAACAGATTTCCTTTGTTGTCAGAGAGTTGAATAGTCTTTATGGAATGATATGTAATTGTATCCCGTCACCAGTAAGGGGGATCATATTGTTATTGCTTTTTTTTGCGTGCATGTCTGTGTGTTGTCACTTTTGCTTCCGTCGATGTAAATGTGAGGTTGCATGGCTCTAATGCCTGGAGGTGTAGGGTATGCATGCTGTGATCATCATAATCTACAGCTTGACATTGCTCCTTCTAGTTGTGATTGTATAATTGTTATTGTCATATGCAACAATACATTGAATAACCAATTTGATTTGTTTCTTGCAGACATCGTGCGTTGATGGCCCATTCGTTGCACACGGAGATGAAACCTCAGAAGAGAAAGCAGGAACAGACTGATGTCAGTGGCAAAAAAAAGAGACAGATATGTTATCCTGCATTGTGAGGGAGCAAAGAGCGATGGATTACCTATTTGTCAAGCGTCAGTGATCGCCGGCAGAGAGACTCCGGGTACCTTAAGAACATACGTACTAGGCGACTGTCTGAGCCAATCGGTTCTAAGACCGTATGCTCTCTGCTTGTGAAGCAATTCCAGATGTAATAAGTGACGACCATGGATATCATCGAACTTGTTACCAACGATTTAACAAGGAACTTGGACCGTCTTCGGCTCAGAACCTACAGCAGAGTGTTCAGGGGGTCCGCAAACATCACGGAGAGGTTCGGCCGATGGACAAACTGTTTTGTTCAGTCCTGATTGCATATTCTGTAACAAGGAAGGCAGAATTGCAGTCAACGTTCAGGGACATGGTCGACAGAGGCGACGACAAAATTTAAATCTGATGGATGGGTGACTGTCGTTGAGGCTGCTGAATGCAAAGAAGGATGAAAAACTGTTGACCGGATAAGAAATGTTGACCTTTTTCCCGGCAGAGGCCCAATTTCCATCCAGGTCTGCCCGAAATTACGTATGTTCTTAAGGTACCCGAGTCTCTCTGCCGGATCACTGACGCTTGACAAATAGGTGAATCCATCGCTCTTTGCTCCCTCACAATGCAGGATACATATCTGTCTCTTTTTTTTGCACTGACATCAGTCTGTTCCTGCTTTCTCTTCTGAGGTTTCATCTCCGTGCAACGAATTGGG
>CM068957.1:13024095-13040404 GCA_035128595.1 Eptatretus atami
AGGAGCAATGTCAAGCTGTAGATTATGATATCACAGCATGCATACCTACACCTCCAGGCTATAGAGCCATGCAACCTCACATTTACATCGACGGAAGCGAAAAGTGACAACACACAGACATGCACGCAAAAAAAGCAATAACAATATGATCCCCCTTACTGGTGATCGGGGATTACAATTTACATATCATCCATAAAGACTATTCAACATCTCTGACAACAAAGGAAATCTGTTCACTTTATCATTCCTCAAAATAGGGTAGACTCCTCATTTACGAATGTCCATGCACCGGAGAGTGAGATATTTACAAAATTTAAATTTCCATAATGGCGGAACCTAATTAGCATACAATGCATTTACAACTATTTTCACTACTTTTACCCAAACAGAAAAGAGTTATGTGTCCTTTAAACACCACAACCATCATTAGTCGCAGTTATGTATTATATCAGCCCAGGTAATATAGTTTCGATGATTAATTATTTAACATGATTTTCTTAACGATTCTTGTGCTTTGCATTTTATGCGAATTAATCTACTTTAAAATTCAAAAATTATAATTAAAATTTTTTCGCCAACCTGGCTTGTATCTGGCAACTGACATGTGTAGTAATTACCAGGAAAGAAATGGAAATTCTTGCATTTTATGGGAATTATTGTCTTTAAGTCAAATTTAATTAAATGCAAATGAGCTAATTAGCTAAACAAAATATAATTTTAATACGTAAATGTATAGGCTTTCATTTGACACCAATTTTGTGATTTTAGTTTATCTTTGACGGAGATATTGACATTTTGCCGATCTTTGTGAGATTCTGATTTTGATTGTTGCCATGGAAACAGCTTAATAAAGCATCGTGCAAATAGTTTTTCTGGAACATCTTTTTCTACTTGGGATATATATGAACACTTTATATCAGTGAAAAATTGTCGCGGGGTGCACAGTAGCCACGCCCCCAGCCTATTAATGAAATAAAATGAATTTGTTCAAATAATGACTTCATCCACAAAAGAGTTGCTGTTTAATGTAGAATAACCCTGGAGACATTGCAAAGTTTCATTGCACGTGAAATAAACATTGTACATAATCCGCCACGTTGCCTACTGGTCTGTGCACGCGTCACATGGTACATCGGTTCGCGATCCGCGCGAATGTTATAACTTTGTTTTAAAACGTCCGTTTTTCACCAGATTTGCTTTGATCCCCTGTAGTGCACCTCGAGAAACCTCCGAAAATATAGACACAGACCTGGCAGACGCTATGGATAGGCGGTCCCTCTGGGGGACAGGGCGTGATGTCAAGTAGTGAATGCATAAAATCATATAGCTCAATGAAGCTTGTTAATTTTGGCACATTCCTAAATCTTTTGTTCACTCAATATAATTCTCCACATTTTCTTGTGTACATATGGAGAAGGCAGGAACATAACCTTGCTTGCTTAACGTAAATAGGTATATACGATATAGGCTTAGTTATAAGACTTGTTATTTCTTTAAATTATCACATTTCACAACGGATTTCGACACTGATTTAGTCCGGACGATATCCGATTCTAAAAGGCGAAATAATATTTCGATGATATACTTACTTCAATTATTCTGTGAGAGTAGATCGTGAAAAATTGCATCATACAATGCATGGAATCGCTCCAAGCGCCTGATATGAAAACTAAAGTACTCACAAAAGTGATGTACGTATGCAGCGATTCGAAGCTATTATGAACACGCATTCGATAATATGAGTGAGGAAAGTGAAAAAAAACAACTTTATCATTAAGGAATCGTTGCCGCTTGTTCCAAATCAAGGCACGGTTGAGCAGACCAAAAAACATGGCGGCTTCAGACCCCGGCGAGGTAACCCAGGATACGCCTTAAGATCCCTGAGAGCGAGGTGGCCGAGGATGCTGCCTGATGAAGGATATAATTAAATAATGCCGTTAATTATCTTCAAAAGGGGTGTTTTAATTAACCAAAGCACCCAATTTTCACTCTTGCACTTCCTTGGAGTTTTCTTCGTATGCATGCAAATTTCAGGCTGCTAGGTTTCATGATGTTGGGGTTATGGAGGAGACACACACACACACACACACACACACACACACACACACACACTGCCATTTATTAGTATAGATTGCGAATCATGGTGTCCGTGCGTTGTCTGTCTCCAGTTTATGGCATCCAATTCTGTGCTGCATTTGAAAAGCTCAACATTCACTTGTGAAATGACAGGAGAACAGGCATGAATTATGTTTTTGCCAAATTGTTCTTTTACCCTCTTTTTTAGACAAATCCAACGTACGCCACCCGACGTTGCACCACCATTTCACGGTGGTTCGGTATAAGTAGCTCACGGCTTTGGTTCTGAGTGAAACCAAGAGTGCAATACAATTAACCTTTTTAAAGTCCATGAAATAATTTAAATTGATAGATTGACTTGTACTTTTGCTGAGAAGGGGAAACTGCATGTGCAGTTGTGTAGTACACTTGAAAACAGCGTCAGTCCACCATGATTGATTTTTCATCGCATTGACTGCATCAAAATGAATTTGCACCATCACCTTTTTTGAGGTTTATTTATTTATTTGTTTATTTGGGTCAATATTAATAACCACGGTAGTTTACATGTTTTTGAACTGACACCTATAAAATACATGTGAAATTTGGAAAATCTTGCCGTAAAGTCCTTTTCATAAAGTTGTTCAAAAAAAAGTTAATGAAGACAACACTTCTCTGTAAGAGAGTTTAAAATGTTCGGGTTGATCGCCTTTCCTCATTCGCAATTCCTGCTCCATAAGTTACCTGCCACAACCAAAGAGGCTCCGCGAATGATGGGTCCTCTCCATGGGAGATCGGGTTTTGACACGTTAACGCTCTCTCTCTGTTTCGTGTGTCCGGTGTTGGCCATATGGTTAGGGTGGTGGTCTTGGGATCTGAGGGTACTGAGTTCAAATCCCAATCAGCTGTTGAATTAATACCAGGTGGGGTTTACTCTGCCTGTCATCCTTCCGAGGTCGGCAAAATGAGTGCCAGCATGCTGGTATCCTGTGTCGGAGTGGCGACCTGTCCAGGATTGTGTCCAATAGCCAAGGAGACTGCTTAGGCAGCACCAACGCTCTGCACAGAGTCTGGTCCCAATGGATGGATGCTTCAGCGTGAATAGCTTACAACTCACAGAGTCATGGTGAGCTCGACACCACTTTCATTCAGTCCATTCATTCAGTGTTGGGGAGTGACTTTCAGAACATTTTTGTTCAGTAGTTCCAGCAGTGGAAGTAGTTTCATTGAGTATGAAAGGGAGTGAGTTGATTGTCCACGGTAGAACCGATTATCCTCCATTTCTTCTTCTTGCTCTTCTTCTTCTTCTTCTTCTTCTTCTTCTTATACTTCTTTTTCTTCTTCTTCATCAGTTTCAGTCTTTGTCTTCCTGATGCCTCATTGGATCAAGTGAAGAGTGCAAAAGGATGTACACGGTCCCTCTTTACTTTGGTGCGAGGCACACTTGAACTCGATAACTTATGGCCACTCATGGAACCAAACTGAGATTTTGATGTTGAAACTTTTCTATCTTTCACAGACTTGAACCTGCCACCTTCATCAAGCCTTCATCATGCATGAAATCAGACTGTCCGTCTCGGCCTTTAAAAACACAGAATACCGAATAAAATGGTAAAAGTTATCTGCCATAAAGGATCACAAACCGCTGACATTTAATATACCTTGCCCTTCATCGGAGCAAAAGAGAACAATGCCAAAAAACATCCCTTCATCAGAACAAAAGACGACAAGGCCAAAAAGCATCAGTGATTTGTGATCTTTTACGACGTATAGTCATTTTATTCTCGTGTTTGTAACCTCTTGTGCCGCCAACGCAGACCGCTAGTTCTTTGCTGGAATTAGCAACTATTTCTATCTTGACAATCGGCCATTGTCACACTTTCATGCGTGATCCACTAACAAGCTGCTTCCAGGACAGTGTACAGCGCTCTCTGTGGCCGATACCTTCAAAATTTTGAGGTGGTGGTCCATTGGTGACAGATAGCTTTCCACAGGGAAGTGTCAACAATGTTGCGTCCCCCCTCCCCCCCACCCCCAAAAATTATTGCAGTAAGACTCACTCAAAGCTCCGTTTCCTTCATATCCATTATTGAAGACCTCATTGTCTGAAAAGTAACTGAAACTTCAAGTGAAGCAAGGAAAATGAAAAGATTAACAAGAGCTTTGAATTGACATGGAGGAGTTTAGTACGAAGATGACTGGAGGCAGAGGAAGAGGAGAGTTTTTCGATGGAAGTAAAGGCTGGACCAATGGGTGCTCGGGGTCTGCAGGAGGGATAGGATCCAAATGCCTTTTTCCTAATTTGTTTTGAGCGCTCTGTTCCCCATTAGTGGAAGCAGCTGCATCACGCACTGTCCACCAGCCCTCCTGCAGTCCTCGTGACGCTTATAAAACCATCCTCCAACCAGTGCCTGGGTCTTCCTGGTCCTTTTGAAATCGATGACCCGCTAGCACAATGAGAGAGAGCGAGAGCAGCAGCTGGTTTACATCTAGCCACTTTACTACATCCTCTACAACACCTGTAGGTGAGCCACTCGGCTATGGTGAACAATTGGTGAAGTAATCACTTCCTTCCATTTCCTTAACCGGGAACTTTGCTCCAAAACGCTCATTTATAAGCTCCTCGTTTGACATTCCAGCAATTGTCTCGGGAATATCCTTTCATTTCAACTTTTGGTTTGAAAGTGGGAGTGAAAATTTCTATAAATCCTGTTCTCAATGATCTCTTTTGAGTCTAATTCCATGCAGAGGTAGTCAAGCTGGAGACCGTGTGACCTGACACGCAAAATTTTGTGAAATTACTTTGAAAAAAAAGCAGGGTAAATGTTTTTTTTTTCTTTTTTAACTTTTGTCAGTTGAAAGCAGCAGTTCATTTCCTGAAAGCATCCCGGAACTCTACCAAACTGCATTTGACATTCCCTTGATGCGAAGAGGATTGGTCAGCTATCGGCCACACTTAAGTGGAGGAAGGCAAAACCATTATTGTTTCACTCTTTTTCATTTACACATCCTCTATTCTTCAGGCAGATAAACAACTAGTTTCACTCAAACATGCTAAATACGACTCCATTTTTTGAGCCGTAAGTCAGTTTACCATAGCTCAGTAAGCTGGCACGTTGCATGTCGATGGCGGAATCACGCCAACTTCCCGTAAACCTCAGCCTGGTGCAGTCTGTCTCTACCGCCAGACCTGATTGCAGGCTGAGTCAGCCAGGCTCTGTTCAATACTCCACTGCTTTTGCGGTAAGGCTCGAGTAACGCGTTACAGCTGACCGTGTCGCATGCACTTCTTCACATGAGTTATTTTTCTACAAGATCTGTCCAATTCTTTCATATTCCACAACACGATTTCCTGTTTTTGCAAAAGACCACTTTCATTGCCTAATAAGGTTTTCAAACTCGCATCATGTCCATCTCAGTTGCTCCCGACCCGAACCTATGGTTTGACATACGAGGTGGTATTCAAAATGTTGTCGGAACGAGATTTTAATATTGTTACTATAACGCCAATTAGTGAACATAATTATCAAGGAAATTTATTTCTTGATAATTATATATTCATATACATATATATATATATAATTTTTTTTATGGCATTTCTTGGACATTTGTGAATATCTCTTTCCAATGACTTTTGGAACGCCTCATGGTGCTTTGTTCTACAAGTCACTCACCTGACCTGTCCACCAAGTTTCGTAAGAATCCGTCCATAACTTTTTGAGATGTTGTGCTATGTATCGTTGCAGTCCTATGTCTCGATGGTGAAAAATCACTTAAAGATTATAGTATCTGGATTCGAATCTGAATCTTCACCAAATTAATCAGTTTGTTCTGGTTCACCAAATTTCTGGTCTGAATCCATCAATAACTTTTTGATATATCCTGCTCGTACACAGACAAACAGAGAAACAGACAGACAGGGGTGAAAAGGCCGGAACCGCACGATCCGGACCATTCGTCCTTGTCACACACCAAAATCGAATCGACTTGTTCTTGTCACCTACCCAACTCATCCACCAAGTTTTGTCATTATTAAGTTTGTCTTCCTGCACCTAGTCAGAGTGCCATCATGCGGTGAGACACCTGCTTCATTAAACTATTTCAGACAAAGTTTCGTCCACATTTTAATGTGCCAATGTTGCACATTACTAAAATAACCGATGAAGTGAAATATTTGGTTTTACTGGCGAAGGAAGTGATGGTTTCCACACCAGTTAAAGTTTTGCATACTTTTCTCAATCGGTTAGACAAGTTAAACCAGATTTTGCAAAACAAAACCAACACAGGCCTTGTATACCTGTACTATGTATAGACTATTTGTATGGGATCAGATTTCAAGTTCATAACCAAAGACCATTGTTTAACTGAGATTTCTACACTATTTCTTTTCTAATCGGTATTCTAATTCTATGTTACATGTCATTTTCTCTTGATGTTACTATTTGGAGACAGTTTCTTTTTCCGTATTTTCTCTTTCTGGTGTCGTGATGTCGCTCTCTTTTCTTCCTCGTGTTTCTCAACACAAGACTTCTCGATCTCGAGGAGTCTTTGCTGTGCCGTGATTCCAATCTCGCGATCTGTCTCATGTCTGGCTGTTCTTTCGAACCGTTTGACGCTTTAGACATATTGCTGGCGATGAGTGAAGGCTGAAACGCCTGCTTCAGACTCTACTCGAGCCACGTGACCGTCGGGTTCTGGATTTTGGAGATTTTCCTGTGTCGCGCTGCACAAACATGTGGAGATCTATAGATCTTGTGCCATGGTCGTTCTGATTCGTGTGGCACGATGTGTCCCTTGCGGTTGATCGTGTGCTTCGGATCTGACGTGAGAGATGTAAGAGGCCGTAATGCGTCATTTTCATTGAACATTTTCATTTAAGCTAATTATTTGATGGGAACGGAGCACAATGCCCGGGATGTCTTGCCACGAGGGGTGCTTTTATTTGCATGTTAAGTGCAGACCATCGTTTTGCCTCTGGCATGAAAACCTACCCAGCTAGTTGAGAGGTGCAGTAATGGTGCTGCGCGGCGCTAGAGGCTATGAGACACAGGGTGTGGTCTTTGTTGGTTGCCATTATGTTGCACAAACTGTTTTAATGGACACTTTGCAACAGGGAGAAGCAACAAGGCGGCACGGAAATGGAAATATATATACATATATTTTCAGTTTATTGTGTGCTTATCGCCTTTTATCTCCTTTATTTGCCTGGTGTTGGCTTAATGGTTAGGGTGGCAGGCTCAGATCCTCGACTCCTGAGTTCCAATGTCACTCGTCCTTTGAATTAATACCTGGTGGGGTTGACTCAGCCTGTCATCCTTCTGAGGTTGGTAAAATGAGTACCAGCTTGCTGGAATGATTGAGCCATTCGAGTATCCTGCATCGGAGTGGTGACCCGTCCAGGATTGTGCCCAATAGCCCAGGAGACTGCTTCGGCAGCACTGATGCTCTATACAGAGTATGGTCCCAATGGATGGATGGATGGATCTCCTTTATTCCTTCATCTCTCCTGCACAGTCTTGTTCATCTTTGAAACACTCAAACAGGTTCAAAATGTCATTGAAAGGTCATGGTGTGTCTGACCTTTTCTTCTTGTGTGTACATTTGTGCGGTCAACTCTACGTGACCAAGACCATTCGCCTCGTCTTCCATGCTTTCGGTGGTGACCAAAGTCCCTTTAATGCTGCTATTCTCTTATCTCAGCAACACGATAAGATGAACCGCACTTCATATCAAAATATTTTGCTGGTGACGCCAACTTCATGATGGATAGTTTGACCAATTAATGAAACACTTTATTTAAAAGAGCAAACTTGATCCATTGCTGTGATTTAGCGTCTGAGGAGCAGAACTGGAAATGTTGCAAAAGGAAAGGAAAGTGCACGGCACCATCTCAGGTTCCAAGGCCAGACTTTATCGGGCTGCTTTGTGTTTTCATGGTCATCTTTTTCATTCAATTTTACTTTGTTTCTCTGTACAAGATTGAGGCTCATGAAAAGCAAGGTGACGGAGGGTATGGACAGCAGGCCAGGGAATTAACAAATGGGAAAAGAGTGGAGGGGGGACACAGTGACCTGCCAGTAAGGGTTCATGCGGGGAGTAAAGATTGTGGGTAATTTTTTGTTTGTTTGTTTGTTTGTTTTTAATTCATTATTGTATCTTACAACGATATGAGGCTCCTATTAGATGTTGAACATCGACCACAAGCAGATCAAAAATCAGAATACTTTTACATTTATTAATTAAAGGGCATAATTGGAGTGGACAAATCAATACGATAAACACGATCTGAACCCGGCATCCAAGTATCATGAGCTGTGGGTTTACATCGGGACGCAAACAGACCTACGGGTTTATTTTTCAAAGTGATTTGAAATATTCCTTAAACTTTGGTCCATCGGTAAGGAAGTTTAAACGATGTCAATGCTGTGCTTGCGGCTACACTTCCCGCACAAAGGATGCAGATGGGAGTGTTCTGATCGTGGACCTCGACTGCAATTACATTTATCGTGTATTTGTTCAAAACCCCTATATACTCGTGAGCCTCGTAGGAGCGTAACAGGTATCCATTCGAAGTCAGCAGAGCTTGAAATTAGTACGGTGACCCCCACGATAACACGGGTCTTTCCAGAAAAGGCACTCAAATAAACACCCCCATTAGAGAAGCCTTGATTAATTATATCAAAACAAAAGTTTTGTGAATGATCTTAACTTACATAAACATCTCCGTAGTACTCGTGCAAATCTTTTCTGTACTTTTGTTTATTATTCAACTTTGCCATTATGCGGATTGTATTGCATGTCGGTTTTTTGGTTTGCATCGTTTTTCGGTTTATTAATATGTTTATTAGGGCCTTACCCTTACCCTTACCCAAACTTTACCTTACCCTTACCCTACCAGGCTGGTACCCCATTGATTTTGTTATGTTTATGATTCTTCCGCCGCGGCGGCCATTTTTCGGATTTATTCCCTTTTAAATTCATTTTCTCCGCAGCCGCTTGTCCGATTGACACAAAATATTTTCACCGTAGGAGCTAGGACTACTCATGTAGAAATTTTAAATGATAATTATGACGTCATATGTCATTTGCTGTGGCAGCCATCTTGAAAAATAGGAAAAACTTTGAACCTCTTTTTCTCCGAAACCGCTGATTGGAAAAAAATTGAAACTTGGCCATGGGGAATAAGTGTTGTGAACGGTGTCATCGGTGTAGTGGTATGCCGCCGGCCAGAACACTTTTACCATCAGTACGAAAATTCTTGAGGGTCATCTAGGGATGAATTGGTTGACAGAATGACATTTATGACGTCATCGGTCACGTGGTTTAGTTCGGTACCATATTGGATTGAAAATAGAAACCTTTAAAAACCTTCTTCTCCAGAACGGCTTACTACATCGATCCGATAATTGAATGCTCATGGTCTCCTAGCTTTGGGGAATATAGGGCGTAAATTTTAACCTCGTCGGTCACATGGTCTGGCAGCCATATTATTTTGAAGAATAAACCTTTAAAAAAAACCTTCTTCTCCAGAACGGCTGGACATATCGAGGGGAAAAACGTCATGCACATATTCCTCAAGCCTTGGGGGATATCAGGGTGATCACAAAAAAATTTCATCAGTCACGTGGCCTGGCAGCCGCCGACTGAACAAAAATCCTGAAAAAATGATTTCTCTTCAACCACTTCATCGATCGACATGAAATTCACACGTATGATCTCGTAGTCATGGGTCACATGTCTGATAAATGCGGCGTTGTATCAAAGCAGGGTTGTACCAAAGTGGGGCGTCTAGTTCCTGGTAATAACTGCCCGCAGTTATACAGTGGCACGTCTAGTTTTTCTTACTTTTTTTTGCAGAAAATATACTTTGCTTCTTGGCTGACATTCGAACATGGCTGCGTGTTTTTAACCAACTTTATGAGTCCTCATGTACGATCTGTGCCTCTAACAAGCCCTCTTGGATTGGATGCCGATATATATATATATTTTTACGTTGACCCTGCTCGAGTAACATGACCTTTCCTGTGCAGTAGTGTTTGGATGATCATCTGGCATGGGCTTGGTAAACCGTCTGATCTTTTATTTTGTATTTTTTTTTCTTTTATTCTTACCCTGATTGTATAAGGTAATCTCTCATTGTTGTCAACCTTTACAGATATCTTTCTCTCATAAATCTCCAATGTTTGAGACAAATGAATGTATTTCTCGTGCATTATGGGAACTCCTTTTACAGCTCCTATACTTAGACATCTGTGTGTATTTGCAGGTGAGGCGAAGACTGAGGCTTGGCACGAAGCGCCGCAAAGCTTGAAACGGACACCATGTCGGACTCGGTGGAAAAGTCGCTGGACAACGACGCAGAAGGCGTCTGGAGCCCGGACATTGAGCAAAGCTTCCAGGAGGCTTTGGCCATTTATCCACCGTGCGGTCGTCGCAAGATAATCCTTTCGGACGAGGGAAAGATGTATGGTGAGTCGGGGTGGCTTTGGATAGAAAAACCATTTGACTGACATGCGTGATCGCAATGTGTCATGTGACATCGAAGCACGTGACATTTTACCTTAAAGTTGCTGGATTCTGGGCATGACGTGAGGATTTTTTTAACAAACAAACAAAAAAAATTCAAACACCATAATCACCATCGGGAGCCGCAACTACGTTTTGGATTCACACGTTAACGTAACACAACTGTGCCAACTGTTTTTCTCGGAATGCCAGGAGTCAAAGATCCCTGTGTCCGAGACAGCAAAACTGGGATGGAACCACAACCCGGACAGCCAAAAAAGGCCGAATGTGACCCTTTTGAGGTTCTGTCAAAGCCTATCTCTGCCCATAGTAGTGGCAACAGAAGCAGGAGTACACGAACGTTATAAATAAAGTAAAGGAGGCTCGAGTTTCAAAGCAGATCAATATATTCATGACAAAAGATGAGGTTTACAAATAAAGTGTGATCGATTCTGCAAACAACGGCCTGCTGAGAAATCAATTTCTCCAAATATCCTGGTACACATTGCTTGTAACATGGTTTTTAGCTTTAGGTTCAAAGTTCAAGTTGAAACTGTTTCATTAACTGAAGCTTTTTTTGTTCGTGGAGAATGGGATCATGTGGATTGCTTTTTGTGATTAGAAATCCGAAGCAATCGTTGACCAAAGAAAATACACCTCTGATGGTTTTTTTTACCGATATATTTAATTTTGGTAAAGGGAATGATCCACATGACCAGGTACCGTATATCAATGAGGTATTGACCGGCAAAGACCCTCCTGGACAACTGGACAAGGTAGATTAGAGTCAGCAAAGCCCTTAAGGCATTAACATTATCCTGGTGTACCTTACATCGTGTCGGTATAATGTCGCAGACAGTCAAGAAATGTAGACTTTGAAATCAAATTCATCCGTGAAGCAGGAATAGGAAAATCCAATGTTTTTCGCTAAAGATGGTGAAACGCACGATACCTTTTCCTATTCTCAACCAACGTCCACCTTTGATAGCAGAAAGCTGTTGGCACTACTGTTCGTATCGTCCGCTTTGGCAGCGTTCACCTTGTGGTTGTTCCAATATTGTTCATTGGTGCGTGTTCGTTCATATTCACAGTTCATAACTCTGCAACGCGATATCACCTGAAAGGGGTAAATGAATGTGTGTAAATGCACAATTGTAGGCTCCAAAGAGTGAGCTGTACGGGCCATTTCCATGAGCCACAACCCAAAAGGACTAGTGTTAAAGAGTCACATTGATTTTTGCAAGTCTATATAAATGCCAATCCAAGACAGCAGCGCTTCTGCCTCAATGGCTTCTTCATCAGAATTTTTTTTTTTAACTTCATCAATAAAATTACATTCTTTTTGCCTCGGCCTGTATAGTCAGTTGTTGACTGCATTGCGTAAAGTGTTCTTTTAGCAGATGGTCGGTTTGCATTGCCTGACGTTAGTGCTGTTAGATGGAAAGAGGAGATAGAGATGTGGAGAGAGGGAGGTGTAAAGAAGGAGGGAGGGGGGAGAGAGAGGAGGAGATATGCAGAAGGAGGTGGAGGACAGAGAGGGGGAGATAGGGAGAAGGAGTAGGGGGGGGGGGATGTGGAGAGGGAGAAAGAGAAGAAGGAGAGGATTTCTGAAGTTAACAACAACCCCGAGGTGGCAGTGTTCAAACCAGCATTTTAGAGTTTCATTCTTTGACATCACAACACGGTCATCAGTGATGAGATAGAGACACACAGAGTACTTGATGGGAAATCGAGACACAAGCCTTCCCTAAGTTTTCTATTTGGGGCACATTTCTTGCACACATCGCCCCTGTCATTTCTGCGAAGGGGAAAGGACGAATAAGAGGATTTTGCAAAAGGGTTAACTATGCGAGGAGAGCGTCTGCTTTAAGCACCTTTCAGTATGTAGACCCTCAAGCTGACATCGAGGATGTTGAAGTTGCCCTGAGTGTGGGCAAGCTCTTTGAGTCAGGCTATCAGCAGATCTTTTTAACAACATCAAGCAAATGTAAGTCATTCGGGCCTGTGGGACAATTTTCTGTTTGAAAGATGGCGGTGTGATCCATCGCTGTCGTGTTGCCCATTTCCAATTCCCATGCTTGTAATCATCAGGATTGAAAGGAATGAACAAGGCTTTCTTGTGCCATCATCCTATACATTCCTGAGGTTCCATCGTGGTTGCATGGTCATCCATAAACTTGTCATTGTTTACTTTCGCATCAAAATGCCCTTTAACATTGTGGTTCGTCTTTTGCGGCAATGGCTTGACAACGGTGTCGGCCTTTCGTGTCTCGGGTTGTGTTCATCAAGACTCGATGCTCTCATTGTTATATTTTTAGCAGTGGCTGTGAGCTCAGTGCCGCGGGAACAGCACTGAGGGAGCTTTGGCACCTCGGGCAGAATTCCAGAGTTATTTGCGAAAAGAAAAAAAGGATAAATAACACGCAAGCCGACTCAGCACTGCTGCACTCTTAACGCCTGCCACCTTTGTAGGCCTTGTAGAGATGGCAGGGCAGCAGCACATGGATGTTGTTCACTCAACTTAACCTCGTTGTTATGAACATGATGTGGTACCATTCTGTTTCAAAAGATATCCTGTGATTTCTTATGAGATCTGATCGAAATCTGATGAGAATGCCATCAGATCGCATGATCGATTAATTTATTTTTTTTGTCATGATTTCAGCAATTGTGTGCAGAGCAAAGATATCTCTAAAACAGCCATATTGATACAATGTGCAAACCGGTCATGGTACTGTACCAAAGGTGTATTATTTGTGAAAGATTTGTGACATCCCTGTCATATGTGTCGCCTCTGCAAGCATAATATGCAAGCAAACAGGGTAGCCAGCTTAACACACCCCCTCTGAATGGCAACATGTTTCATGATGCGGCGACCTCCTGGTACTCATTTTATTTGGACGTGGTTGGGTCTGGTAAGCAGATAAATAACCCAGGACTGGCAGCTTCAAAAGTATCCATTACACCACCTGATCTATCCATCTAGATGCACTCCTGATATTTCACCCTATGTCGATTGACTCTTAGGTAAGATCCTGTGGAGTGTAGATCATCATCATTTTGTGTGCAACACGTGGCTCCGGGATTGCAAACACCGGAATGATAGTTCATAGCTGGGTCAAGATTCGAACCCAGGTTAGTCAGCTCAGAGGTGAGTGTGCACACCTCTAGGCCATCCTGCGGACCCACCTTATAGACAATATATGGTACATCAACACACATAACCCATGAAGCACAAGCCAATTTGGAAATCTGAAAGTGCTTAAAATCACCGAGTGGTATTCTGGTATTATTATTATTATTATTATTATTATTATTATTCCCTATACGATATGGCAAGGCTTATTGCTGTTGTAGGTCTTGTTTCGACAATTGGTGCCCCCAATTTTTAATGGAACCACAGAGTTTCTTTGACCTCAATGAGTACTAATGCCTGGTGTTGGCTTAATGGCTGGAGTGGTGGGCTTGGGATCCTAGGGTCCTGAGTTCAAATCCTGCTTTGCCGTTGAATTAATACCAGGTGGGGTTGATTCAGCCTGTCATCCTTCCGAGGTCGGCAAAAATGAGTGCCAGCTTGCTGGTATACTGCGTCGGAGTGGCGACCCCTTTTTTTTGGCTTTGACCTATTTTTAATGTCATTACCCAATTGCAGACATTTTATCATTTTGCCAAAACTCGACGAAGGTTTGTCTGATCAGAACGAAATTGCCCTCTCTAGATAGCCTCGAACAAGCTGCTTTTCCACTTAATTCGGTTCATACCCCTCCGGGTTAAAGGTCAAGGTCAAATAGCGGTCTGAAAAAAATAGTCATCGCTCAGTTTTGCCAACCTGGAATCTCAAAGACCGCTTGGCCTTACAAGATGTTCTTACGTCACAATAGCGTACGTCTGCACTGAAGTTGCGCACCTGATATTTGATTTGTGTGCTTGACATACTTTTTTCGGATTGTGAACCAATTAACAAAAAAACACCTTTTTGATCATAACTTGGATAAGTTTCCTCCAATTTTCATGATGCTACCATCATATGGATAGATTGTAGATGGGTACACATTTTCTTAATTTACACTATCCCCCAAAATGTTGAAGGTCATGGTCATATGGTGGTCTGAACAAAATATAGCCATCATTGGATCGCGGACCAAGGGTAAGTCGCGGGCGATCGCCAAGGGTAAACTTCCCCCGGTTTGGGAAGGCTTACCCTTGGCAATCGCTTGGTGATCGCAGATATCTCGTTATTAATATATATTTTTATTTACCGATAATACTTTGCCTTTTTCCCCCTTGAGATGCATTCTGCTTCTTTAAAGACATCGACTGCTTTAAACTATAACCTAAAAAGGCCCAGGGGTTTTAGCCATCGGGCCTGAAGATAATTTTGGAAGTGAATTTGTCCTGCGATGGATGATGTTTGTGCAGAACTTTGTAAGTGCTTGTGATTCGACTCAGAAACCAGCCCTTGAGACTCACCTTGAGACCTAACTCAAGCTCCATTGTTATTATTTTGTTACAACCACAGCGAGTGAAATTGATGCGACTGTATCAGCGAACGTATGTTGCGAAATTGAAGAGGTTTAAAGTTCTGAGGGAGAGGGTTGGGTTGGGTGGGGAGGTTTTTTTTGGGGGGGGGGAGGGGTGAACAGCTCAGCCAATCAGAACACACCTCATGACCTTTACCATCAGCCCGTGCTGAAACATTTTGCTTCTGTTGGCAAACTTCCCAAAAAGCCTTTCCACCGGCTTTCAGCAAGTCAGTTTACTCCTGTTTGCTTCGTTTCATTTCCTTGTTTTATCTTTCGTCTTCATCCTATTTGGGCAGCAATACCTGCCGGTGGTGCCTCCATTTACAAACATGCATCTTTCACAACTATAATCAATTTTGTGCAAACTTCTTCATCTTGACTCGGTCTCGCTGAAGTGACGCTGATACCTTTTTTGTCCAACCTGTGATGCCTTCATCCACAAGAGGAGAAAGACTAGGTGAACCGATCTGGATACCTGGTACAGCATGAGGCCCTTGCTGTCCCGTCACACCGATTGTTCCATGTGCTGTTCATTCACGGTGCTGCGGTTATGAGTATGGCAGAGCATTATGATTACTTTTGTTCGTCAATCTCGTTTGACTTGAGAGACAAAAAGTCACGTAAATCATTTACATGGCATTTGGCACAAGGGCACTAACTTGTCTGATTACCCAGAGCATTAAACGTAATCCATTAAATGCTCCGGCTGTGAAAAGAAGGAAGTCTGCAAGGGCCTTAGACTGTACTGAGCCTGTGAGCTCTTACGAGGCCGAGGTTGATGTTATTGAGGAGTTGGATACCTCGAGTCCAAGATTTGAATCCAACATTATTATCTCTGCTGCAACTGCTCGTGTTGATTTGAACACCAGTGGGTGATGCGGGAAACCTGCCGAACTTATAAAGCTAGAACACGTGACTGAAGAGTTGTTGTTATCGCAGTGCTTGAGGAGCATACAATAGGTCTGGCATCTGTGTGCACAGAGTGGAGACATCTGGAAGCACTCAGAGTGGGAGTGTGTGCTTGGTGTGCCGAGGTTTAGTGTCATGATGCGGGGGCAGTACCTAACTTTGCCCAGTGGGAGAGGGGTTGGGAGGGGTAGGGTGCACGGGGCTTGGTTGCACGGTGGTGGTGGAGCTAGCAGGCTGATCTGGCATTTATCACCCATGTTTGCCTCTGCCTTGACCGCCGCATGGACAAACCCATTTCAGTGATACCTCCCTCCCCT
>CM068957.1:13043339-13061066 GCA_035128595.1 Eptatretus atami
CCCCCCCCCCATCTTGTCTGTTGATCCATTCTCCCCTGTTGTTCTTCTCTTCTATGAGCCTCGATACCTATATATCAGGATATGGAGAATTATAAAGATGACGCACTTCTCGATTCCGTATAAATTGTTTTGTTTTGTTTTTCCATCAGACTTTTTTTTTCCCCCCAAATCGAATGCAGACAACAGCCATGACCTGTACTCTGAGCGAACTCACCCACGGCCTTTTTGATCGCCGGAGCAAAGGGAGTAACAGTTAGGCAATGTTACCAACGGCTGGTAGGTAGAGCCTGTCATCAAACGGGCCCTTTATTTATAAGCGGTGCTGCCAGGTCAATGCATTTTATTTTAAAATCATGGACTTTTCGAAGAGCACGGAACTGACTTCTGGTAATGACGCGATCAGGCCGAATGTACCTGCCACCACGCCACTCCTTACACGGCACTGGCATTACTTTCCAGACAATGAGAGTGGGACGTTTATGCCCCCGCTGACTTTTGTCTTGTTTTTTTGGTGAATTTCCAGTTTATTTATTGAAAATGCTTGAAAGGTGTTTTTTACGACCACCAATGTACTTATCGGGAGGGGTAGGGTGCACGGATCTCCATTTTACCTGTCTGGGAAAGCTCCATTTGGCCAACATCAAGAATTATCCAATATTCCTGGTTTCATCATCCGAACAAGTACTGATTATTTGTGAAAAAAGTCGAACTCTTTCCTTCCGTAGGTCAGTGCCTTTAATTATGGATATTAATAATTATCTCCCGCTTTTTTTTTTTCATCTGAGCTGTGCAGCCTGAGTTCAAATCTCAGCCCAGCTATAAACCGTCGTCTTGGTGTTCAACATGTGCGTCGATGCGTCAATGAGAATTCTGTCCCTCGGATGGACGTTAAGCCCGGTGGTGATCAGTTGATGGACGTTAAAGACCTTTCGTGAAGAGTAGGTGCGTTATCACCGTCACCCTGAACAAATTACAAATTTCAGCCCTGATGCATCAGCAGCACAACAGCCGCGTCTCAATAATGGCGCAACCAACAGGCTGAGTTGTGAATCGAGGCCAAGTCCGAAATGCACTTACCAGCAACTTGTGCTGTGCTTCCAGGTGTTGTCACAGTAAATGATCCACAACATTCTCAACACTTGAAGCATGAACCAATATTTGATTACTAATTAAAGTGCTCAGACAAAACTCCATCGAACTCCTTGGACGTGCCATCCATGACCCTACCGGATATTAGAAAAAATATTTATATTTTGAAAAATACACAAGTTGGCCTTTCTTGGACAAACTGTGGGTATCTTGCTTGCATAGCTTGTTTTTTTGTTTTTTTTCGTAGTTGCATTTTAAACTCAGACTCAGAAGATACATTTTTGTTGATTGATCTACGATATTACGTACTGTACACACTGTGTGGCCATCCCTTCATTGAATGTTTCATTTTTTTTTTGGTTATTTATAATTTCATTGAACCGGCAGGATGGCCAAGAGGTATGCACACTCGCTTCAAAGCTGTTTCGTCTGGGGATGAAACCCGACCCAGCTACAAACTGTCATCCTAGTATTTCACAGGCAGGGCGATTCATCGATGTGTGTGCCGTCTCTCGGATGGACGTTAAACTGGGTGTCCCTTCTGCTGGAATTAGTTGGTGGACGTTGAAGACCCCACGGTGTCCTTCACGAAGAGTGGGCGAGTCATCACCGTCACCCTGAACAAAAAATTCCAAATTCCTGCCCTGACTACTGTGGTGAAGGCAATGGCAAACCACCCACTACAACCTTTGCTAAGAAACTGCTTCGGCAGCACCGACGCTCTGTTGTCATGACTACCATGCATGTAGTAGCTTGTCCATACCTGAGATTCCATGAGAAGGAAAAATAAAATTATATATATATTTCAAATAAACAAATATCAAACAGGACCTGAACCCTGTAGCTCTTTGATGTGGAAGTTCAGATACAGGTAAAGCAGGTATCCAACCTTCCATTGGTACCATACTCTGCGCAGAGCGTTGGTGCTGCCTAAGCAGTCTCCTTGGCTATTGGGCACAATCCCCGACGGGTCGCCACTCCGACACAGGATACCAGCAAGCTGGCACTCATTTTGCCGACCTCAGAAGGATGACAGGCAGAGTCAACCCCACCTGGCATTAATTCAACAGCTGAGCAGGATTTGAACTCAGGATCATAGGATCCTGATAGGATCCCGAGCCCACCACCCAAACCATTAAGCCAACACCGACATCCCAAGAAAGGCAAATATGATTGAGACTTGAGAATGCAGAATGTCGTTGGACTCTCCTGGTAGGATAACTTAAAATTCAACAGTGTCGCATGGAACCTCTGCCAAGAAATCAAAGCAGCGTTTAACCTGGCCTCAGTGTGACAAGGAAGCACACCGACGTGGCACAGCTGTTGTGGAAAATGTAACACTCGAGGCGTGATTTTCACCGCAACCACCCAGGCAGGATGGACATGCACAGACTGCTCATTCGATTACTCCCTGGCATTGCTTTAATCATAGAACAGCAATCAAAGTGCTTCTCGAGTAATGGGAATGGGGGCCTTGATGGCATCGTGGGCCTTCTGACATCTCGTGTATGATGCACGTTGATGTTGCTCCACGCGGTTTGAATGTTCATGATGTGGGTAATCATGGAATTTTAACCTCCTCAAGCAACGTCATTGATGTGCATCCTCTACATGAGATGTCAAATTATGTATTATGTCATCAAGATTGCTGGGATGAGCCAGTTTTAGTGCGTGCGCTGTACATTGCTGCAAAAGCACACAAATTTTAAGGCATGGTTCAATAATGATGCAATTCGACTTTTTCCTTGTCATCTTCGGCAGTAAACAAGTTCAGCAGATCTGTGTAGCGCACCGGCATCGAGAAGTATGTTGTGAGGAACATTCCATTCCTCCTTAGTAATTATTTTTGCTACATTCTCCAGATTCAAGATACTGGCACAAACAATGTATTACTGCCATCCTGTCGAAGTCGCTCTCTCAACGTCTGCAATAGGGAATGAAAGAGGCAACCAGTCGGTCTTTGTCTGACGTTGAATTAGTGGTTAGGGTGGCCGGCTTGGGATCTTAGGGTCCTGAGTTTGAGCACCATTTTCTGCTGAATTAACACCAGGTGGGGTTGACTCAGCCTGTCGTCCTGATGTCGGCGAAATGAGTACCAGTGTATTGGTATAGGGGCACTGCATCAACGGCGCAGCCGTGCCCCCAACAAAAATGAAAGCTACCCAGCAGCCAAGCTGACATATGCAAGAAAAAGCATATTTTCCTGTGTAATACGTAGATGACCCCCTTTTGAATACGCAGTGGTGTTTTAGACTTGACCTGTACCTGATTTAGAGAGTCGAATTATTTTCTTTTCTTTGTCAATATAGTATCAGGCGAACAGATGGTGTGTTTTAATAGTGTGTCAACAGAGTTCATTGGACACCTTCTCTCATTGGGCCAGATTTTGCATTCCGCTGAAAATACTTGGGACGCGTCACGTGACGTCGACAAAGAGAAGTTGCAGTGTTCATGTTATTTCATTCACTTTGTGAGTAAAACCACAATGATCCAAATAGCTCACAAGGGATGTGATAGTGAGAGCCCCCTGTAGGTCAGCTCTCACGAAAGCAAATGGAACACCTGGTGAATCACCTTCCATCAAGATGGTCCCACAGATCGACCTGTAATAGAAAAATAGACGCAAGGCCTCCGCCAGCAAGCAGACCTCCATGGCCAGCAAACAGACCTCCATGGCCAACACCACCAATCTCGAGGTATCCATGGGTTTAGACTCATTGTGGAAAGACATGGATGTGCAACAAGTCTCAAAAACCATCAAAATGTTCAACAGTTCATGAGGTCGTAAATAAATAAATTAATTAATATAATCAAAGTAGCATCGGGCCGCTAGTGGTCCACCTCAAGGGTGGGTGCATTCTGGAATTCTTATTTTTTTGTGCCATCGACATTGAATGACCAATGTGATACTCGGACAACAAGAAGAAGAAATGATTATTTTTGTTGATAATTTCTGAGTCATATCCAGAACCCATGATCTGCTTACGCCTGGTGTTTGGCTTCATGGCTAGAGTGGTGGGCTTGGGATCCTAGAGTCCTGAGTTCAAATCTTGCTTGGCTGTTGAATTAATACCAGGTGGGGTTGACTCAGCCTGCCATCCTGCTGAGGTTGGCAAAATGAGTGCCAGCTCGCTGGTATCCTGCGTCGGAGTGACGACCCGTCCAGGATTGCGCCCAATAGCCAAGGAGACTGCTTTAGCAGCACCAACGCTCTGCACAGAGTATGGTCCCAATGGATGGATGGACGATCTGTTCACTTAAACATTTATTCGATTGTATTTACTCAGATTTTTATTTCACATCTTTGTTGCATTTAATGTTTTTGCAGTGTCTACGTGGCTGTGGTACAAACCAGAAAACCTATACTCGTGCAAAAGATGAAATGATATTATCACATCCATCCTCTTCGTCTTCGTCTGGTCGCAATATAAGGAGTGAGGCCTCGTGGTATAAGGGATGAGGCCGAATGGTCCATATGAATGCAAAATGCACGAACATCCCTTCCAAAGAACAGCATACTTCATAATGCAGTGCCCCGTGCTGAGACTGCACAAGGACCGTAGTTACCTCGATCACCGAAGGTGGACCGAGGTTATGTTTTCACTGACTCCTGTCTGCTTGCCCGTTTGTCTGTCTGACTGTGAGCAGGTTATCTCAAAAACTTACAGACGGATTGGGACGAAATTTGCTGGACAGGTTGGGTGTGTGACAAGGAAGAATTGATTAGATTTTGGTGACGATCCGAATCTGAATCCGGACACGAGAATTTTCGAAGTGATTCTTTACGATTTAAAGATGGGGCCAACATCGATAAATAGCACGATATCTCCAAACGCTACAGACGGATTATGACAAAACTAGGTGGATAAGTTGGTTAGATGACGAGAACAAGCGGATTGGATTTTGGTTCAGGTCCGGATCCAGATCCGGCCTCACAGTGGGATACAACATGTAAACTGTTTAGCCCGGCGGAGGTATGCGCTCTACCGAGTGTCGCTCTACTTTTGATTTTATTTCCCCATTTGTCAGCGATTCGAAAAATTATATATCAGGACCAGATGGCTCAGAAATGATCATGGCCTTAAATGCCGCCGTAAATAGGATTGCAGTCGGGATGATATTGAGCAAATATCAGGAAGCCATCAGACTCCAGGCACACATGCTGATACAGGACAAAATGGTGACATTTCGATTTGTCAGAGCACAGTTGTTTGCCAATGTGAAGGAGTTATTAGTCGAAGTTGTTCTGAAGCCATTAGCTTGTAATTTGGAACATTATAAACACGAATTGGGAAGTTTCTAAAGTTCAGCATTTATAGGAAGAGATGTTGAAGCTTTTACACGCTTGTAAAAGGAACCTGAAATCACATCAACTATTAAATATTTGCATTCCACACAGCCCTGAGCATCTTGGCGTGAGTCCTGCACAAGATGAATAATGTGTGTCAAACAGGCATGAGAAATATCCAGGGAATTTCGGCTATTTCTGAATGTCTGGATCATTTCAGAGATTCAGGAAAATCCGGCGTAAACATTTTGGAGGAAGGCAGTCATTCTTGAGGAATATTTATGGGAATCTGGGCTTCCTTACAGCTTTGGATGAGACCGGGCCATCTCCTGCTGATGCTGATCCATTCCTTGCTATAGCCAAGTCACCAGATCTCTTACAGATATCTTACAGATATCTTACACCTCATGAACAGCCTTTTACTAGCTCTGTTTTTCAATGTACAGATAAACTTCACTTCCTCCCTCGGACGTGTACAGATAAACTTCACTTCCTCCCTTCGGACGTGTACAGATAAACTTCACTTCCCCCTCAGACGTGTACAGATAAACTTCACTTCCCCCTCGGACGTGACAGATAAACTTCACTTCCGCTCGCGACGTGTCAGATAAACTTCACTTCCGCCCTCGGACGTTACAGATAAACTTCACTTCCGCCCTCAGACGTGTACAGATAAACTTCACTTCCTCCCTCGGACGTGTCAGATAAACTTCACTTCCTCCTCGGACGTGCACAGATAAACTTCACTTCCTCCCTCGGACGTGACAGATAAACTTCACTTCCTCCCTCGGACGTTCACAGATAAACTTCACTTCCTCCCTCGGACGTGGACAGATAAACTTCACTTCCTCCTCGACGTGCACGATAAACTTCACTCCTCCTCGGACGTGTACAGATAAACTTCACTTCTCCCTCGGACGTGTACAGATAAACTCACTTCCTCCTCGACGTGTACAGATAAACTTCACTTCCTCCCTCAGACGTGTACAGATAAACTTCACTTCCTCCCTCGGACGTGCACAGATAAACTTCACTTCCTCCCTCGGACGTGTACAGATAAACTTCACTTCCTCCTCGGACGTGTACAGATAAACTTCACTTCCTCCCTCGGACGTGCACAGATAAACTTCACTTCCTCCTCGGACGTGCACAGATAAACTTCACTTCCTCCCTCGGACGTGTACAGATAAACTTCACTTCCTCCCTCGGACGTGCACAGATAAACTTCACTTCCTCCCTCGGACGTGGACAGATAAACTTCACTTCCTCCCTCGGACGTGCACAGATAAACTTCACTTCCTCCCTCGGACGTGCACAGATAAACTTCACTTCCTCCCTCGGACGTGGACAGATAAACTTCACTTCTCCCTCGGACGTGTTCAGATAAACTTCACTTCCTCCCTCGGACGTGGACAGATAAACTTCACTTCCTCCCTCGGACGTGTACAGATAAACTTCACTTCCTCCTCGGACGTGTAAATAAACTCACTTCCTCCCTCGGACGTGTACAGATTAACTTCACTTCCTCCCGGACGTGGACAGATAAACTTCACTTCCTCCTCGGACGTGTACAGATAAACTTCACTTCCTCCCTCGACGTGGACAGATAAACTTCACTTCCTCCCTCGGACGTGCACAGATAAACTTCACTCTCCCTCGGACGTTACAGATAAACTTCACTTTTTTTTTTTTTTGTATACCTTGTCGAGGCTCGTGTGAGAGCAACACACAACGCACAACAAGGGGGCATGGGAAATTAGAAGATGGACATTAACAGGGACTTTCAGGAAGGAAAGCAGGGAATTTAAAGGAAGTGGGCTTGAGTGGATTATCGGGGTAGAAAAGATCAAGGATTTGGATGGGGGATGATAAGAGGTGGTGGTGAACAGCTGTTTTGAAGGCCTGGAGGGAAGAATGGGAATGAATAGAGTGAGGGATTTATACAAAGGCAGGAAAAAAGAGGAATGAAAGAGTGAAGGTGAGCAGTGATTCGTGATTTTGGTAGTTTTACCAGAAGAGGGCTGTTGGCGGACCTTGAGCCCCTGTGGAAATTGTGGTGGGACAAATCGCAGAGAGAGAGCAGGGGGGGGGGCGAGACTGGAGAGGGAGACGGTAGAAGACAGAAAGACCACCGACCAACCTGCGGTGAGAGAGTGAGAGGCCCAAAGACTCAGCCTCATTGCGGGAGATGCCAATGATCCGAAAAGCCTTGGTTTCTACAGCTGAAGCCGAAAAGGTGAGAGGCAGGAGCACCAGCCCAGAGGGGAGAGCAGATACTCATCAGGCTGCGGACAAAAGCTTTGAAAGTGTCAGGAGCTCAGGTGGGCCGAGGAAGGACTTTGCACGACGGAGATCCCAGTCGGCGACTGGCTTTGGAGGCAGGTTTGAAATGTGCTTTCCCAGGAAAGGTCATGGCAGATAGTGAGACCCAGAAGCTTGAAAGAAGGGTTCTTCTAGAGGATTGTTGAGAAAGTGGATGGGGGGTTTTCTAAACGGTCCTTTCGGAGAGACATAGTGAGAGTGTGAGATTTGTCCGGATTGAAAGACATGTTCCCCGTGTTGGACCAGTTTGTGATTTTATCCAGATCAGCAGTGAGCGAAGAAGCTGCTGCTTGCCGGCTGAGGGATGACCGATGGTACGACAGAGGGTGGAGTCATCAGCAAAGAGATATGGAGGATTTCCAGAGAGATCGTTGATGAAAACCAGAAAAAGAACAGGGCCCAGAACGCTACTTGAGGAACTCCAGCCTGGACAGGAAGGGGGGATGAAGAACTCCATTTAGGGCCACACGTTGACTGGACAGGAGAGGAAGTCTGCGAGCCATGAGTGGAGATGGCCTTGGATACCATAGGAAGAGAGTTTGGTGAGCAGGGCAGGGTGCCAGACTGTGTCAAAAGCACATGATATGTCCAGGGATACGGCTCGATTCCTGTCTGGCATTGAGGACCTCCATCCATTGTTGGGAGAGCAGAAGCAGCATATCCAGGGTAGAGTGACCTGGTCTGAAACCAAATTGATGATCGGGATCAAGTCAATTGGAGAAGAGGAAGGATTTAATGTCTGAAGTGATGATGGATTCCATAAACTTGCTGATGATTGGGAGAGGCTGATTGTCTGTAGTTGCAGGATCTGTTTTTGCACCTTTTTTTTGTAGAGTGGTAATGTTGCTGATTTCCAAGCAGATGGCAGATGACCTTGAGCAAATGAGAGGGTGAATAGAAGAGAGAGAGCGTGAGCAGAGCAGAAGAGCAGGCTTTAGGACAAAAAAAAACTTTAGGACACTTCCTCCCTCGGACGGGGACAGATAAACTTCACTTCCGCCTCGGATGTGCACAGATAAACTACACTTCCTCCCTCGGGCGTGTACAGATAAACTTCACCTCCCTCCATCGGACGTGTACAGATAAACTTAACCTCCGTGCGTAGACTTATGCAGATAAACCCTGAACTAAGTGATAAGACAAGAATAAATTTGACTTTATTAAACTTGGAACACACAGCAGGCTCTCGACATTAAACGGTACTATCTGGAATCATCCAATCAACCTCACAGGTACCATTCACTTCATCGCTGTCCGTTTACACATCGGTTCAACACAGGTTTCCATCAACCGTCTTTTGTCTCACAAGACACAGGTTGTAACCTTTCATTTTAGAGAACAAACTTGACAATTCGTGGAACATGAAAAATCCATAAGTTATGCACTACTGAAGCAGACTTGTACACCACCCGAATACATTTATACTCTGTTCTTTGTCGGCACACCAGAAAATCTTACTGTAATACGACGACGTCGTCGCCGTTTCGGAAATGAAAGCTGTATTGGTCACCACGGTACGCAGCGTCAATCAGCATCATACGTGTAGCCATACCGTACCCACTCATACGCCGTGCCCTCTCATGTTATATATCCATCAGTAGCATGGTTCTTGGCAGTGTTATCAATGCGATTTGTGTTGGACGGTGTTCAAGTATATAATTCAAGACTGTACATGTAAAGGTGTAAAGGCATATAAATGAATTCATTCCGGGTTTTCCCGCCGTTTTACTGGGTGTCTATGACGTCACGCTATCTAAAATGTTACTTGAGCTATTCGTGCCTGTTGTTTGTGTCCTTTGTAACGTCCTTTAAAACAGCAAGTCTCCCGGTTGGAATGATTTTCAATTTTGTTTGACTGCCGGGTAGGTAGGTAGATTAAAAAAAGTTATCTCACGTCTCTATAATTGGGGTATGGGCTTCAATGTCACGACTTGAAGAAGCCAGACCATGAGCTGTATCGGGTGTTGCCAGAACAGATTATAGTCTTGAAGGGTTGAATATTAAAGAAAAATGGATTTATTCTCAGGGAAACAATTTCAAAGTTGAATTCAAGTCTAAAACCCAAGAGTTTGTCGGGGCTTCGCCCAATAGACCCTCATCAGTGCGCTGCCTCAAGACCCCCTCCACCACTTGGGGACCTAGCTGCACATGAACCCCTGGCAAGGACGATCGCATTGCTTGCCCACAGTCTCCAGCTTTTATTTCGGAGTCTTCAGTATGACTCGGTCAGGGTTCTAACCACTGACCTCCCAGACTCGGAGTGGACTCTCAAATCATCACGACACTATGTTTGGTCAAATTTGTACCGTACTGCTTCATGTATGAGTTTGTACTGCTTCGTGGATTACAGAGCACGAGAAGCACCCGCCGGGAGTGGCCAGGGTGGTTATGTTATTATCCTTATCAAAACGTGTAATTCAAAATACTTCTCCAAAATACCTGTCGTTGCGTAATTCAAAACTTCTCACTGCACTGGAAAACGTGGGGACAGGAATACTGCACTGAACTGTAAATGGTGGGGACTTGTAATACCCTCCCCCACCGGGAGTGGTGCTACACGATACACATTTACATTGAGAATTTGTGTCCCTCACTACCCCTCTCCTCCCCCACCACAAGACCACCAGCAAAGATAAAACACCTCGATACATTAATTGGGGTCATGCTGATCCTATGTAGCAAGTCTGGATGTAATTGGGCCAGGGCTGCAGGAGGAGTGGGGCAACAAACAAATGAATAAACACACACAAGCACACACCGGTCCAGGAATTATAGTAAGGATTCCTCACTCAACTCTGAGTGTGTGTGTGTGGGGTGTGGGGGGGGGACGTTAGGCTGGCTGTCCTGTCTGTTGAAATAATCTACTTTTTCATGTCGATGTTTAAAATTTATCTCAGGGTTGTGTCTGTGCTCGATTCCCAACCCAACCATGAACTGACTGGTGCTTCACAGTTCACAGACAGGGCATTCCATCATGAAGTGCACCATCCCTCACTGGACCACAATGGACATCGAAAAGGTGGGAATAATTGGTGTCATTAAAGTAGCAGCAGCAGTGGTAGTAGTAGTAGTAGTAAAATAGTGTCAGTGAAGTCGCAGCAGTAGTAGTAGAAGTAGGAGTAAATTTGTGTTGTTAAAGTAGCAGCAGTAGTAGTGGTCGTAGTAAATTGGTGTCATTAAAGTAGCAGCAGCAGTAGTAGTAGAAGCAGTAGTACGAGTAGTAGTAGTGAATTTGTGTCATTAAAATAGTAGTAGTAGTAGTAGTATCAGAAGCAGTAGTAGTAATTGTAGTAAATTTGTGTTGGTAAAGTAGCAGCAGTAGTAGTGTTAGTTGTAAATTGGTGTCATTAAAGTAGCAGCAGTAGTCATGGTAGTAGTAAATTGGTGTCATTAAAGTAGCAGCAGTAGTAGTAGTTGTAGAAGCAGTAGTACGAGTAGTAGTAGTAGTAAATTTGTGTCACTAAAGCAGCAGTAGTAGTAGTTGTAGTAAATTTGTGTCAGTGAAGTCGTAGTATTTGTAAATTTGTGTTGTTAAAGTAGCAGCAGTAGAAGTAGTAGAACGAGTAGTAGTAGTGGTAAATTTGTGTCAAAGTAGCAGCAGTTGTTGTAGTAGTAGTAAATTTGTGTTGATAAAGTAGCAGCAGTAGTAGTGGTAGTATTAAATTGGTGTCACTAAAGTAGTAGTGGTAAGAGTAAATTGGTGTCATTAAAGTAGCAGCAGTAGTAATAGCAGTAGAAGCAGTTATACGAATAGTAGTAATAATAGTAGTAAATTTGTGTTATTAAAGCAGTAGTAGTCGCAGTAGTAGTAGTAGTTGTAGTAAATTTGTGTTAAAGTAGCAGCAGTAGTGGTGGTAGTAGTAAATTGGTGTCATTAAAGTAGCAGCAGTAATTGTAGTAGCAGCAGTAGTAGTAGTAAATTAGTGTCATTAAAGTAGCAGTCGTAGTTGTAGTAAATTAGTGTCATTAAAGTAGCAGCAGTAGTAGTAGTAGTAACATCAGTAGTAGTTGTAAATTAATGTCATTAAAGTAGTAGTCGTAGTAGTAGCAGTAGTAGTAGTAAATTAGTGTCATGAAAGTTGCAGTCATAGTAGTAAATTAATGTCATTAAAGTAGCAGCAGTTGTAGTGGTAGTTGTAGCAGCAGCACTAGTAGTAGTAAATTTGTGTCATTAAAGTAGGAGCAGTAGTAGTAGTAGTATCAGCAGCAGTAGTAGTAATTGTGGTAAATTTGTGTTGGTAAAGTAGCAGCAGTCGTAGTGGTAGTAGTAAATTGGTGTCATTAAAGTAGCAGCAGTAGTAGTGGTAGTAGTAAATTATTGTCATTAAAGTAGTAGTTGTAGGAATAAATTAGTGTCATTAAGGTAGCAGCAGTAGTTGTCATAAATTAGTGTCATTAAAGTATCAGCAGTAGTAGGAGTTGTTGTCGCAGCAGCAGTAGTAGTAAATTATTGTCATTAAAGTAGTCGTTGTAGTAGTAGTATTTTGATGCACTACATTTAAAACATTTTCTATTGCTCTCTTTATTTTCCTTTATTTAGTAATGAGTTTTGCTGAATAATAAGTGAAGGGGAAAATAAAGGGAAACAATTGGGCGGTTGGTTCTTGGTCACATGTGGGTTGAGAAAGGGTTATGAAAGTTCAGGAAACAATGATTGTAGCATCCTCGCAGCTTTGTTGTAATTTGTAGACTCCATCCTTGTTTACCTTTATGTTTTGTGTAAAACAAACATGAGTCAGACAACATTGGCTGTGTAAAAATGGCTTTATCATCATGAAAACTTGCACTGAGCGTGATGTTGAATACCACAAACATCATTATCCTGGAGTTAAATGTTTTTTTTTTATTTGAGTTTGCTATCCATGCTAAATTGTTTGTGTTTTTTCAGTATGTTCATTATTTGTTCCCTACTGGTTTCACCAGAGGGTGAAATCTAGACAGACTATCTGTTTGCTGTCCGTCTGTCCGTCCGTCCCGCCTGTGGTTTTTCAGACTTTTTTCCCCATACTCCTTAACATATTCAACTGAAACTTGGTTTTATTATAAGTTACAGAATAAGTTTGAGTTTCAGGGCGTTTCGTCAATTTTTCACAGAGTTATGCCCTGTTTGGACTTCAAAAAATCACCACAATATACATGGGTCAGTGTTCAGCTGCCCTGAATCCACCCCACGCTTATGGTTATGGTTATGCATGTGCAGAAATGAAATAAAGCCACAAACGCTAGCGTCTCCAGGCGTTTATAAGATTGCAATGTACCCAGCGAATCATAGGTATGACGAACAGGCCTTCGATGATCTGAGTGAGGAAAGTGGAAAAAAAAAACTTTGTCGGTTTTAAATTATAAGTATTATAAATAAATTAAAGATATAAACAAAAAGCTTATAGAAGTTTAAAGGAAAGAAAGAAACAGAGATAAGAAGAGTAAGTAAAGATATTTATAAGAATTATAAATAGAAATTTAATATAATAATATAAGAAATAAACTAAAAAGAAAAAAGTAAATGAAAAAAAGAAAAAAAGAAAAAGTAATAAAGTATTAATAATATAAGATAAAAGGTAGAAAAAAAAAAATATAAGAAAAGAATATTAACTAATAAGAAAAATTAACAAAATTAAAAAATAATGTATAAGTTATTAAAAAAGAAGAGAAAAAGAATAAAAAATAAATAAGAAAGGAAAAAAATTTAAAGAAATAATATAAATTATAATATATATAAAAGCAAATAAATAAGAAAAATTTTAATAAAAAAGAAGAGAAAAATAAAGTTTTAAGAAATTTTATTTTATTATTTTATAAATAAAGTTTAATATTAATAGTAAGTATTAAATTTAAAAAAATAAAATAATTTAATTAATAATTATAAATTATATAATTGTATAAAAAGAAAAAATAAAAATTAAAAAAAGAAAAGAAGAAGTAAGATTAAAACAATTTTAATAAAAATAAATAAGAATATTTAAAATTATTTTTAATATAAAGAGTAAAAGTTATTAAGAAAATAAAAAAGAAAGAAATAAATAATAAGAAATAAAAAAAAAATTTTCAGATTAAGTTAAAAAAAGAAAGTAAATTAATAAGATTAAAATCGTTGAGACCTGTTCCAAGTCAAGGCATGGTTGAGCAGGCCAAAAAACATGGCGGCTTCAGACCCCAGTAAGGTTAACGCAGGATACGCCTAAGACTCCATAGAAAGCGAGTGGCTGAGGATGGCGCCTGACGAAGGATATAATTAAATAAGGCTGTTAATTATCTTCAAAAGGATGTTTTAATTAACCCAAACACCCAATTTTCACTCTTGCACTTCCTTGGAGTTCCTTTAGTATGCATGCAAAGATTCAAGCCGCCAGGTTTCATGATTTTGGAGTTATGGAGGAGACACACTGACATTTATTAGTATCGATGCACATGAGACGTACGCATGTTTTTGCTTCATGTGTGTACATCGGTTTATTTTTCATATGAAATCGGCAAAGCCGAGTAACGGACGAAACATGGTGGATTAGGGAGTTTCTTCTTCTTCATTTTGGTTCCGGTATCGGCTTGAGCATGCGTTAAAGCAAACTAATTTTTATATCCGGTTTGTTATCCTCGTTGACTTTATTGGTTTCTAGTCTACAAAAGATATGAGTAAATGAAAATTGCTTTGCCTTTTACTTTGCCGAATAGACCCGAACACGGTGGTGGAAAAGAACTTAATTTCCACTATGGTTTGGAGGGTTTCATCTTCTTTTTGGTTCCGGTATCGGCCCGAGCGTACTTTAAACGCAAATAAATTTTTATCTCCCAAACATTCATTGCCTCCGGTATATGGGAGATATTGCAATGCAGTTTTCGCTCTTGTTAAGCAATGAAGTGCAGCTCCATTGCTTCGTCAATGATTTTGTCCAAACATCACATAAGAGTCGCAAAGCGAGCTGTGGCTAAATCCCAGCATGTCCACAACCTCTGTAATGCAGGTTTGACATCCCACCAGTGCTCAAATTCCATCAATGGGAATGAAACAAGCTTAAGAACGGCAAATTTGTGTTCTATTTTTCGGTTATTTCTTCGAACTATGTCATAGAGTGGATCCTGGTGTCCGGCCGTACGTACGTACATTAACATTTGACTAAAGCATCTTCTCACAAACTACCCGACCAATATGGACTAAATTTGAGACGATGAATCAGGACAGCAAGGTCTCATGGGGTTGTCCTCCCCATCTGAATCCACCCCCTATTAGAGGCTGGAAAAGGGGGGTTTCGCCTCAAATTCAGATAACTTGTTTGAAAATCTTCTCAAAAACCAACTGCCAGATGCAGACCAAACTCTTCATGAAACATAATGACCATGCCGTTAACTTCAGTTGTGCTCCCCATGACCGTTCCACTTCAGGAAAGGGGGGGGGGCATGGCCCTTCCCCCTAATCCCTCATTTTCACCCTGCTTGTTGGGGAAATAACCGTCAGACCACCATGGGAGGATTTTTAGGATATCAAAGCAAATGTTCATTTTCAATGTGCATTTAAATATGTATTGTGTTCATGGTTTATTTCACCTCGCATCTCTATTTTCAACCATTGGGTTGTTTTGATTGATGGGCATGGTGGGGTTTTGGTCCTGGTGGGCCGTTTGCTTTACCTTGGCCATTCTATTTGTTCATGTTTCATGGCCATGGTTTTTAGTTTTGTTTAATGACCATGAGAGGAAAATAGAGGCTAACTGCGGAAATTTGGAGCCAAAGGTGAAATCTTATTTGTTTGTACGTCTCCGACTTCTTCATTCGTACGCAGCGCACGCCTGTGGGTCGCACCATTGGCCGAAGATGTGGCTGTGCTACTGATGTGACGCCCCTGTAGGTTAGGGCAGCAATTTGGAATTTGTTCAGGGTGCCGATGATAACTTGCATACTCTTCACGAAGGACACTGTGGGAGCTTTGTTGGCCACCAACTGATGTTGGTGGATGGGACGCCTAGTTTAACACCCATCCGAAGGACGGAACATGCATTGATGCCTCATCTTGCCTATGAGGCACCAGGATAACAGATTGTAGCTAGCGTGACGGCTAGCTGGCAAGATTCGAACCACGGTGAGACAGCTCAGAGTCGAGTGTGCATACCGAGAGGCCATCCTGCCAAACCTGTACGTCTCCAATCCACCTGTTTTCCCAAAACTCCATTTTTTTGAATGAGAACTTTTCACCCGACTATTTTATGCGTCTTGGCATCATGGATTTGTAAGCGAAACTAAAACGATTTGTTTCTCCTCGTCCTCCTTTTTAACTAATTTTAATAGTTAACTTGCGCAGCTTTGGGCGGGTGGCTTGTTTCACTGCTGAGTAGCTGTGTCACCGTGCTGAAAGTTGGTATCATGGTTTGAAATACAATCGGCAATTTCCTCTTCACACATACGCAAGTGTGTTTTTCAAAGATATTAAGGTCCCAAAAGAACCAGTCATCACCCACGCTTGCTCCTGGCACGACATCCGCGTGAGAAAGAAACTTTGCCCTTTGTCTTATCCACAAGAAGTTCAGAGCCATGACCGAACCAACCATTATGAGTGCAGCCAGGACAGGTGCCTGCAGAACCTTGCAAATACGATGTTGAAAAAATTGTTCATTTTAATCTTTAATCTCGAGCCTTTAACCAAGGGACACCTTAAAAACGATGTCTGCACAACACCTAGACGAAAGCTCATTGAAGGCTCTTTGAAAAGAGCAGAAGGCTCCGAAGGCGATTGTGCTGGGTTCACGGCTTAAGTATGGAGTTCGTGCAGGTGTCCCTTGATTATCCTTGGCTCAAGTGTCACGGCCATTGTTTTTGGGAGGTGTGATGACATGCTCCACTAAAAGCCTGTGCTGATGGAATTCTCAAACTTTCATCATGTATGAAATGTAATGTTTAAATACAAACACCTTGTTGGTGTTAGTTGAACTGCTGCGATCAGAGAGGCTTTTTGCTGCGTGCTGGTTTTTATAATGTCCCATCTCAATGCCCCCCCCCCCCCCCCGGTTTTCCCTCATGGGCTGTAATTAAAGTGCATAACAGCAGGAAACACCAATAAAGAAGGCTTTAAGATAAAGATCCTATCTCTTTACTGTGTATGCAATATGGAATAGGACTTTTGACACCTTCCCTCCCAACCCCTTTTCCATCTTTATATCACTTGACCTTCCCTTCTTTTCCCCTTATTCCTATCTTCCTCCCACCCACCAAACCCCAATACCCCCAAATTTCCCCATTTTTCTTTCTTCTCTTCTCACTTTACCTCCACAGCTTTATCCATATCTCATATCATATAGATGGTTGCAAACTTTAATTTTACATCCACAATAGAAGTTTAGTATTTTAAGATTGGTTTTATTTTGATGTCGATCAGGGTTCCTGGTTGAGCTTTGAAAACGGCGTATTATACTGCTCATTGGTATCCAAACCGACTAAATGACACAAAGCAACAAAACAAGCTCTACTTCGCACCTTTCCGTCAACACTTATCCATTGGAACGAGATCGTTCCTTCCATTTACATCAGACGTGTTAATATGGACGACGTACGATGTACTGTGGGCATTGGAGCCACCGTCTATTTCTCACAAATGTAAGAATGGCAGATGTTGATCTTGCCCCAACGCAACCCTCCACCACTCCATAACCCCACATGTTTCTATCTTCTATGATAATACATGTTCGTGTGTGTGTGTGTGTGTGTGTGTGTTGTGTGTGTGTGTCAGTGTTTCTCCTCCATATCTCCAAAACCATGAAACCTAGCTGCCCGAAACTTTGCATACATACTAAGGAAACTCCAAGAAAGTGCATGAGTGAAAACTGGGTATTTGTGTAAAGTTAAACGCCTCTTTTGAACATAATTAACGGTTTTATTAAATTGATTAAACTGAATCGAAAATCAAATTTCTACTGCATGGGATTGTATGAGAAAGAAATCAGTCAACGCATGTAAAGATTTTGTTGACATGGGTAATAAGTTTGTTCGACTATATTGCCACCACAAAAACCTGTTAAAATTGGTGTTGAAGGAACTGCTGAAGT
>CM068957.1:13061091-13078759 GCA_035128595.1 Eptatretus atami
ACACCCCCAAATTTCCCCATTTTTCTTTCTTCTCTTCTCACTTTACCTCCACAGCTTTATCCATATCTCATATCATATAGATGGTTGCAAACTTTAATTTTACATCCACAATAGAAGTTTAGTATTTTAAGATATGGTTTTTATTTTGATGTCGATCAGGGTTCCTGGTTGAGCTTTGAAAACGGCGTATTTATACTGCTCATTGGTATCCAAACCGACTAAATGACACAAAGCAACAAAACCAAGCTCTACTTCGCACCTTTCCGTCAACACTTATCCATTGGAACGAGATCGTTCCTTCCATTTACATCAGACGTGTTAATATGGACGACGTACGATGTACTGTGGGCATTGGAGCCACCGTCTATTTCTCACAAATGTAAGAATGGCAGAATGTCTGATCTTGCCCCCAACGCAACCCTCCACCACTCCCATAAACCCACCATGTTTCTATCTTCTATGATAATACATGTTCGTGTGTGTGTGTGTGTGTGTGTGTGTGTGTGTGTGTGTCAGTGTTTCTCCTCCATATCTCCAAAACCATGAAACCTAGCTGCCCGAAACTTTGCATACATACTAAGGAAACTCCAAGAAAGTGCATGAGTGAAAACTGGGTATTTGTGTAAAGTTAAACGCCTCCTTTTGAACATAATTAACGGGTTTATTAAATTGATTAAACTGAATCGAAAATCAAATTTCTACTGCATGGGATGTATGAGAAAGAAATCAGTCAAACGCATGTAAAGATTTTGTTGACATGGGTAATAAAGTTTGTTCGACTATATTGCCACCACAAAAACCTGTTAAAATTGGTGTTGAAGGAACTGCTGAAGTAAACGCTACCCGTGGTGCTGTCCTCAGTGCACAACCTGAGACTGTACCTACAACACAAGCTGCGTTATGTGATATGTACGATGAATCCCAGGAAAAGCGGTTTCACAATATACTGGGGGGGGCTTCGACAAAGAGGAATCAACCAATGCACGCCGTAATGCCTGGAATCTAGTGAAACATCTTTCTGGAAAGAAATCTATCGCCGTTTTTGTCCGAGGTGAGAATCGCTTAGATTCCTGGAAAACTCATTTTAAAAAGACTGCTCTCTTCTGATCATACCAGCCTACCAAACAACCCAATCGATCCCATTTTTGAGGTTAACTCCAACATTACTGCTGGCATCTTTTCATCAGCAGAACTTGACACGGAAATGAAACTTGGAAAAGCCCCTGGTCTCGATGGTATTACATTTGAAGTCTGGTGACTTCTGAAGTTAAGAACAAGGACAAATGTGTCCAAGAGGCAGCGTCCTAAAGGTTTTGTCGGCTAAAAAAAAATAAAAAATAAAAAAACAACAACAACAACTTCCGATATTTCGTCACGTGCCTTGATTAAGCCAATAGTGAGACCCGTCATAATGTATTTACGTATTTACGATTATAGTGTATTTACGAAATAAATAGTTATTTACGAAATTACAATACGATAAATGGAATAATCTTTAAATAGTAACGTGAACTTTTCGAAACTTTAAAGCAAATGTCCGAATATATTTAAAAGTTCATGATAGACGCTCTCAAAAGGCACCGTCAATGCGAGGATGTGTACATGTGCTCAGTATTTAAAGAGATCCGGATCTTGTATATACAAGAGCCGAGTCCTAGAGGTTAAGGTTTTGTCTTCACAAGAGAAGAAGAACAGAAGACAGAAGAAGAAGAGAACAAGAAACAAGAAGAACAAGAAGACAAGAAGAACAAGAAGACAAGAATAACAAGAGACAAGAAGAACAAGAAGACAGAAGAACAACGCCGAGCTCTCTATGAGCAGCGTTCGCTACGCGAGACGCTGCTAAAAATCTTATTAAAATTCTTCAATGAAAAATACCTAGCTAGGAAAGTGCCCTCCAAAATTGGGGAAAGCAGGTGTTGTACCAATAATACCTAAGAAAGGAAATTTAACACTTCCTGAAAACGACCGTGGAAGAAGTTTAACTCAAACAGCAGCAAAAATCTACAATCGCCTCTTTAAGAAAATTCACCCTGAATTAGAAAAGATCCTGCGCCTAAATCAAAATGGTTTTAGGCCCCTTCGATCTACATCTTCTCAGATCCTTGCTCTCAGGTACGCAACCACCAAAACGAGGCTGTTATCATCTTCATAGACTTCAGGAAAGCCTTTGACTCCATTAACAGAAATAACCTTTTCCAAATTCTACACCCATATGGCATCCTTGAGTCAATTGTGAAGGCCATACAAATTATGTATGAAGATACCTCTGTTGTAGTATTGACTCCTGCAGGAGAGACTGCAACTTTTCAAATCGACAATGGAGTTCTTCAAGGTGACCCGCTCGCTCCTCACCTGTTTACCATTGCCTTGGACTATTCCCTAAGAACTGTGATTGAAGACCGGGATGGTTTAACTCTCTCCCAGCAGAGAAGTCACAGACATCCAGCCCAGCACATTTCTGACCTCGACTTTGCTGACGACATCGCGCTGCTTTCAGACATGTTAAGGGAAACTGAACTACTTCACAAGGTTGAAACTGCAGCTTGGTCTATTGGGTCAATCCTTCTGCTGAGTGAGCTCTACTTACTGTTGCCAGAAGTCCAAGAGAGAGAGAGAGAATGATATTAAATACGTTGGCTCTTATACCAGCATGCAGCGTAACATACAGTAGAGTGTAGAAAAGCTTGGGCGGCAGTGCAGGCCCTCCATAAAGTTTGGAGATCTCCAGTTTGCAGATAGAGTTAGCTAAGGGTCTTCAAAACTACGGTTGAGTCGAACCTTCTCTATGGGTGTGAATCCTGGACCTTGACCCAAACATTGGATAAATCACTGGATGGTACCTACACCCGATTGCTTCATAAAGCTCTGAACATTTCTTGGTAAGACCATATCATTAACAGGGATCTGTATGGTTCTTTCCCCACATCTCTACCATTGTGAGGGAATTCCACCTTCGCCTTGCTGGTCATGTGATGCGACATGAAGAACTTGCAAAGAAAGTTCTATTCTGGAGGCCTGAGGAATTCTGGAGAAGGGGTCGTACCCTCACTACCCTTGGAGACATCATCGAGAAGGACATCAGCTTGAGTGGCATTGGTTTAGTCGATGCTATGTCTCATCAAGAATCCTGGAAAAAAATCTCATCATGTCACTACGATAAGTGGATGCCAAAAAAAGAAGAAGAAATAAATTACAACCAAAAACTCGCTTACTCTTGCTCAGCCCGCTTTCACCTCCCAGGGGTATTAAATCACCATTTTGTTTTGACCTATTCAAAAAGCCTTGCCGATTTTCCACGATGACCTCTCACGGACTAATCAAAGTATGTAATCAAAATATGTCTTCAGATTTGAGGATCGGAGCTGGTGGACTAAATAACGGTCAGAATCTGGAGTTAAATCTGAAAAATTTAAAGAAATTACCGATTCTTATAACGAAGCTTATTTACGTATTTACTTTAACCAAGCAAGGCTGCGAATCCCTCCTCCATATTTACAAGTTACCAAAGTATGAAACTTAACTTTCTCTACTGTTCGGAGAATTATATTGAGTGAAGAAAAGATTAAGGAATGTGCCGAAAGTGTAACTTCATTGAGTGAAACAAAAATGATTATGATAAAGCGCTCATCTTCCAATGCCTGATCTTTGCCGTGTACAGTCCATCGCTAATTGCCTGCCAAGCCAGCCATTCCTGATCAACTGTTTCATTGGAGTGCTTGCTTGAATGCTTAAGCCACTTGGTGAGTGCTCTACAAGCTGTTTGGTTAAACGTGCCGGAACTTTATACACCTTACGAGGGGTTTTAAACAGGCATTTTCTCACAAGGTGGGAGTCTGGAGGAAGGGTGGGAGGAGTGCTGGGGTATGGGTGGTAGGAGGAAAAGGGGAAGACCTCTGCGACCTCTAAGGAAGAACTTAGCAAGATGGAGAATGACCAGTTGGCTCCTGATCTTGGATGCCAGTCTGGAAGAGAAGTTGTGGGGTCAGCCAAAAAGAAGTTGTGGCAGATAATGATGCTTGCAGAGGCTGGCGCCCTCCAAATGCTTGGCTACAAAACGAAATGGAAACTTTGGCCAAGTTTAATCTCTTTGACAAACCTCAACAATCATGGAGAGAATAAAACGTGTTGCTATTATTTATTAATGTTTGCTAATGGTGCTTGTTTTATTTAAGGCGAATCAACGGTTTGACATGGAATGGAATTTCCACAATTCACAGCTGGGATGACAAGTGCCTCAAGAATTTTATGCTCAATTTCTTCACGCAGGTCATGCCATGACAGGACGAAGCTTCAACATAATCGTACATCTGGAAACACGCCCAGGCAAATCCACTGCCATGTCTTCTTCCAGGGTCATTGGATAATATTCTTCGTGCACGTTGGATAACTGAACGTGATGACTTTTGAAGCAAATCTCATTTCAGAACCGTTAGGACTCGTTGAGGGTTTGAGTCCTGTAATTGATTTTGATGCCGCTACACTCACGGCGCACTCGGTGAGCGGATATCGTGAACCGACCCACGAAGATTTTGGAGAGCTCTCGGAATTGAGTTGCAGGTGGAAGCCACATTTCCCTTTCACATTGCAATTGTTCATCCATCATAATCGAAAGCTATTGGCACGTTAAATGTAAATATCGACTTGTACTGCATACGCAGTGGTTAAAAGTGACGAGTTAATGGGCCTGTAGGCTTTTGCAGAACAATTTAGTAAGTGATAGTATGAAATATTAAACAACAGAATGTAATAATGAAACAATAGTGTGACATTATTTTATTGTTAAGATGGACTGGGCCGATATGGTGGCACAGAGGTAGGACACGGCACACTCAGGAAAGGATCCATTCCAAAATTGGCTCGTCTAATTTATGATTCCAATCGTCCTTTCGTGAAAACTAAATGATATTCAGATCCTCATTTATAAAGAAACACATGCTGTCTGCGTTTGAGTCGAATGGGTCTGTCGTTGTACACCACCGACAAGCTTCGGTTTCGATGCAGATTTCATTTAATTTCCGAGCGACCTCTTCCCTCTGTGTTTTGGCTCCACAGTTTCATCTCATAATAATTGCTTGGGATCCGAGGCATGGGCGCCTGCATGGCAGGCCTGTGTCTGACTGCCTCGTTGCTGCTTTGTTTCCCTTTCAGCCCAACACTATCTCCCGAGCAACCTGGCTCGTGTTACCGTAGAAACTTGTTTGATGATCAATTTAGCCATTTTGTTTGTTTGGTATTTGTTTGCATTCATGGCTGCGGAGATTCAGGTGTTTTGATCTGGGTCATGGCCAAAGCGTCATTCGGGCCAGAAAATGGAAAGGCTGTATTAAATGGTGGAATACATTTAAATGAACACGTTTGGGATTTGGTTTCTATGCGAAGTAAACAGGCTTTGCTGCCGGAATGTTTGTCATTTCCCCCCCCCCCCCTTGAAATCGATAAAACCTTTATTCGAGGCTGCCTAACGAGCTTGGGCCTACAAGTCGAGATTAGACTGGTCTTCGGAACAGGTAGGTCACGCTTACAGAGTATTGGAGTCATATGAGGTAGGTGCTCAGAACAGAACTCTAACAGCCATTGCTGGTAAGTCGTTGGTCCATTCGCTGTTAATGTTACTGGGAGGGATGGTAGAATCGCCCAGAGGCATGCACACTCACCTATGAGCTAACTAGCCTGGGTTCGAATCTCAACCCAAACTATGAACTGTCATCCCAGAGTTTTACAGGCAGGCTGATTCATCGATGTGTGTGCCATGCCCCGGATGGACGTTTAAACTGGGTGTCCCCGTCTGCCGGCATTAGCCGTGTTCTTCTAGAACAGTAGGCGAACTATCACCGACACCATGAACAAATTACAAATTTCTCCCTGCATTGTGGGTATCCAGTGGTCTGGTCTTCTTGGAGGTTCCTTGATGCCAAATTACACCGCTTTCCATCTCAGAGTGTGGTTGCTGTCTGAGCAGCAGCCACTGCACTACAAGCAAATTAATCAGGTGATTCACATGTTTCAAGTCTCTCTCTATCAAGTGCAGCCTGTGGCTGCTGGCTGCATCATTGGTTGGGACGCGGCTATGCCGCTGATGCAGTTTCCCCCTTACCAGTACACTGGTACTCATTTTGCCGACCTCAGAAGGATGACAGGCTGCGTCAACCTCCTGGTGTATTTTAATTCAGCGGCCAACGGGGCTTGAACTCAGGACCCTAGGATCCCAAACCGCCACCCCAACCACTAAGCCAACACCAGGCTTAATGTTTCAAGTGAACGGCCTTCTTTGGATATGAAGGGCAACCAAATCAATGTTGCAGGTTCTTAGACTCTAATAGAACATTACGAACAAGAAAAAGAGCAAACTCGAGAATGCAGAACCTCGCCAGGACTTGTTTTGTGTGGTGTGTTGTGTGGTGTTTGTGTAGTTGTGTGTGGTGTATTTTGTGTGGCGTTTGTGTACTGGTGTGTTACGTAATTAGAGACATAATTAGAACTGCCACTTTATAACTGTTGGTAGTGATGAACGGGAACCAAGATGTCCCGCTTTGATGCAACCGCGCTTTGATTGGACACCTGACCCTGACCCATGACTTTTTATTATTATTATTCAATTGAATTTAGAATGGGATTAAAATAAATTCAGTTAAAATCAAATGGAAGACCAAATGCGTACAGTCCTGCATTGGAGTCATCAGAAGGAACCCGAACAAGCAAAAAGAAAAGATGAAGTCATCAGGAGGAACCTGGATATGATTCTCATTTCAGCTGCTACTCCTCTACCCTCAAACCCATCCAGGCACAACCAAGTGAGGCTTATTCCAAAAAAAAAATCAAAAACAACCCAGATCAAAAAAATCAAATAATTCCAGTTGCCAGACCATGCGTCCGATCAAGTTGAAATTTAAAACATTTATTCCCCATCACTACTAGATCAGAACTGCGAAGTTTCGTGTGGATCGATTAAGCGGCTCCAGAGAAAACATTATTTAATATTTTTCTTCGATCCGATATGGCTGCCAAACCATGTGACCTATCAATTATTCCTTAACAAACTTGTACACCCAAGGCTTGGGGAACATTTCTGTGAAGTTTCCCCTCGATCTGTCCAGCTGTTCTGGAGAAGATTTTTTACAGGTTTTAGGATAAATCAAATATGGCTGCCAAACAATGTGACCGATGACATTATCAAAAAAATTTCTGTGGACCATTTTATTCCGAGATGACCCTCAAAATTTTTCATACTGATCACATGTAGTGTTCTACATATGCAATTACAACGTCATAACGAAGGCACCTCTGATGTCATAAAAAAAAAATTACACTCACTTCCCATGAGTAGTACTTGCTATGCGCCAAGTTTCAATTTTTTCCCTGGTGCAGTTTCAAAGATAGAGGTCCAAAGTTTTTTCCGTTTTTCCAATATGGCTGCCACACCACGTGACCTATGACGTCATAATTACGCATGAGTAGTCGCACCGATGGTGAAAATGTCATCTCGATCCGACAAGCGGTTGCGGAGAAAAACACGAAAGTTCTGTGCGGACAAACAAACAAACAGACAGACAGACGAACAAACGGACCCAAACGCAACACCCTCTCCTTCGGTGAGGGTAACTCATGACAGGATTGTAATAAAATGATGATTCTCAACACTCATCAACACAATTTAGTCACTTCAGCATAATTCTCTCGTTGAGATCCATAAATATTACATATATGGAGGAGAAAAGATGTCGCCCTGTTATTACTCGTCAAAACTGAACCGCGTAACCTTGACCCCTATTTTGGGGTAACACGGAAGGAATACAATTGTTTTTGTGCATTGGCACTTGGTTTCATCTCATAAGATTGTTCACAGCACCCAGAAACTCAGTCTCCTGCACAGTCAGAACATTACATCTCAGACATGCAGAGGAATGTAAATATGTGACGGATCGTATAATCTCCAGCAAGCTCCAACTCTTATTCTTCACAACAATATTCTTCATCCTAGAAATCACATCTTTTATTTCCTGGAAAATTTTGTCTCGTTTTTAATTTTTAGGATGGAACATTGAGGAAACGTTGAGATGCGTTCCTACATTGGACATGTTTTTGCTGATCCTCGGTCTTTTGTTTGAGAGATCTTTCCAAAAATGGCCGACGAGAGAAGTGAGAACTGCACACTTTGAGCGTTAATATGATAGTATCACGCATTGATGAAACCGCAGATGGATTTTGCACATCGGCCGATCGATTTAGGCCACGCTGAGCGCTCCAGATTGGTGGAGGTTGCATCCCGCCGAAACTCCATTTCTTCAGTTGGTGGAAATGAACACGTTTTATCGGTTCCAAATCATTGTGTGTGCAGTGAACGTGCAGAACTGCAGCATCAACTGAGGGTTTTCGGAGACCAGATCATCAAGGCCTTGCCATTTCACAAACGGAACTAGGAATTGCTGCGGTATGTCGAGTTGGAGATCGACCACATCGGTTCTAAAGTAATTTTTTGGACAGAACGGCAATCCGCAGACCCTGCGGGATATATTACGGGAGGCCGAGGTGACTTGTAATTGACATTTGGCCAGTGAGACATCCACTGACACGTTCATGAGACAAGCTAATGATGTGCAAAGCTTTTGTCTCCGGAGTGCGCTGCTAGGTACGAGAGAGAACGATGGCAGTGCAGAATCTTTAAAACGTTTTGAGAAGGCCACGTCAAGTTTAGAGCCGCATCGGATGTTGGCATCATCAGGAAACTGTCATTGATGAATAACGTTTGAAGCGGTGAGCTGTGATTCCGGAGAAAAGAATTGTTTCAGACATACATCTGGTAAAAAGTCTAATCTAAAATCTTTGGAGAATACCTCAACAAAAGTGAGTGTAAACTCCAAGATGTCTTTGCATGGTCAACATCGTTGTATCCAACATATTGCGCAAAATTTGCATCTTCCACAAAAGGAAAGACGGTCAAAGCAGAGATGTTTCAGGTGTTTTGTGTTGGACTGTTTAGCATTCCCATCTGAACTCATTCATGGCTTAGGATGCTGGCATCACAGTTTCAAATCTCAGGTGTTGTGTTCATTTGTTTATTAATGTCCTTGTAATCCATGTAAAGGTGCGCTGGTGATCCAAAATATGTTTGTCCTGCATGTGATTCAATAGAAAGATTTGTGAAAGAAATACTGTAGATGGCATTGGTCGAATGCAATGGTGTCCTAATGGATATGGAGAAACAACTGAGATACAGTGAAGAGTACAAGAACAGTGCAAAACAGCAGGACGGGGGGGGGGGCAATCTTGCTTGCTCAGATTCATGTTGAGACGACAAGCTTGCTAGCAGCTGGGCTTCACCCATAGTGGGTACCGCTGTATGAGCGACGTTGTGTATGCGGCGTTGGGTTACGTGGTGCCTGTAAGGTGATCGGGTTGGGATTAGTGGTTGCAGTGTGGTTACAGCTGTCTGGCCTTGGGGAGCCTTTGAACGGTGGTGGCATGCAGCCATTGCGTTGTGCTGGGTGAGACCAGGCCAAGCATCGCAATGCACCCTTAGCAGGCCGAAACATGGAGCCCTCTACTGGGACACAGTATTGTCTTTCTGTTTTGAAATCAGGGAACCTGTTAGTCAGGAAGTGCATTGTAAACTTGCGAAGCAATTTTGTTTTCAAAAAAAAAGAAAAAGGTTCATTAACGACAAACGATATGACCAGCAGACACGGCCACATTCACCACCGTGGAAACTGTAAAGTTGAAACCGATTCTGCAGTAAACCTTTCATTGAGAATCTCTTTTAAGGGTGAATGTCGGCTTCCTATGACGAGGTTTCATGTTCCACCTGTTCGCCGTTGTGGAGGTTTTGCCTTGTGTTTCCAAGCAGCAGGTTTGGGATATTGGGAAGCAAAAAATGAGCCACGAGGTGAAGGATTATCAAGGAGTAGGGGGACGTTTACATATTACTTGCATCAAATGGTGAACTCATTCACACTCCCCCTCTCCGCCTCACAATCTTCCTTCGATCCCTTCCCTATTCATACTTCTATCTCCTTCCAGCCTCCTATTCCTTTTCTCTCCCTTTCCTTCTCTTCCCTCCACTTTTCATATTCTTTTCCGAAATTCCCCACCGTCCCCCCAATCTGTACTGTTGAAATGAACTTTGAGCTGCACGAGCTTCTTTAGACGACGTTTTCTTTTTAAAGCAAATAGTGGAAGCAACAATTGCATTTTAGGGTTATGTCTCCATATCCAGGTGTCACCACCGTAGTTGTCTTTGTCCGTCGTGTTATTGTTTCCTCCACCGCATGTTGTTCCATTTCCAACAATCTCAAATTCTTATCTTCCCTCCCACACCCTCCCATTAATTGTTCCTTCCCTTTTTTTTTTTGTTCTTTCATTCATTACTCTGCACGTGTGAAGCGAAAAGCACGGTTAAGCAATCGGTTCACTTTGTCCGTCCGTCCACAACCCTCAGTTTATGATTGAGAAACAGCTTAATTTAAATTGAATGATATCTTTTGAACATGAATCGGAAAATGAATCGGAAAACTAACGTGTAGTTTAGCAGTACATTGTCTCTGAATTTGTTCCGATCGCACGTACGCAGAGAGGAGTGTGATATTGTTACCCAGTCTACCTGTCTGGCAATCAAACTAAATTGAAAATTATTCCATACAGGAAACTTTACTGTTTTTAAGGATGTCATAAAGGACACAAAACGACGAGCACGAAGAACTAATGTGACGTGTTAAATCAGGTGGTGTAAAAGACACTGAATCAATGGCGGTAAACTTCTGGAATTTTTTTGTCTTCATCCTTAAAAATCCTTGTTTTCTCAATTGACTTAAACTAGTACGTGCCGGTACGTGCGTGGCCATATGTGCAAAAAAAAAAAAAAAATTAATTGTGACGTCATAGCACCGTGTCCTGTCATTGGTTTGGTAAATAAATGAAAATAACTTGGGAATCACTTATCCGATTAATATCAAACCTTGAAAAGGCACATCCACAGGGCCCCAGCAATATACCTGGCAAGTTTTCAATTAGATCGGACCAGTGGTTGTCGAGAAACAGCGGTCACAGACAGACACACAGACACACACACACAGACAGACACACAGAGATTGCTGGAATTATCTATCTATAATTCCAGCAATCTCTGTGTGTGTGTGTGTGTGTCTGTCTGTGACCGCTGTTTCTCGACAACCACTGGTCCGATCTAATTGAAACTTGCCAGGTATATTGCTGGGGACCTGAGGATGTGCCTTTTCAAGGTTTGATATTAATCGGACAAGTGCTTCCCAAGTTATGGCCATTTATTTACCAACCAATGACAAGACACGTTGTTGCGTGGGCGTGGCCGATGGGGAAGGGAAACTCAGCCGCGTTCGCCATTACGGGTTACAACGTACGGACTTCCGGAGAGTGATGACTTCGTGTATTCAAATAATTTCTCGATTTCTTATGCGCATTTATAGATAAACACAATGCCCCAAGTTATGATCGTTTTCATATAGACGGTGCATAAATTTCGGTAACATCAGAGTGCTGGTATGCTCCGAACCAGGAAGTAAATTTTTTTTCTCTCTCTTCTCTTCTCTTTTTGTTTTCCTTGCCACGACATTGCGAAAAGGTAAAATACTTTGGCGCTAATTGAATAATTGGGTAATTAAAACTAAATTGCGAATAATCGTAACTGCGAATAATATGCGAACTTCCGGGTCACACACGTACGGGCACGTGAGAGCGAAGAAACGGCCTGTGTGGTTGTTGTTTGTTGCTCGCGGTTTGAATGTTTATTTATTTATTTTTTTTTATTTTTTTTACGGGCACGTACTAGTTGACTTAAATGCGTGAACACTGTAGAACGGAAACCGCCTTTTTGACACTTTGAAAAGCCTTTCGTTCAGCAGGACTTGAACAAAATATTACGGCTTTTTACATCATCTCCACCAATCAAATTCCTTTGGCTGCTCGCAAATCCTGGCCACGGCCTTTTTTTTCTCAAGACTGTGCACGGTCCGGTATTCTATGAACTCCTTTGTCGTTTTACTCTTTTTTTTTTCTTATTTTTTTTTACACCATCATTCACTTTAGCACTTTTTTTTCTGCCATTTGACAAACTTATTGGAAACATCGACAGAACTTTGGCCCATAACCAGTTTCTCCTTGGAACTTGGGCGAGTTAAAAGAACAAGTTCATAAACCTCATGAATATGGCAAGCACGGCTCCAAGAATCGTGTCGTATTTCCACGACGTGCTCGCTCGAGGCATGTTCTGCCGTTCCGCATGCTACGACACCTGCTGTGGAAAGCGTTGTCAAACTTTTTTGTCTTCGAGAATACCTCAGCGGTCCAAGCAAGGGGGAGATTATTGTGTCTGGGCAAGAGGACGTGCTTTGTTAACCCTTCTCCGCCTTCTGTTTGCTCCTTCCTGGCATTTCTCACAATGTTGTGGGGTGTGCATGTTCGTGCATGTGCGTGTGCATGCGTCTGCACCTGTATGGTAATCGCCTCGAACGAGACTGGATTATTCACTGGTTAACAAGCTTATAGAGAGAGGGGAGAGAGAGACAGAGACAGAGAGAGAGAGAGAGAGAGAGAGAGAGAGAGAGAGAGAAGAGAGAGAGAGAGAGAGAGACAGAGAGAACAGACAGACAGGAGACACAGAGAGAGAGACACACAGACAGACAGACAGACAGACAGAGACAGAGACGCAGAGAGAGACACAGAGAGAGAGAGAGAGAGAGAGAAGAGAGAGAGAGAGAGAGAGAGAGAGAGAGAGAGAGACACAGAGAGAGAGACAACACACAGAGAGAGAGAGAGAGAGAGAGAGAGAGAGAGAGAGAGAGGAGAGAGAGAGGAGAGAGAGACACACACACAGAGAGAGAGAGAGAGAGACAGAGAGAGAGAGAGAGAGAGAAGAGAGAGAGAGAGACAGAGACACAGAGAGAGACACACAGACAGACAGACCAGACAGAGACAGAGACGCAGAGAGAGAGAGAGAAGACACACAGAGAGAGAGAGAGAGAGAGAGACACACAGAGAGAGAGAGAGAGAGAGAGAGAGAGAGACACACACACAGAGAGAGAGAGAGAGAGACACCCACAGAGAGAGAGAGAGAGAGACACACAGAGAGAGAGAGACACAGACAGACAGACATGCAGAGAGACAGACGCTCGGACACTGAGGAAAGTATACCACATCCACACACACAACGTCACTTTTTAAAAATTAACACGGTAACTACCGGTGTACTTTTCCTTTGAGTTCTGTATTGTTCAACAGATAACTTGCCTTTCTTTCTTCCCATTCCTTCAGCTGATCTGTACCATTGTCCATCTTTCCACATTCAATCCAACAAGAGTGCGCATTGCATTGTTTTATTTATTTATTTATTTATTTATTTATTTAGCCCATTTACCGCGCCGCTGAATTGCATAAAACAAGCAATTGTCGTGGAAACAGTGTAGTGGGAATTCTGGGCATTGCTTTCGCATTAGAGGTTGGATGGTGTCCAAGAAAAAAAAGGATGTTAATTAAAATATCAAGGAGACTGAGTGCCTGTGGATGGGGTCAAAAATTGGTCGAGGAGTGAATGGTGCTCATGAAACTACCCCCAACAAAATCGCCATGTTATCAGACGGGCACGGCACAGTACAAAGACACGAAGGTTTTACTTCGTTATCTTTAATGAGGATTGGCACAGGTTTAATCTGATACGACACCAGTCACCCGGGCTGTGTGTGATGATCCACGTTGGACATGTTTACCGTGGTACCGGTGGTCACTGCTGCAGGGTGGAGCACAAGGATTTTTTTTTTGTTTTTGTAATGACAGGTGTAAGACCAAGAAACTGTGTAGTGGGTTCTAAGAGAGTGGGTGGACGTTGGGGGTTGTGGAACCGTGTGCAGTGTGACTGGAAATCCAGCCTGGGGCCTGAAATGTGATCGTCAAGCAGGGTGGGGTTGGACAGGCCTGCTCAGTTAACCGGTCAGTCTTCCTTCTTTCTTTTTTTTTTTTCTTTTTTTGTGCCTTTTAGAGTTTCTGTCCGTTGATTTGACCTTTATTTTCACTTTTACTGATCACAATGGCCAAAATGAAAGTTTGTAGACTCGTAAGTGAAGGGCCAACAGATATTTTGGTCCAAACTCTGCATTATGTCCTTACTAACGGTCTCCAACTCGTTCGTTATATGTGCTCTCTTTTGCCCTTTACTGACGCTACAAAAAACCAAAAGTCGAACCGTATACTTCCTGTCGAATAAAGTAGCTGCAGAAACTGTGGCTCCGTGATGTTTGGCAGTTTTGTGCATCGTATGTTCCAAAAAAGATGACTGATAACAGCAAGGGCACCCTGTGACCTTAAAATGAAACAAAACATGACACTGCTAATCCCCTTCCACAATCAAGTTAAGTTTAAGATTGCCAGTCAGTCGCCAACGCAAACATCGACATGCGTTTTGTTGTCAGTTTTTGCTGAAATAAGTACAAACCTGCGGGCGACTCTGCGAAATACGTTTCAAACGAAGAAGGTATGTACAACGTCAAAGGTGCTTGATGGAATAACGAAAGGTTTCCGATAATGGTCAGCGCCATTTGAAGTCACTCCGTGCTGCTCAGAGGCTAGTTAAGGAAATGTCCTGATTACAGACTTTGGTGATCTAAAGTATATTCTCTTCCTTTCTGCAGATCATTTGGACAATGTGTTTTTTTTATTTATGTGGATGCCTTGAGAAGGTACATCCAAGTAGTCGGTTCCACTACGTCCTATAAAATCCTCTTGTACTATAACTTTGCAACAAATTGCCATAAATCTTACGTTCTGCACGCTCGATTCCCCACTCATGATGGAGCGAGTTTGTAAGGACGTTAGTGGACAACGGACGAATGGACACAGTGCGTAGGATTTGAACCTGGCAACCCATGCAGGTTCAGAAAGCATACAGTTTCCAGACACGAGTTCAGAATGACATGCGAAACCGGCCGACCCAAGCTTATTGTTTCCTCATAACTTTCCATTTGTTCTTCTTTACTTATCTGACCCAATGCAATCGTACTCTTCGGTGTTTGTTTTTTTTTTAACAACTTTTAAATCCAAATTATAAAGGTTGGTTGTTTTTCAAGAAACCAGTTTGGCTGCTGGAAAGTGTCTTTTTACTTGTTGTTGTGTTTTTCAGTTCCTTGATTCTCAACCTCTGAAGTAACTTTGCCAAAGGGTCTTGAAGGTCGCGTCCCGCGGCGTCGAAGTCACTCTTATCACCGGCTTCACGCGTTGGCAAGAATGGCGGCTTTAGTGCTGTCTCAAGCATGGGCCAAACACGGCCCTGGCGGTTCGAACTTCCGAATTTTATTATCCAAAGTACAGACTGAAGGATAAATGAATGGGGTTTTGGGGGAAGCAACTTCTATATATGATCCTAAATTGCGAGCTGCATTCTTCCTTCAAAAGTCCTTGGCTTATTGGAGCCCCGACGTGTCAGAGCAATGAGCTACGGTAAATGGACGCCATTTGACTCGTTATCTTGGTGCTATCGGTCATGTTGGACTCAGCTGCCGTTCTGGATAATGCAACCACGTGAACAGCTCTAAATTTGGCTCAAACACTTGTCAAGGGTCCTGCATGCGATGCGCTTGGATTGCTTTCCACCGTCATTTTGTCAGTGTGAAAAACGTGGGTGTGCGAAATGCTAAAGACCGCATCACAGCCCTCTGATACAACAGGCAGTGTTCCAAAAGGTTGTCCTGACCCAAGAGCACACTTCATCACGTTCCTAATGAATTCTTTTGTGGAGTCTTCTGGGTTTTTTTTTTTTCTTTTTCCTACCAGCTCAGCAAGTAACCCAGTGTGGAACGCGAGTGCATCGCAAGAAATGGCCGAGTCATGGAAGTTTCTTTATCATGGTTCTGTGAAAAGGGTGGAAACGACTGTCGCTCGTAACTCCAGGTACTTCCATGTCATCGAATCTACAAATCCTGGAGGTGTTGGCATCGGAAGACGTTGAAATGTTCTTGCGCCGGTCTGTCAGTTTGAACATCAGCTGAGTCTATTCTCCGGATTAGATCCGCATCGAAGGGAGGTGTACGACAACCATAGGAAGGCAGCTTGAAATTTCATCATGCGGGATCAACATGTTACCTCAAAGCTAACTCGCAGTGGAACAAATTAAAACAAATGAGTTACTCATACGTTTCAACGATTTTGGAGGTGGGGGGGGGGACATATAGATGTTCAAGCAATATCTACAGTATCCGAGATAGGATCGAGAGTATTAAAAAATTGCCAAATTTTCTGTTCGTCTGCGAATGGCTCACCAACAAAGGGATTGAGAAAAAAAGTTAATGAATCGCGTAAGCCAATTTCTTGTTTAATTACCGATGTCAAAGTTGATTGAATACCTTTTGATAAACCTTCGCTGAGCCATGCAAGCACAAAGCCTCGAGAAACAATTATCTTTCCACATCTTAGCTCATGGGATCTTTCTAAATGCCTTTTAAGGTACAATACCGCAGGCCTGCACTCCTCCAAACCAAGACAAAATATAACAATTTAAAAAAAAACCCACGTTGGAATCGGGAGACTATTTGCACAGAGATGTTTGTCGATGTCGAAGGAAGCAAAGTCGACGAAGGAAGCGGTAGAGCCCGTGTAATCGTGTGATCGTGGATCTCAAGCTAGTTTCGGGCAATTCCGGGAGGTTTGAGTGGCCACACAAATTAACGGTGATTTTTCTTCTTTTTTTCTTTTTTTTTTGTTGCCTTCCATCGCTGCCCATTGATTCTCACGTGTGACGGAGGTTCTGTCAGTCGGTACGGGCTTTGTGGGGGTTTGTGCGTCCGTGCCCTCGAGGCAGGAACCTCTCAGTTTGGAGACACCTTCGTCTCACTTTAGTCACTGAAATCTTGTATCCTCTGAGAACCTCCCTTACAAAGACCCTGATGTTTTTATCTCCTCTCCCATGGAGCTAAGATAACATTGTGAGACGGGCATCGAACGAATAAAATAAATAAGTAAACGCATTTGGCCGAGCATCACGCATTCCAGGACTGAAAGGCTGGTACGACATTGCATCAATGTGTTCAAGCCCTCGTGTTTCTCCCCACAACCTGTGTTTCATTAAGCAACCCAAGCGGAGTCATAAATACCCGCCGGGTGGGTAAATTGCAGCGCTTGTCTACCATATGATTAAACAACATCAATTCGATTTTTCGAGCTGCTTGTTTAGATTTCACCCCTGCTGGGAATAGCAGCCCATTATCTTCAAAATATCATCTTAAGAACCATTGTAATTCCCTCAGCACGCTTTGTACTAAGTATACAAGGCTGCTCTGAAAAACCGAACCGCCCTCGTGGCTGTTTTTACCCTCCACAAGGAACGGTGACCTCAATGCGGAATATTTTTCTCCAAAACATTTGCAGCTTGCTTCGGGTTTGTCCACTTGCTGAGTGAGTTGTGAGCGTACTCTGTTGGGCTGATAAAGCAATATCAAAGCCTCGAGATCTCAGAGGTACAGCTACCGTGGCTTGCTCGGCGCGTCCATCGCGCTGCTGTCACGGGCATCGTCAAAAGGTTTCAGAAAGTGATTTTTGTTCCCGGAAGCTGTTGCGTCGCTTATGGGATGTTTAGCTAAACCAACGAGGTTATTACACTTTCACACCTTTGGTTCATTGGGAGCTTTTTGAAAGGAGTTTAAGCGCGCTTGCCCAC
>CM068957.1:13078784-13096284 GCA_035128595.1 Eptatretus atami
GGAGAGGAGATAGACCCTGCGGGATATATTACGGGAGGCCGAGGCGACTTGTAATTGACATTTGGCCAGTGAGACATCCACTGACACGTTCATGAGACAAGCTAATGATGTGCAAAGCTTTTGTCTCCGGAGTGCGCTGCTAGGTACGAGAGAGAAAGATGGCAGTGCAGAATCTTTAAAACGTTTTGAGAAGGCCACGTCAAGTTTAGAGCCGCATTCGGATGTTGGCATCATCAGGAAACTGTCATTGATGAATAACGTTTGAAGCGGTGAGCTGTGATTCCGGAGAAAAGAATTGTTTCAGACATACATCTGGTAAAAAGTCTAATCTAAAGTCTTTGGAGAATACCTCACAAAAGTGAGTGTAAACTCCAAGATGTCTTTGCATGGTCAACATCGTTGTATCCAACATATTGCGCAAAATTTGCATCTTCCACAAAAGGAAAGACGGTCAAAGCAGAGATGTTTCAGGTGTTTTGTGTTGGACTGTTTAGCATTCCATCTGAACTCATTCATGGCTTAGGATGCTGGCATCACAGTTTCAAATCTCAGGTGTTGTGTTCATTTGTTTATTAATGTCCTTGTAATCCATGTAAAGGTGCGCTGGTGATCCAAAATATGTTTGTCCTGCATGTGATTCAATAGAAAGATTTGTGAAAGAAATACTGTAGATGGCATTGGTCGAATGCAAAGGTGTCCTAATGGATATGGAGAAACAACTGAGATACAGTGAAGAGTACAAGAACAGTGCAAAACAGCAGGACGGGGGGGGGGGGCAATCTTGCTTGCTCAGATTCATGTTGAGACGACAAGCTTGCTAGCAGCTGGGCTTCACCCATAGTGGGTACCGCTGTATGAGCGACGTTGTGTATGCGGCGTTGGGTTACGTGGTGCCTGTAAGGTGATCGGGTTGGGATTAGTGGTTGCAGTGTGGTTACAGCTGTCTGGCCTTGGGAGCCTTTGAACGGTGGTGGCATGCAGCCATTGCGTTGTGCTGGGTGAGACCAGGCCAAGCATCGAATGCACCTTAGCAGGCTGAAACATGGAGCCCTCTACTGGGACACAGTATTGTCTTTCTGTTTTGAAATCAGGGAACCTGTTAGTCAGGAAGTGCATTGTAAACTTGCGAAGCAATTTTGTTTAAAAAAAAAGAAAAGGTTCATTAACGACAAACGATATGACCAGCAGACACGGCCACATTCACCACCGTGGAAACTGTAAAGTTGAAACCGATTCTGCAGTAAACCTTTCATTGAGAATCTCTTTTAAGGGTGAATGTCGGCTTCCTATGACGAGGTTTCATGTTCCACCTGTTCGCCGTTGTGGAGGTTTTGCCTTGTGTTTTCAAGCAGCAGGTTTGGGATATTGGGAAGCAAAAAATGAGCCACGAGGTGAAGGATTATCAAGGAGTAGGGGGACGTTTACATATTACCAGCATCAAATGGTGAACTCATTCACACTCCCCTCTCCGCCTCACAATCTTCCTTCGATCCCTTCCTATTCATACTTCTATCTCCTTCCAGCCTCCTATTCTTTTCTCTCCCTTTCCTTCTCTTCCTCCACTTTCTCAATATTCTTTTCCGAAATTCCCCACCGTCCCCCCCCAATCTGTACTGTTGAAATGAACTTTGAGCTGCACGAGCTTCTTTAGACGACGTTTTTTTTAAAGCAAATATGTGGAAGCAACAATTGCATTTTAGGGTTATGTCTCCCATATCCAGGTGTCACCACCGTAGTTGTCTTTGTCCGTCGTGTTATTGTTTCCTCCACGCATGTTGTTCCATTTCCAACAATCTCAAATTCTTATCTTCCCTCCACACCCTCCCATTTAATTGTTCCTTCCCTTTTTTTTTTTTGTTCTTTCATTCATTACTCTGCACGTGTGAAGCGAAAAGCACGGTTAAGCAATCGTTTCACTTTTGTCCGTCCGTCCACAACCCTCAGTTATGATTGAGAAACAGCTTAATTTAAATTGAATGATATTTTTGAACATGAATCGGAAATGAATCGGAAAACTAACGTGTAGTTTAGCAGTACATTGTCTCTGAATTTGTTCCGATCGCACGTACGCAGAGAGGAGTGTGATATTGTTACCCAGTCTACTGTCTGGCAATCAAACTAAATTGAAAATTATTCCATACAGGAAACTTTACTGTTTTTAAGGATGTCATAAAGGACACAAAACGACGAGCACGAAGAACTAATGTGACGTGTTAAATCAGGTGGTGTAAAAGACACTGAATCAATGGCGGTAAACTTCTGGAATTTTTTTGTCTTCATCCTTAAAAATCCTTGTTTTCTCAATTGACTTAAACTAGTACGTGCCGGTACGTGCGTGCCATATGTGCAAAAAAAAAAAAAAAATTAATTGTGACGTCATAGCACCGTGTCCTGTCATTGTTTTGGTAAATAAATGAAAATAACTTGGGAATCACTTATCCGATTAATATCAAACCTTGAAAAGGCACATCCACAGGGCCAGCAATATACCTGGCAAGTTTCAATTAGATCGGACCAGTGGTTGTCGAGAAACAGCGGTCACAGACAGACACACAGACACACACACACAGACAGACACACAGAGATTGCTGGAATTATCTATCTATAATTCCAGCAATCTCTGTGTGTGTGTGTGTGTGTCTGTCTGTGACCGCTGTTTCTCGACAACCACTGGTCCGATCTAATTGAAACTTGCCAGGTATATTGCTGGGGACCTGAGGATGTGCCTTTTCAAGGTTTGATATTAATCGGACAAGTGCTTCCCAAGTTATGGCCATTTATTTACAAACCAATGACAAGACACGTTGTTGCGTGGGCGTGGCCGATGGGGAAGGGAAACTCAGCCGCGTTCGCCATTACGGGTTACAACGTACGGACTTCCGGAGAGTGATGACTTCGTGTATTCTAATAATTTCTCGATTTCTTATGCGCATTTATAGATAAACACAATGCCCCAAGTTATGATCGTTTTCATATTAGACGGTGCATAAATTTCGGTAACATCAGAGTGCTGGTATGCTCCGAACCAGGAAGTAAATTTTTTTTCTCTCTCTTCTCTTCTCTTTTTGTTTTTCCTTGCACGACATTGCGAAAAGGTAAAATACTTTGGCGCTAATTGAATAATTGGGTATTAAACTAAATTGCGAATAATCGTAACTGCGAATAATATGCGAACTTCCGGGTCACACACGTACGGGCACGTGAGAGCGAAGAAACGGCCTGTGTGGTTGTTGTTTGTTGCTCGCGGTTTGAATGTTTATTTATTTATTTTTTTTTATTTTTTTTACGGGCACGTACTAGTTGACTTAAATGCGTGAACACTGTAGACGGAAACCGCCTTTTTGACACTTTGAAAAGCCTTTCGTTCAGCAGGACTTGAACAAAATATTACGGCTTTTTACATCATCTCCACCAATCAAATTTGCTGCTCGCAAATCCTGGCCACGGCCTTTTTTTCTCAAGACTGTGCACGGTCCGGTATTCTATGAACTCCTTTGTCGTTTTACTCTTTTTTTTTTCCTTATTTTTTTTTTTACACCATCATTCCACTTTAGCACTTTTTTTTCTGCCATTTGACAAACTTATTGGAAACATCGACAGAACTTTGGCCCATAACCAGTTTCTCCTTGGAACTTGGGCGAGTTAAAAGAACAAGTTCATAAACCTCATGAATATGGCAAGCACGGCTCCAAGAATCGTGTCGTATTTCCACGACGTGCTCGCTCGAGGCATGTTCTGCCGTTCCGCATGCTACGACACCTGCTGTGGAAAGCGTTGTCAAACTTTTTTGTCTTCGAGAATACCTCAGCGGTCCAAAGCAAGGGGGAGATTATTGTGTCTGGGCAAGAGGACGTGCTTTGTTAACCCTTCTCCCGCCTTCTGTTTGCTCCTTTCCTGGCATTTCTCACAATGTTGTGGGGTGTGCATGTTCGTGCATGTGCGTGTGCATGCGTCTGCACCTGTATGGTATCGCCTCGAACGAGACTGGATTATTCACTGGTTAACAAGCTTATAGAGAGAGGGGAGAGAGAGACAGAGACACAGAGAGAGAGAGAATGAGGAAGTAGAGAGAGAGGAGAGAGGAGAGAGAGAGAGAGAACAGAGAGAGCAGACAGACAGAGACACAGAGAGAGAGACACACAGACAGACAGACAGACAGACAGAGACAGAGACGCAGAGAGAGACACACACAGAGAGAGAGAGAGAGAGAAGAGGAGAGAGAGAGAAGGGAGAGGAGACGAAGAGAGAGGAGAGAGAGAGAAAGAGGAGAGAAGCGGAGGAGAGAGGAAAGAGACACAGAGAGAGAGAGAGAGGAAGAGAGGGAGAGGAGAGAGAGAGAGAGAGAGGAGGAACAGAGGAAAGAGGAGAGAGAGAGAGAGAGAGAGAGAGAGAGACACAGAGAGAGAGAGACACAGAGACAGAGGGAAGAGACGGAGGAGCAGACGAGGAGTGACCAGAGATATTCTGAGATAGGGAGGGAAGAGAGTAAAGCGACATAGGACAGCGAGAGAAGGGAAGGGGACGTGGAGGTGTTGAGGAGAGAGGACTGTGAAGCACGTGGATGAAGAGCGGATGAGAGGAGGACGGCCGGAGGAGGGAAGAGAGGATGCGATCGAGAGAGGAGAAGAGAGAGAGATCAGGGGAGGAGAGAGGAGAGACGAGAGAGAGCACATCGAGGAAGGAGAGAGCGAGGAGGAGAGAAGCAGAGAGACAGACTCATGAGAGAGGAGAGGGAGAGACGAGAAGAGAAATGGAGATGGGGCAGGACGAGAGCAGCGAGCAGAGTGAGAGAGAAGGACGAGCAGAGAGAGAGAGCAGGACAAGAACAGCGAGAGAGACACACAGACACAGACGAGACAGACAGAGACAGAGACGCCAGAGAGAGAAGAGGGTGCTTTGAGATAAGACAATCGAGCTTGAGCACACACAGAGGATAGAAGAGTAGACGAGGGACTGGAGATCAGATGCGAGTAGGAGACTTGAGGAGGAGGTGTAAGAGGGAGATACGAGGAGCAAGGTCGGGAGGAGCGATGGCCCAATGGGCTATAGGGGGACGAACTGTAAGATGAGATGACATCCTCACTGAGATCGGACTGTTGATATTCCGGAAAATGACCCTCGAAGAAGTCCGGTATATGGAGAATGAGGAGAATCAGACATTCGAGAATCGATAGAGGGAGGACACACACACAAACACAGACGACGAGTAGAGGAAGGGAGGGAGACCGAGGAGGAGAGGGAGTGGTCGGCGGCTGAGGTTCCAGCGGTATGAGTGGGAGGATGTTTAGAGAGAGAGATGAGAGAAGGCACGGAGAGATGGGGGAGTCGAGAGAGAGAGTAGGAGAGAGAGAACGAGAGAGACAGAGAACATGAAGAACCTACAGAGACGTATGAGATGACGAGGCAGAAGAGGAAGGAGAGAGAGGAGAGGACAGAATGCACAGAGACGCTGAGAGAGAGACCGGAGAGAGAGAGATAGAAGAGAAGAGAAGAGGAAAAGAGACACACACCAGAGAGAGAGAGAGAGAGAGACACACACAGAGACAGAGAGAGACAGACAGGACATGCAGAGAGACAGACGCATGGACACTGAGGAAAGGTTATACCACTCCACCACACCAACTCACTTTTTAAAAAAAATTAACACGGTAACTACCGGTGTACTTTTCCTTTGAGTTCTGTATTGTTCAACAGATAACTTGCCTTTCTTTCTTCCCATTCCTTCAGCTGATCTGTACCATTGTCCATCTTTCCACATTCAATCCAACAAGAGTGCGCATTGCATTGTTTTATTTATTTATTTATTTATTTATTTATTTAGCCCCATTTCACCGTCGCCTGAATTGCATAAAACAAGCAATTGTCGTGGAAACAGTGTAGTGGGAATTCTGGGCATTGCTTTCGCATTAGAGGTTGGATGGTGTCCAAGAAAAAAAAGGATGTTAATTAAAATATCAAGGAGACTGAGTGCCTGTGGATGGGGGTCAAAAATTGGTCGAGGAGTGAATGGTGCTCATGAAACTACCCCCAACAAAATCGCCATGTTATCAGACGGGCACGGCACAGTACAAAGACACGAAGGTTTTACCTTCGTTATCTTTATGAGGATTGGCACAGGTTTAATCTGATACGACACCAGTCACCCGGGCTGTGTGTGATGATCCACGTTGGACATGTTTACCGTGGTACCGGGTGGTCACTGCTGCAGGGTGGAGCACAAGGATTTTTTTTTTGTTTTTGTAATGACAGGTGTAAGACCAAGAAACTGTGTAGTGGGTTCTAAGAGAGTGGGTGGACGTTGGGGGTTGTGGAACCGTGTGCAGTGTGACTGGAAATTCCAGCCTGGGGCCTGAAATGTGATCGTCAAGCAGGGTGGGGTTGGACAGGCCTGCTCAGTTAACCGGTCAGTCTTCCTTCTTTCTTTTTTTTTTTTCTTTTTTTGTGCCTTTTAGAGTATTCTGTCCGTTGATTTGACCTTTATTTTCACTTTTACTGATCACAATGGCCAAAATGAAAGTTTGTAGACTCGTAAGTGAAGGGCCAACAGATATTTTGGTCCAAACTCTGCATTATGTCCTTACTAACGGTCTCCAACTCGTTCGTTATATGTGCTCTCTTTTGCCCTTTACTGACGCTACAAAAACCAAAAGTCGAACCGTATACTTCCTGTCGAATAAAGTAGCTGCAGAAACTGTGGCTCCGTGATGTTTGGCAGTTTTGTGCATCGTATGTTCCAAAAAAGATGACTGATAACAGCAAGGGCACCCACTGTGACCTTAAAATGAAACAAAACATGACACTGCTAATCCCCTTCCACAATCAAGTTAAGTTTAAGATTGCCAGTCAGTCGCCAACGCAAACATCGCATGCGTTTTGTTGTCAGTTTTTTGCTGAAATAAGTACAAACCTGCGGGCGACTCTGCGAAATACGTTTCAAACGAAGAAGGTATGTACAACGTCAAAGGTGCTTGATGGAATAACGAAAGGTTTCCGATAATGGTCAGCGCCATTTGAAGTCACTCCGTGCTGCTCAGAGGCTAGTTAAGGAAATGTCCTGATTACAGACTTTGGTGATCTAAAGTATATTCTCTTCCTTTCTGCAGATCATTTGGACAATGTGTTTTTTTTATTTATGTGGACTGCCTTGAGAAGGTACATCCAAGTAGTCGGTTCCACTACGTCCTATAAAACCTCCTCTTGTACTATAACTTTGCAAACAAATTGCCATAAATCTTACGTTCTGCACGCTCGATTCCCCACTCATGATGGAGCGAGTTTGTAAGGACGTTAGTGGACAACGGACGAATGGACACAGTGCGTAGGATTTGAACCTGGCAACCCATGCAGGTTCAGAAAGCATACAGTTTCCAGACACGAGTTCAGAATGACATGCGAAACCGGCCGACCCAAGCTTATTGTTTTCTCATAACTTTCCATTTGTTCTTCTTTACTTATCTGACCCAATGCAACTCGTACTCTTCGGTGTTTGTTTTTTTTTAACAACTTTTAAATCCAAATTATAAAGGTTGGTTGTTTTTCAAGAAACCAGTTTGGCTGCTGGAAAAGTGTCATTTTACTTGTTGTTGTGTTTTTCAGTTCCTTGATTCTCAACCTCTGAAGTAACTTTGCCAAAGGGTCTTGAAAGGTCGCGTCCCGGCGTCGAAGTCACTCTTATCACCGGCTTCACGCGTTGGCAAGATGGCGGCTTTAGTGCTGTCTCAAGCATGGGCCAAACACGGCCCTGGGCGGTTCGAACTTCCGAATTTTATTATCCAAAGTACAGACTGAAGGATAAATGAATGGGGTTTTGGGGGAAGCAACTTCTATATATTGATCCTAAATTGCGAGCTGCATTCTTCCTTCAAAAGTCCTTGGCTTATTGGAGCCCCTCGACGTGTCAGAGCAATGAGCTACGGTAAAATGGACGCCATTTGACTCGTTATTCTTGGTGCTATCGGTCATGTTGGACTCAGCTGCCGTTCTGGATAATGCAACCACGTGAACAGCTCTAAATTTGGCTCAAACACTTGTCAAGGGTCCTGCATGCGATGCGCCTGGATTGCTTTCCACCGTCATTTTGTCAGTGTGAAAAACGTGGGTGTGCGAAATGCTAAAGACCGCATCACAGCACCTCTGATACAACAGGCAGTGTTCCAAAAGGTTGTCCTGACCCCAAGAGCACACTTCACTCACGTTCCACTAATGAATTCTTTTGTGGAGTCTTCTGGGTTTTTTTTTTTTCTTTTTCCTACCAGCTCAGCAAGTAAACCCAGTGTGGAACGCGAGTGCATCGCAAGAAATGGCCGAGATCATGGAAGTTTTCTTTATCATGGTTCTGTGAAAAAGGTGGAAACGACTGTCGCTCGTAACTCCAGGTACTTCCATGTCATCGAATCTACAAATCCTGGAGGTGTTGGCATCGGAAGACGTTGAAATGTTTCTTCGGCTGTCAGTTTGAACATCAGCTGAGTCTATTCTCCGGATTAGATCCGCATCGAAAGGGAGGTGTACGACAACCATAGGGAAGGCAGCTTGAAATTTTCATCATGCGGAGATCAACATGTTACCTCAAAGCTAACTCGCAGTGGAACAAATTAAAACAAATGAGTTACTCATACGTTTCAACGATTTTGGAGGTGGGGGGGGGGGGGGACATATAAGATGTTCAAGCAATATCTACAGTATCCCGAGATAGGATTCGAGAGTATTTAAAATTGCCAAATTTCTGTTCGTCTGCGAATGGCTCACCAACAAAGGGATTGAGAAAAAAAGTTAATGAATCGCGTAAGCCAATTTCTTGTTTAATTATCCCGATGTCAAAGTTGATTGAATACCTTTTGATAAACCCTTCGCTGAGCCATGCAAGCACAAAGCCTCGAGAAAGACAATTATCTTTTCCACATCTTAGCTCATGGGATCTTTCTAAATGCCTTTTAAGGTTACAATACCGCAGGCCTGCACTCCTCCAAACCAAGACAAAATAATAACAATTAAAAAAAACCCACGTTGGAATCGGGAGACTATTTGCACAGAGATGTTTGTCGATGTCGAAGGAAGCAAAGTCGACGAAGGAAGCGGTAGAGCCCGTGTAATCGTGTGATCGTGGATCTCAAGCTAGTTTCGGGCAATTCCCGGGAGGTTGAGTGGCCACACAAATTACAGGTGATTTTTCTTCTTTTTTTTCTTTTTTTGTTGCCTTCCATCGACTGCCCATTGATCTCACGGTGACGGAGGTTCTGTCAGTCGGACGGGCTTTGTGGGGGTTTGTGCGTCCGTGCCTCGAGGCAGGAACCTCTCAGTTTGGAGACACCTTCGTCTCACTTTAGTCACTGAAATCTTGTATCCTCTGAGAACCTCCCTTACAAAGACCCTGATGTTTTTTATCTCCTCTCCCATGGAGCTAAGATAACATTTGGAGAGGGCATCGAACGAATAAATAAATAAGTAAACGCATTTGGCCGAGCATCACGCATTCCAGGACTGATAAGGCTGGTACGACATTGCACAATGTGTTCAAGCCTCGTGTTTTCCTCCACAACCTGTGTTTCATTAAGCAACCCAAGCGGAGTAAATTACCGCCGGTGGGTAAATTGCAGCGCTTGTCTAACCATAATGATTAAACAACATCAATTCGATTTTCGAGCTGCTTGTTTAGATTTCACCCTGCTGGGAATAGCAGCCCATTATCTTCAAAATATCATCTTAAGAACCATTGTAATTCACTCGCACGCTTTGTACATAAGTATACAAGGCTGCTCTGAAAACCGAACCGACCTCGTGGCTGTTTTACCCTCCACCAAGGAACGGTGACCTCATAGCGGAATATTTTTCTCCAAAACATTTGCAGCTTGCTTCGGGTTGTCCACTTGCTGAGTGAGTTGTGAGCGGTACTCTGTTGGGCTGATAAAGCAATATCAAAGCCTCCGAGATCTCAGAGGTACAGCTACCGTGGCCTTGCTCGGCGCGTCCATCGCGCTGCTGTCACGGTATCGTCAAAAGGTTTTCAGAAGTGATTTTTGTTCCCGGAAGCTGTTGCGTCGCTTATGGGATGTTTATCTAAACCACACGAGGTTATTACACTTTCACAACTTTGGTTCATTTGGGAGCTTTTGAAATGGAAGTTTACGCATTGACCACAAAGATAAGCTTGTGAATGCAACCCAACCTTGTTCGGAGTCGGACGAAGAGTACGGACCATTGGCGGACAGAGGCAGAATTATGTCATGGGAAAGGAGAAAGTCACAAGACAGGAGCTCTCAGGATGTTAATTCCACGGAGCAAAATTGAAAGCATGTGCCGTGGGCCCAGTTGATGTTCGGAGCTCCAATTTTGGAACTTCCGCATCGGTTATTTCTGCACAAGAAAAAGTACAAAGGCTAGCCAGGATTTGCTTAACGCGGCGACGTTAACACAGTTGTGATCTCGTCATTATCCTGACTTCCAATCGATTATCCCCTTCCTCCTTCGTCGGTCAGATCAGCACCCTCTCAGCATTTTCATGTCAGGATTTGACGTGGAAATTTTTGGAATCGCTTTAAATGTTTTTTGTTTTATTGCTGCCGGCTTCGAGAGCTCCGAAGGCATGCTGCCCTCGTTTTAAGTACCATGTGTGGATTCCCGAGCACTGTTTCGAGTTATCTCTTGTTGGCAAACTGTCGAAGCGCAGATTACATATTTCCTCATCGTTTATCAAAATTCAAGCTTTCCAGGGAGATCTCCTCGTGCCGGATGAAATTTCCAACCCCTGGCACCGACTCACAATCATTGAACACCCATTCATTTGATGACCTCCACACATGACCTTTTCTCTCTGCCTTAAAGGATTCACACAACGGATTTACAAACTGCAATCTCAATCACCGGAACGTTTTATTTCACAGGTATCGAGGCACATGGAAGAGCGGAATGACGAGGGGGAACATAACCGCTCCCTTTAACGTTCAAAAGTGGATGAACAGATAAGATGGGGCAAAGGGGAAAGCAGAATGATGACAACAAATCGACACACCACAGCACAGGGAGAGGAACTGCAGGAAAATGGTGGGAACAGGGTCTCGTAGGGAGTCGCGAAGCTCAGTCGTGTAAATGGGAGAGACCATGGGGGTAGTGGTGAGCAGCAGACTTGGAATCCTACAGGAAAGAGCCCAAAACGAGGGACTCGGGAAGACAGGTCGACAGCTGTGATCTCCTTTGAACCTTTGAATCCCAATGATTTGAGGGACTTGTACGTATTCTAAATCCCTCAGCGCTCCCTAAAGAAGGAACCAGTCCAATGATGTGAATGTTCACGCTGCCCTCTTCCAGAAACCTCACCTGCCATCGCTATAAAATTATCCATAACTGTGATCGAGCCTTGCTGGTAAACCACGTGCATTTCATGCCCGAGGAGCTGCTGGGGTCCTACATCCCACCGTCTCACATGGTTTAACATCTGTTATTGATATCCGAGCTGCCTCAAAACATGGCTATCCCTCATCCTTCCACTCCCTTAACCACCGCTCTGGTAACAAACACTCTTACCCAAAGACCTCGGGCCTAAAACGACCTTCCTTACCTTCTTGCACGGCAACTGTTGCTTTGTTTTGCTTCGTTAGTGCCAGGAGATTGTTCACGTCCCCTTACATTTTTTTCCACTTTTTGCCCCTTTTTCAATTCAACACTGGATTTTGATTCTCGATCTTTTCTTTTCTCTCTGTATAATGACTTTTTCAGGTTCTTTTTCTACTTGGTTTGATTTAACCATCGGCCTTACGTTTCTTTGTTCTTTCTTCTGTGCATCAGACCCTCTTCATTTTCCTATGACACTTCTTCCGTCTATCACATTACATACCTTTGTACAACCTGCAATTACCTGATATTCTTCCCTTTTTTTACGTGGTGTTTTCATGTCTTCATATTTATTTTCTCCTCTTCGTCTTGACTTTAATTATTCCTTACCCTCCAACATATCACGCCGACACAAAAAGGCCGAGATGATACACCATCGACAAGTTACCCAAATAAATCGTCGAGGAGTTGAGTCAAAGGCAAGAGGCAGCAGCGGAGACAAACCTCGAGCAGCATGCTTTGACGCTCAAAAGCCTGTTTGTTCCCCGGCCAGGCCACGTGGCTACCCCTTACTCCCACCACTCCCATCCCCCTGACACGCCTCAGGCACAGCAAGCCCTTTGTGTTCCAACTAAGCCTCGGGTATTCGGTTTGGCAATGGGACAGCGCCGCTCGGTGTCGGAGAAAAAGCCACGGACGTCACCATCGGGGCGTTCATCTTAAGCTTGGCAAAACGTCGTCTGGTTTGCATCACCGTGGAACAGGGATAGCATCCGATGAAAGTTGCTGCACCACCGAGCCACCCGCAGCGGTCGTTGCTTGGCTCGTCCCGAATTTTTTTAGCCGCCAAGTTAAGGCCCAGCCAGCCAAAGCCCTATTCCGGCTCATCGTGGCATGGGCAGCCTTGCCACGGGGCTGGAAAGCATAACAAATGGGCCTTCAGCACAGTCCAACTCATTTCATTATCTTCTCCCTTTCTTTTGCACTTTCTAACAATGTTGTGTGCTTACATTAATGGTCTCATGGGGGGTTGAATGTGAAGAACAACGTTGGGCCCACCATTGTGTAGGCCTACGTCGTTCATCTCATTCAGGCCCGTGAGACATTTTCAACCTTTTAGGCTGCTTAATCCTCATCCTTTTTGCTTTGATTTCCTTCCATTCCGTGGAGCGAGAGCCGATAAACGTTTATCATGAAATCGGCAATTAATGCAAAAAAAATAATGTTCTTTTGTTAACCTCGCCATCGAAGATGGACGGAGGTTACTGTTTTCACCCCTGTCTGTTTGTTTGTTTGTTTGTTATGAACAGTATTACGGAAAAACTCCTCGACGGATTTCGACGAAACTTGGTGGGGGATTAGGCCTGGTCCAAGGATCATGCCATTAGATTTTGGACTTGGTCCAAAATCCAATATGGCCGCTATGGCGGCCAATTTGAAAAAATATTTGATTTTTTTTTTATCTACACGTTTTAAGTGATTTCCAACCCCCCCCCCCCCCCCAAAAAAAAATTGTTAGAGAAAAAACATTTTTTGCAACTTTTTTTTCAACAAAATTTCGATTTCTTTTTTTTGCATTCTACATGTTATAAGTGATTTCCAACAAAAAAACATGCCAAAATTATAATTGCGGCTGATTTTGGAACTTCAGGTGGATATACCCACGTAAAATCAATTTCTGTCTCAAGGAATCTAGTTATGACGAATGAATTGAGTATGTAAAAGTTAAAAGTAAAAGGGAAAGTTGCAAACTATAACTCTGTGAGCACTGTTGACGTCAAATTGAATGAATAGGATATCAGGTTCACTTGAGTGACCCAGCAGTATTGCGGCGGAGGTTTGCACTCTACCGAGTGCTCCCCCTCTCGTTTTATGTTCTGTTAATGCTCTTAAAAATTCCTCGGGTTCAGTTTTATTAATGTCCGTCTCTCTTGCTCTCATTTACGGAAAAACTTGCTCAAAGGTTGTTGTGATTATTGGAAGTGTCTCCGTGTTGTTTGTGTTACATACCCTGACGATCACCCTGGAGTGCTGCGTTAATGGTTTGAACCTTGATTTGACCGATGTTGGACTTTTACAAAACCATCGGGCGGCACTCCGTGGTACTGCTCCGCGGAGATCTTTCACCAACTTCGATCTGAAAAGACTGTTAATTATTCTTATTTTCGCATTATTAAAGGTTTTTTAAATCTTTTTCACAGTATCCAGATGATTCCCCAAATCCCGTCCCTTTCTCGCCCCTTTCCATGACTAGCTCGTCTTCTGACAGCTGCGTGACCCTAATGGTTGGTTAAGCAGCCAAGTCTTAACTCTGGATGGGGCAGATGGGATGGGAGAGAGAGGGGGTGGTGGGACGTGTGTTCAATGGGTGGGCACCCTGGAAGTGTTTTCTTTCTTTGCTGTGTAAGTGCTGTGTGGCAGGTGCTGTGCAGCCAGTGCTGTCATGGAGAGCTAGGCAGATGCTGCTAGATTAACTTCCCATTCTGTGATTCACTTGAGCCACGTTTGCTTTCCTTACAATTTCCCACAGCACGTGCTTCCTTTGTTTGTGCTTGCTTCGATTTCATTCCGAAGAAGGCAAAATGTTGGGATTTCATTGAATGAGTGAAACATTTTGATAGATTGCAGTACGCGTCGAAAGGTCAAGCGCGGTCTGGAAAGCCGAGGAAGGAGAACGTGCTCGCCTCTGAGCCGTCTGGTTATCGCAGTCGGATCAAACCATGAACTGCTGTTCTGATGTTCCTTCCAGTGTGGAGTGCTGCATAGCAGTCGCATGCCTCCTTCAGAGAGCAAATTCAGCACCAGCTGTCGCATCTACACCCACCTGTGGACCCACAAGATTCCATTATATGTTTTGCAAAATGACCCTTGAGCTGACAGGTATATTTTCCTGAGATTTGAGCTTTATTGAGGGGTTCATTGGCATAAACCCTTCCAAAAAGCTCAGATTTCAGTGAAATGTATCTTGCTTATTCACCAGGTTTACCTCTTGTTAATCCATCTGCTTCTTCTTTTTATTTTTTTTGCAAGCGTCCAATGACTATTACATCGAAGCAAGAAAATGCTTCCATTGACGACACCTGTGCCTTTAAACTGTTATTTGCACAGTTTTTGCAAAACTGTCCTTTAGAAATCTCATCAACGTGTTCACGTTCCAGTGCAAGCCTTAATTTCGAAACTCGAATCATTCATTTTGAACGATCTCCGTGTATATCCACCTGTAACGCCTCCTGTTCTAATCTCAGGTCATGCTCTGAGCTCCCTGAAGCCTCGTCGGCTGATTCAGTGCCGTCCGCACGAGCGTTGTCGGGTCGTACCCGAAGTGGAATCACACCCTAAAGACCCTTATGAGGCCCTCGCAATTCCACGATGAACTTGTTGAAGAACAGAATTCCATTGCATTCAAAGTCCGTCTTAGAGGTCATCTACACGTGTCACCTACACAATGATGGTGGAATCTAGGCCCTGATTTACCTGGTCCGCCGCATCCCTCTTCCCTCCCTATTGAAAGAATAACTCTCAAAGACTTATGGAGGAGCTTCTACTTGTATTGCATCCTCATCTCGACCACACTGTAGACTCTCTTTTTTTTAAATGATTCCTCCATAAATTGTACCTTTTTCACTTTGTCACCCGAAACAAACATTGCATCGTTCTCCTTGTACCGGTCCCCACTCTGACCGGCTTGTCTTTACATTTCCTCGATATCACAATTGCCTTCAAAGGAATAGGTCACCAGCATTGTGCAACATGAATTCTTCCTTAAACAGGATCTTTGTTATATGCAGCAGACAACGTTAGGTCATGGTCACGTGGCCTTGATGTAGCTGAATGAGAAACTTGAACGTGTGAGATTCCAAAGCCGAATGCAAGAACGAACCCCGTCGTTTTGGTACCGTAATGGGTTCTCTGCTTGTTTCCCCGTCTCTCCCAATGCAGGACGCAATGAACTGATCGCGAGATATATCAAGTTGCGCACCGGGAAGACACGTACAAGGAAACAGGTACACATTGAACAGTCAATGCGGATGCAAAGTCGTGTTCAACTTACAATCCCCAATCAATTAACTGATGCTTGCTTTTCATTGATTCCTGATTCTTGCTTTCCATGCTCCCCACAAACTGTGATTTCATATATTTTTTAAGTATTTAGTTAAAACATCATTCATTGATTTATAATCTATCCCTATAATAACATTGTCCAATGTTTGAGTGTTAAAATTATTCAAGGATCAAATGGATTTTTTTTTTTTGGTATGGCTTTTCACACGGTCGAAAATTTGCATCAAGACCTATTTTGATTTGTCCACCGAGGTTCTTCTGCAAATTGGCAAGTTTGAATTTTAAATAATATGATGTTAACAAATTACTTGCATTTGATTTGGACCTGGTCTTCACCAATTACTTGAAGTTAAAAATCGAAATGACCAGCTTAGTCAAATTTTATTGCCATTAAAATTGCCCCCAAAATTTGTTTCTTTATTTATTTATTTTTTAACAATGTGTTCAAATTGATCCTTCACCGAACGATGGCAATGGAAAATCTAATTGCTAATGAATCCATTGCCACGTTGGATCTGAGATTGGCTGCGGTGATATATGACGCATCATATCTGTGTGAAACCCATCAATTGGCAACTTGTGCAGCCATGTAGCTGGATGCCCAAGCACCCTTGGAATGTGTTGCCATGTTCTTGCCAGGTGTCTAGTCACATTCAAGTGTTAGCCAGGAAGAAAGTGCGTGAATTTCAGACGTCCATCAAGGTACGTTGCTTCCACCTGCCATGCAATTCCTGGGCCACTCATCTCCAAGGCTGTTTCTTCCCGTCTTTTCTGTCCCTTTCTCTCTGTCCTTCTCCCTTCCTCTCTGTCCTTCTCCCTTCCTCTCCATCCTCTTCCCCCCTTTTTCCTTTCTTCCCCTCTGTCCCACCGTGCAGGTGTCTAGTCACATTCAGGTCTTGGCGCGGAGAAAATCTCGTGAATTTCAGGCCAAGCTCAAGGTATGGCTGCTGGGTGGGTGCTGCTGCTGCTGGGTTGGTGATGCTACCATTGCTGCGGCCTTGCGTGGGAATACCCTGATGTCTTTATCAGCTGAATTGGTGGCAGCGTGTGGCTGGTTGGATGGCTGACTGGCTAGATAGTCAGTTAGCAAATTCACTGACTGACCAAATTGCTGTTTGCTTTGCTGCTTGTGTGTCTGCCTGGTTGTATGGCTGGCTGACTATTTGGCTTGGTTGTCCTGATAGCTTAATAACAGTGACTTACTAGTATGCTGGCTGGCTTTTGTCTTTTTGCACTGTTCATTGACCCACCGTATCTAAACTGGCGCCAGTGAAACCATAGCAGCACATTCAACTGCGTGCATTTCTGAACGAAATGAATAAGGTGGATAAACAGTCTTGTGCAGTGAAAAGTGACGTCATTTTTAATCTTTTTGAGTCGGAGGACATTCCGAAAAGGTAATTTCATGAACTCGTGTTTTTTTTTTATTTTGACAATCCTGGAAATCCTGCGTGCACACAAAAACGACATTAGGTGTCACCGTCTGCACATGGCAGTCATGTGTTTCCCTCTACTTCTTGGGAGGCTACTTAATATCCGGCACGTGATGTTCACACGGTCTTGGGTGAAGACCACTCGGGTGATCAAAGCGTCAAACCTGGGCCTTGCCTGGTGTGCAGCAACAATAGTCAGTGGTGCCTTCGATTTTAAATACCTCCGTGTACCCGTTCAACAAATTTGTCGAACACTTGGTTAACCAATACGCTCAATTATAGACAGTAGGAGAGTATTGTCCATTCCATCTCGTCTATAATACAAAATTTGGTCCAATCACGGTGATTGTGACACAAAAAGTGACCAATCACGGTGATTGTCCCTCCTTGGGCGACCTCTTTGCGGACCGACAAACAACAAGTATCCTCGAGTGGCCTGTCTACTTGGAACAGATTAA
>CM068957.1:13101284-13105235 GCA_035128595.1 Eptatretus atami
AAAAATCTATTGTTTTACATGAGACCTGAAACTTCATGCTTACGTGAGCGATTCTGGAGCTGCGGCTCCTGGAAGCTCTGGTTTTTCTTTCTCATTTCATCATCTTGTTGGTTTTCATTCTTAGGACCAGACGACGAAGGAGAAAGCAATGCAGAGCATGGCAGCAATGTCCTCTGCACAGATAGTCTCAGCCACGGCTATCCACAACAAGGTTCTGGGCCTAGCCGGTCTGGCACAACAATCCTACCCTGCTGCACCAGGGGTATGTTTCCTCCTCCTGTACCTCCACTCCCCCCTCTCTTCATTCCACCATTATCTATCTGTTAACTCGACTCGTGTCAACAAGCAAGTCATGCCAAGGTGGAGCCATTGTTACTGACTGTTTCTCCTCCCACCCTTCTTTTCTCCACCATCATGCCCTCCTCTTCCCTCTCCCATTTACCTTCCAGTTCTGGACCAGCACAATTGCTGGCCAACCCAGTTCATCACAAGAGTAAGTTTACCTCTTGGCCCACTCGCACCAATTATCATCTCATTGTCCTGTCTAGCCATTGATGTATACAACTTGGGCCTACAAGTCAGCATTTACTTGTTCTACTTTGGCAAAGTCGTAAGCACGTCGGGTAATTGTAACTTTGAGCAATGTTATCCATCATTTGGCTCGCTGATGTCACGTTAGGCCAGTGCCTGTTTTTAAAAGTCTCCCACAATTTCGAAAACATGACCTTACATATTCCCACCAGTCATAAACTGTTGATTACACAGCTGCTGTTAAGAAACATTATCTTAGCAATAAGTAATTGTTATTTATTTGTTTTGATGTCAAATTATAATACAGCTATGTTTAATGACCACGAGACATTGTGGTTCCAACATTCTCGCACCGTCTTCTAATCCATCCTCTTCCTCACTGTAGCATCAAGCCTTTCGTTCAGGTTCAGCAGCCGTACTCACTGCAGGCGGGCATTGGTGCAGCCATACCAGGTACGTAATGCAACGTCAAGTCAAGTGGATTCCTAGATGGAAGGCCATTTGTGCTAGCAGGCCTAATGAAAACCACCAAATTCCGGATACTACACGGACATATGTTGCGTGAAAATGAGAATAGTGCGTTGCCATTTTAAAAATGGACTTTCTTACACTGTGTTGTGAATGCAAGAACCCACGTTGCTGCCAGCCAGACTTGATTCGGTAAAGAATGTATCCATCTTGTAAAGAAGACAGTAATCGGGCCTGATTGGCAAGTCATCCTACTCTATAAAATATGGCAATGTCTGTATGTCTGTTCCTTATGGAATTGACGACGGCTCGACTGACCTCTATCAAATTTTGCATTCGTGCATGGGGTACCCAGGAGGTCAGGTCATGGGCACCCCCCTTGCGAGTCTGGGAGGATGACTTGCGATTCTCGCATGTACACTTCTTCGTAGGCTGGGCATCGCATCACAAAGTGTGTGCTGTCCCTTGGATGGACGTTAAGTGAGGTGTCTCATCTGTTCGTATTCGTTGGTGGACGTTAAAGATCACACGGTGTCTTTTGATCTTTTGATGACGAGGGGACGAGTTATCACCGGCACCCTGATATACTGCATTACAAATTCCTGTCTAAACTGCGATTAGCAAGTGGCTTGGTGCTCTCTGATACTCCATGACACGGGTTGCACTGCCTGCTATCTCGGAGCGTTCTTGTCGTACCAGCAGCCTCTCCGGCAATATAAAACCAATTCACGAGCACAGGTGTGTTTGCATTTCAGCTGTGAACCAGAGACCCGTCACGTTGATGGCTCATTGCAATATATACAGTATATATGCCACGTACGTGTGTATGTTGGTTGTGGGTCGAGTCCTGGGATTACAAAAATCATTCCACGGAATGTATCTTCATAATCACAACATTCGACTCTACTGTGCTCTGATAATCCAAGCATTGTTGTGTAGCACACAAACAATACAACTAATGACAGCAACGCCATTGATTGTACGCGTGTGGATTATCATTAGTTGTTCATAACTTGAACTTCCAACATCTTCCTTGGCCATGATGATCTTTAGATCTCACTACCATCGGGGATATAGTGGATCACCTAAGCCGTAGTGTGAGAGAATACACTCCATGACTGTGAACTCTCCAACATGTGGTTGATATTGGTTCGGTGATTATCTTGTAACACTCTGTTTCCAAGGACAACACATGTGAGTAGGAAATTTACATGTTCTGAGATCTTAAATCAAATGCCCACGATATGTTCAGGTCCTCGGTGATGTTATCAAAGGTAATTTGTTTCATACATGGTGTTGGGTTTTCTTTTCAAAGCATTATTCGTACCAGTTTGCATTTCCCAAACAACATCGTGACTTTTGTAACTCCCTCAGGCTACGAAGCCACGGCAAACCTCGCTCCCCCTGTCAGCTCTGGCCCTGCCTGGCAAGGCCGATCAATAGGCACGAGCAAGCTTCGCCTTGTCGAGTTCTCTGCCTTCCTTGAGCAACCACGTGACGCTGATACGGTGAGAGGCACCGCATTTAGCACGGCCGCAAAGCTCCGGCTTGGAGCAAGTTCAGAGAGAAATTTTTTTTTTAACGCTGCATCAAACTTGTTTCAGCTCTAATTCCGATTGTGCATTAATTTTCAAGTGCAGCTTTTTTTTTTTTTTTAATTATCACCACGTAGTTATACCGCCATTTTTACAGCCACTTTGACATTTACAGCCACTTTGACATTTACAGCCACTTTGACATTTTTTCGGCGTCTTCAGCGAGTAGGCCGCGAGGCCGAAACTTTTTCTTTCAAATAATTGTACACTTGCCAACCTGTGAATAACTTGCGTCATAATGGCTAAACACGCAGGGAAATGTACCTGTGAGAATCCTGACAAAAGTGCATCTCGTTCTCACCTTTTCCTTCATCGCTCTTTGTCGCTTGTGGCTTACACCTCATCATTTGCCTTTCTGCCAGCAGTTTAACAAGCACCTTTTCGTGCACATTGGTCACGTGAACTCCGCTTACTCGGATCCAATGCTGGAAGCCGTGGACATCCGGCAGATCTACGACAAGTTTCCCGAAAAGAAGGGCGGTCTCAAAGAGCTCTACGACAAGGGTCCACACGAAGCCTTCTTCCTTGTCAAATTCTGGGTATGCCACATCTGCCACTTCTTTCATCCTCTTCTCGCCTCTTTTCCTCTTTCCTTGTCGTAATTCATCGGTTATATTGTTGAGTACGGCCTGCGTACCTCATGTCACGATAAACGATGTCTCGCTCGACTTTGACCCCGATGGCATTTACAAAATGCTTGTGGAGAATCGATACCATTCCCTTTGTAGGCCTACTGTAGATTTCTTGAAGGATATATTTTTTTCCCACCATTCACAGTGCCAACCTGCCTTTCCTCGCCCCGCCGGGTCAATATTGGCGTTCAAAGTTTCATCGGTAAACAGGAAGGCGGTTACGGCAACCGAGAGCTCTGCTCACTGGTCCGTTTGCTTAGCTCACGGCAAAGCCGTTTAATCATCGACTCGACTCGTCGTGTGACAACCTTTCATATTTTGCCCAAGTAGTATTTGTGTTGTTTGTGCGAGTTTGTACCTTAGGCCCGAGGGAATTCCTTTTTCTTCATTTTATTTAGCTTGTGGAAGTAGTCTCATGCAGACTTTTTGCGTTCGCAGTCGGCTGTGCCGAGGAGACGATGACACCGATATTTAGATGACCACCACATACCTTAATTGGTGCCATCTACAAACACCTGCGGTGACATTTAGTCGTATAATTTTGATTTCGTTTGAAACCTCGCATGAACATGATAATAAGGCCCGGTTACCTTTACCTGGATCACTAGTTTTTGGTAGATCGTCAACTGACGGGCCTGGAAGGGGCACCATTTTATGCATGGGGCTGGGAGAGCTGGACGGTCGGGGTAAACGGAGAGAAAATGCACGCTTAATAAATGAAAGGA
>CM068957.1:13105245-13125245 GCA_035128595.1 Eptatretus atami
TTCAAAAAGGTAGTTAGTGCAGAGGGGGAGGGGCATGGTTTGGGGGGGATGGCAAATGGGGAATATGTATGTCACCCCCCTAGATGTGATGGAACTGTGATCAAGTGACTCAAATTCATTTCACCACATGTTCCCCCTTTTTAAGCGAAGCCCGTGACATCATTAGCAGTGGCGTCACGGAACTTTATAATAATATTACAAACTTTGGTGATAACGAAAAAACATATTGTAATACCCAGTTCAGTATTGCAAGGCTTTCGATGATGACAAAAGGTTTGTGATAGCTGACAAAATTTTATTACATATTGTCATTATGACAAAGCTGTATTGCCCTTTCATGATAATGATTGCGAGAACAACTTGGAATTAGAAGGGCACTCGGTGGAGTGCATACCTCCGCCACGTAATGCCTGATCCACGAGAACATATCGAGCCCAATACATTGTTGAAATATCATGTTATACGGTACTATATCGTTTTTGGCCCTATCTCTCAATGGTAAAGAATCACTTTTAAAATTATATAATTCTCGTATCCAGATCCGGATCCGGATCTTCACCAAAATAGAAACAATTCTTCCTTGTCACACACCCAACCTGTCTACCAAATTTCATCCGAATCTGTCACCAACTTTTTGAGATATCGTGCTACATGTCATTTTTGGCCTGATCTCTCAATGGTGAAGAATCACTTAAAATATTCTAGTAGTCGGATCTGGATCTGGATCTTCACCAAAATCTAATCAGTTCGTCCTTGTCACACTCTGAACATGTCCACAAAATTTCATCCGAATCCGTCTACAACTTTTTGAGATATCCTGTACACAGACAGACAAACAGACAAACAAGCCGGTAGGTGGCCATGGGTCGCCGAGGCATCCGATGACCTTGACCCCTGATCTGAGTTAATCTAGTCTAAGTACTTACGAAATTGCAATCAAATCGGTTAACCCGTGTATGAGCAAGGGGGCTTTGAATGGTCATTTTGCCCGAACAATGCACTCATTGACCTTTGACCCCTGACCTAGCCAAGATAGGTCAATATGTCCTGAAGCAAAGTTGTAGTATCCATTGAGTACTATGTACCTATGAACTTTCATTCATATCGGTTAACCCGTGTAGGAGCAAGGGGGCTTTGAATGGTCATTTTCCCGAAAAATGCACTCATTGACCTTTGACCCCTGACCTAGCCGAGATAGGTCAATTGTCCTGAAGCAAAAGTTGTAGTACTCATTGAGTACTATGTACCTATGAACTTTCATTCGTATCGGTTAATCTGTGTAGGAGCAAGGGTGCCTTGAATGGTAATTTCGCCCGAAAAATGCACTTATTGACCTTTGACCCTGACCTACTCGAGATAGGTCATTATGCAAATGAGCAAAATTATAGTACTCATTACGCTCTAAAGCATGTAAAGATTCATTCGATTCGGTTCAACCGCTTTGGAGCTAGGGTACTTTGAATTTTCAGCGGGAATGCTCAATGGCCCTCGGACACCCAAGTTGAGAGGTTACCATTTGGAAACTATAAGGTATAGAAAAAAATGGATGTCATATAGCGGATAGAGAATCACCTTAAGATTATGCACACCAAATCTCATTGAGTTCCATCCACTGATAACTACTCCGTATCAATTTGAATGAAAAGTACCGAAAATGCGGTTTGATATCGGGAATCCCAAAGTTCGAGGGGTGCTGTGGGTGAACAAAGATATAAATCGAAAATCCGGCTCGATCGTTTGTGCACAATGTATTCCAGATGATTAGTGTGAATTTTCATGACCATCTGACCATAACCCTAGGAGGAGTAGCATTTGGCGCGAAGGCACCTCCAGCTCTCGCATATTATCGATTTTTTCCCTTGACCCCTGACCTAAGCAATATCGGTCAATATGTCCTGAGGCAAAGTTGTAGTACTCATTGCGTGCTATGAACCTGCAAAGTTTCATTCGGATCGATGCACTCACCTGGTCGCTAGGGGCCTTCAATTTTCGCCAATTTTCGGGCATACCCCATTTGTAGGGGGCGCTGCGGGTAAACTATTCCATATATCACAAACACCGGAATATATTTGGTAGAGCATCACCAGTAGATGATGCATGCCAAATTTCATAACCCTACGTGGATAATGGCTTTCGGAATTGATTTCGCGTGAACGGTACCGATTTTGAAGGTTTTTCGGCTGTTGCTAGGGAACCAAAGCGTCCCTAGCAACCATCACAATTTCCAAAGCACTAGGTCATAAGATGTACCTACCACCCGAGTTGGTCAAAATCGGCCCACGTTTACTACCAATATCTTGATGACAAACGAACAAACAGACAGAATTACTGACAATAAGGGTCACCTATTTCGACGACCCAACAAACAGACAGAGAGGGGTGAAAACATAACCTCCTTCACCTTCAGTGGAGGAGGTAATAATCATTACAGCATGTCATGATACTATTACAAAATCTTAACTTTGACAAAACTTACTTGATGTATTCCAAATTCGTCATTGAGACGTTCTGTGGTCTGTCAATATCATTATCAATGGTTCCCGTGAACTACCTCTCCTCTCTCCTCTCTCCTCTCTCTTCTCTCTCTCTCTCTCTCTCTCTCTCTCTCTCTCTCTCTCTCTCTCTCTCTCTCTCTCTCTCTCTCTCTCTCTCTCTCTCTCTCTCTCTCTCTTCGTGTCCCTGTCCCTGTCCCTGTCTCTGTCTCTGTCTCTGTCCTCTGTCTCTGTCTCTGTCTCTGTCTCTCTCTCTCTCTCTCTCTCTTCTCTCTCTCTCTCTCTCTCTCTCTCTTCTCTCTCTCTCTCTCTCTCTCTCTCTCTCTCTCTGTCGAGTGCAGCTGTGGCTGCTGGCTGCATCATTGGCTGGGACGCGGCTATGCCACTGATGCAGTGTCCCCCTTACAGTACACTGGTACTCATTTTGCCGACCTCGGAAGGATGACAGGCTGAGTCAACCTCCTGGTGTAATATTAATTCAGCGGCCAACGGGGCTTGAACTCAGGACCCTAGGATCCCAAGCCGCCACCCTAACCACTAAGCGAACACCAGGCTAACTACTACCATGAGCAATGGACAATCATGTGTCAGTATGTCTGACTCCATGTGAAAGGAATGACCGTATTCCTGAATCAATGCCAACAGGGGCAAGGACATGACGTTTGGCCGGTTTGATGCAAACGTGGACAGGGGAGGAGTTGTGTTGTAGTTACACAACCGAGGATGAGAGAGTTCAACTTCAACCCCGGCTTTTAAAAGTTTCTTTGCTAAAGTTACCCTGAAGTTACACAACCTGTATATTTGACTATGTTTTACGAAACCTGAAACAACATTCGAATGAGGTCAGACAAGCGTCTCCCTTTAGCTTGCAGCAGCAGCAGCAGCAGCAGCGCCGTGAGCCCGAAAGATTCCGTCGGTTTGTGCCGAATTGCCTTTGGAAATTGATCATTGACTGAAGCTGAAAGTGGTGCCGATTCAAATTGATACATAAATAACTTAGTACATGAGGGATGACAAGTCTGGGCATTGCAACCGGTGCTTTTTTTGACTTTGTTGTTGACCTCTTCGCCCGATTCGTACGACGACATCCTCTGCACGTGGCTGGTAGACCGCGGAACGGTGCTCAAACAATCGTGGAATTAAGTGTAGCATTTAATATAGCTCACAGTCCGTTACCAGAAATGGACAAAACGATTTCCATGATCACCTCGTTAATACAACTTACTAGTGATTTGAAAAGCCAGTTTACTGGTTGTCACGTGGACGGTCACAGGAGAAGGTATTTTTCTCATTTGTTTGCTGTGTACGCATGTAGGCCGACCTGAACACGAATATTCAAGAGGAAGCGGGAGCCTTCTACGGCGTTACGAGCCAATACGAGAGCCCGGATAACATGACCATCACGTGCTCGACCAAAGTGTGCTCCTTTGGAAAACAGGTCGTGGAGAAGGTCGAGGTGAGGCTGAATGAGCGTTCCTTGAAATAGGAAGGTGACAACCGTGAGCCTTCCGATTCGTTAACTCGCTGACACTTTTGATTTTGCATCGAATTGCAGACGGAGTACGCACGGTTTGAAAACGGACGTTTTATCTATCGGATCCAGCGGTCGCCCATGTGTGAATACATGATCAACTTCATCCACAAGCTCAAGCAGTTGCCGGAGAAGTACATGATGAACAGCGTGCTGGAGAACTTCACCATCCTACAGGTCTGAAACACTTCGCTGCTGCACGGTCGTGCATTTCGTATCGTTAAACGTCGATTTTGGCAAGGGGCACCGTGTGGTGTATTTACATTTGCATGAAGTTGATTGACTTTCCCAGCAAGATGATGTAAATATTCCATGATTCCGCGTTAAGTGATGATGCCTGAAACTCGTTTGGCCATGTTGGATTGAAGACCGCTGCAAAAGAATCTCGGTTACCATTTGTGAGAGTGTGTCGGGTTTAATAATGCTGTGTTTTCAGAAAATGTCAGCCTGCCAGGATAGCTCAGAGGTAGCCTGGGTTTGATTCCCATGCAAACTATAATTTTGCAGGCAGCGCAATGCGACGCTGAATAAACCGTCCCTCGGATGGACGTTAAGCCGAGCGTTCCTTCTGCTCGCATTATCTGGTGAACGTTGAAAATCCCACGGTCCCTTTGGACGGACAGAAGGCCAGCTGTCGCCGCACCCTGAACAAGTTCTAAATTCCAGCCCAAACGTCCAGGGGGCACCGCGTCAGTGGCATAGCTGCGCCACCACAATTGATGCAAACAACAGTCAGCTGCTGCATATGCTCAGGCCGGAATCATAAATGCCGACCTCAACTTCAAACAGTTGATCCATTTTGATTTATCACCAAAGCCCTTCATTGTATAACCAACTTCACACCCTTCCAACGGTCCACAATCGACAAACACTCGTTTGCACCACTAGGTGCAAAGCAACGCGCACTAACCAATACGGAAGTGTTGATGGGAATTCATTCCAGGATATCATCCGCCTGTCCCATACATCGATGATGACGGTGATGACGGTGATGATGATTTTGATAATGAAATGCTGTTTTATCATCGCTCGGGCTGTTTCAGAGACTTTTCCTCTTGTGCAGGTCGTGTCCAACAGAGACACCCAGGAGACGTTGCTGTGTATTGCGTATGTATTTGAGGTGTCCACAAGTGAACACGGCGCACAACACCACATTTACCGACTCGTCAAGGACTGAGAACGGCTTCTCCCGCCAAAGGGCCAGAGAAACACTGCAGGAGGCCAGGCACCCGCTCGTCTTGTTCCCTCGACATCCAATATCTCCTTGCTTTTTATTTTTTTATTTTTCCTGAATTTATAACAAAAGAAATCCAACTATTAGCAGTTTTTATCTCACATGAACGAGGTTTTGTAATAGCTTTATGTGTGTTGCCATGCCCGAGCGCCCTGTGTTTCCAAGGACCGATACCGTGGCCTTGTTCTAACACGCGGGTCTAATGTGCGAAAAGCCCATTTGGGTCTAACCTCCTGTACCTTACACTGCACCATGAAACAGGGTCGAGGTACGCTGAACACCCAGACAAAAAGGACGTACAGAGTAAACGTATAAAACTGTGTATATTTTTCAAAGCTATTTTGTAGTAGAGGATATTTGAGCAGGACATTTTGTTGCTCCTGATAAACCGAATTATTAATTTAATTACATTATAGGTTTCTTTTTATTTTGCACCGGTACATGACTTGGATGCGAAAGGCAATAATGGCGTAAAAAGAAAACAAAAAAATAGAAAAAAAAACAAACAAGGTATTTGACTTTCTTCAATTTTTTTTATTTTATTTTCTACTGTCGAAACCAATTATTTTAGCGGTTTTCCTCTTCTCTACTTTGTCATGGAAAGACCTTTTCAAGTCTAACTATGGTTATAACTAAAAACTGCTTTTTCACAATATTTGTCCAAAGCCCAAATACCCGGGCACCTCGGGAGTGACCGAACCAAGAGACCCTGAGAAATTGTCCTCAAGGCGCGTTCGAACACTTCAGACTTCAAAGTCCCCGGGAGACCGTTTGCGGCCAAGCATTGAGTTTGATCCTTAAGAGTATGTGGTTTCAATTTTTATATGCTTTTTGATGTTTTCATGTTTTAGCCATTTGATGGTGTTAGATGATTATGATATCGATTTTTAAAGGGCTGAAGGATTTTTATTACATTGCCACACAAAGCTCAAGTACAAGTGTGGTGCAGTTTTAGTAGGAGAAGCCTTCATTCTGATGTTACATTTTCAGCTGCTAACATCACTTACTGCACTAATGCAGCTGAGACGTTGATCCTGGCATTGCCTTACAATTGACACGTAGACTGTATCTGGTCAGAAGACACTTGCCCAATCATGGAACTTACCAGCCAATGCAGTCGTTCAAGAAAAACAAAACCTCACCACAAACAATCTCCGGACAATTTTCCACGTCTTCGGAATCCCGGCAAATTTCGTCGGTCCGCACGGGGTTTGTCCGAAGTACCGTGAAATCCCCAGGTCAGACCCCATCCGTGTCGCCCGTAAAATCGACCCGCCGTCGCTGCCTTGGGAAATTTCACCTCCATCAGTACCGTGATGCGTACTTTCGCAGTCCTTTTAAACAATACACTTATGAACAAGTACTGTGCTTCTCCTCACCCGTCCCGACCCTTTTGTTTTTTGTTTTTTAATGCGATGCCGTAAGTACACCGCCACCTGGCCGAGCACGGACAACTCTAAGATGTGCCTGCTTTTCCAAAGACTTTGTGACTGCTTCGTTTACCACGCATCACCAGAAAATGCCTTGTTGGGAGAGAGAAAAGAAGAGAGAGAGAGAGAGAGAGAGTTTTCTAAAAGCTTTTGAAAATCTGGCATTTACCACGCAGACGTGGCTTCGAAAATCCTTACTATTAACCCGCCGTTTGCTGTTATTTGTTGCTGTCACTGTGTTGATAATCTCCTGTCGGAATGTAAAGAGATGCTATTGTTTTGCTGTGCCGTTGGCCACGTGCTCCTCTAAAAGAAATTGATTGTTTTCCGTGCGGTAGGAATGGCACAGGTTTTGGCAAGAGCCACGCACCGTTGCTTGGAAATGTTACATAAAGGTCACGAGTGTGCCTCTCCTAAGTTATCCAAAGGTCCTTGGCTGTGTGGAGACACGGAGTGAATAGTGTTTTATTCGAGTACACACCGATCATTTAAAACAAAAATAATAATAATAATAATAATAATAATAAGTGAAGAAGAATAGTTACCTCACATGTAGGCTGCTGTACATATTTTTATTTGGAGCTGGGACGTGGCTTATGATTTGACGGCATCCCGTAAAGTCCTTTAAACCTATTTGCAGGTGATTTTGGTGGTGCCTTTTACAGGGATTTGTATCGGCATTTGGCTCAGATATGTTTTTATAAATATATATATAGTTTGTGTTTTGTTGTTTTTTTAATTATTATTAATGCTTTAGCATCGATTCAATTTCATTCGAAATGAAAGGGGGGTTCATCCGAGTGATTTTTTTTTTGTTTTTTTTCCCCCCATGTCTTTTCAAATGGTAAGGGATGTTGTAGTTGCGGACACCGTCGCCATCTTTTTTTTTTATCCGGAAACTGTGATGGGCGGGGTTTTGTTGGACAGGAAGTGACGTCGGTCGCTCTATAATGGAGGCCTTTCCAGAATCCATTCGGGTCATGCAGAGATTAAAGAGCTCTCCAAAAAAACTCTGCATGTCAACACCTCTTAATCAACGCGAACAAACTTATCGGGGACCTCCGTAGAACGCTGACCACTTCGTCTCGTACGAAACGCTTGGCAGACAATTTGAGGCGGCGTGCCATGACGAACAACATCAAATCAAAACGGTTTTCTCTTTATCCATAACTGATGGCCACGTGACTTTTTTTTGCCCTCTTCTTTTTTGCCATGATTTTTGGAGCGGTTGCCTCACTATTTGGTCCTTCAGGGGAAGGGATGGGAGGACATTATTGACGGTTATAAACAAGTATAAGGAAACTCATCCACTGCCTACCTATTACTAGTGCGGTCGTAAATACACTGCAGCTTACAATGGCTGTGAATTTCGTTTTAAGTTGAAGAAACTTGGTTCTCGGAGAGCTCGTCCCGCTTTTCGTAATTCCCTCTCGGCAGTTTGTGTACCGTGCAATGAACTTCAGCAGAAAGGACTTGTAAGTGGAGAGAACTTTTTGAAAAATTCTTCGTCGATATGATCTCACTGCCTTTTGAATCCGAGTGTAAACGGACGTCCATGATGTGTTCGTTCTTGTGCTATTATTATATTTGTAAGTGAAAAATAAAATACGCAGAAAGATTTCCTTGTCCGTGGATTATGGTGAAGACACCGATGTTGAGAGATTTGTTTATTTATTTATTTTGGTCGCACTTTCTACTCACTTATGAGGGTTAGGGTTAGTTAGACAGGATAGTGCAGAGGTAGCACAGTTATCTTTGAGCTGTGTAGTCTGAGTTTGATTCCTGGCCTGACTACGAACCGTCGAAATGTTACTTCGCAGACAGGACGTTGTATCACAAAGCTTTTGCCATCTCTCAGATGGACATTAACCCGTGGTGTCCCGTCTGCTGGCATTGGTTGGTGGACGCTAAAGATCCCACAGTGTCTTTGGCAAAGAGTCGGCGAGTTATTACCGGAATCTTGAGCAAATTACAAATCGCTGCCCAATCACATTCAAGCCATGGCAACTAGTTCAGAAAGGACTTGCATCAAAAACAGTAAAGGTTAAAGTAGTAGTAGTAGCAGTAGTAGAAGTAGTAGTAATAGGAGTAGAAGTAGTAGTAATCGTAGTAGTAACGAGGAATAACAAGGAAGTTTGACGCAGGAGGAGGCCATTCAGCCCATCATTCCTGCTCTACACTAATACCAGACCAATCAATCCATATCAGGCCACAGACCCAATCACACTGGGGGAAAGAGGGGGGAGGTTGCATACATGCAAACCAAATAATATTTTAATTCAAACTATGTTTATTATTATTATTACAGTAAAGATATGTTTTTTGGTGGTGGGGTGTTGGGGGGGACTGAAAGGGACCATCCCACAGAGATTACAGTCACTACACAGGTATACGATCACTCATCCATCCACAAACTACCCACAAGTCATGCTAATATTATTGTATCCCTGTATCTCGAATGTTTATAGGTACCTATCTCATTCCAATTTAAACCTAATTTACTCTTTCCAGGGAGACCATTCCATGCATTAACTACCCTCTGGATGAAAGACCCCTGCCTATTACTGTCCTAACTATTCTGTTGTTTACTCTTAAGTTGTGGGCCCTGGTCCAGTAACTGTCTATTCTGTTTCTTCTGCGCTTATTCCCTCCCTTTCTACCCTTCATTATGTTAAACATCTCTACCATATCCCCTCGTCACCACCACCTTTCTCATGTAAAAGTCCTCTCTTTTTAGCTGCTCCTCATAGCTTAATGTAGCTAGGCTCAGAATCAATCTCATAGCTCTACACTGAACCCTCTCTTTGTGCCAGCAACTACATGTCCTTTTTCAGATGCGGTGACCAAAACAGAACACAATATGCTCGACGAGGCCTCACTAAATTCCAATGCAATGCGAACATTACCTGTTTTGATTTATAATTTATCCCTCTACGGATACAATGTAAAACCCTGTTACCTTCACCGATAGCTGCTTGACTGTGCTGTGTACATGCCCCCCCCGGCCCCCCAAATTCCTACCCCCCCCTCCTTTCACTCACCCTCCCCATATCTTTTCCCACCCCCAGATCCTTCTCCTGTGTGACAAGCTCCAAAATTACCCCTTGCATCCTGTAATCTCTATTTTCATTGTTCTTTCCCATCCCCAACACCTTACACTTGCTCAGGTTAAATTACATCTGCCAATCTTTTGCCCAATCTATACAAGTATCAATACTTTCCTGAATCTCATCACCACCCCCATCTGCTATCCACCTCACCTCCAAGCTTTGTGTCATCTGCAAATTTGGAAAGCTTACTTTTCACCCCACTATCCAAACGATTGATGTAAATAATGAAGAGTAATGGTCCGAGTACTGATCCCTGAGGAATCCCGCGACTTACATCCTCCCAGCAAGACATCCTCCCACTCACGGCCACTCTTTGCTTCCTACCACTAAGTGAGTTTCCAATCCAATTAGCTACCTGACCAGCCACTCCGCAAACCCTCACCTTGGCTAACAACCGCGGATGTGGTACCTTATCAAATGCCTTCTTAAAGTCTAGATATACTATGTCCACTGCCTTTCCCTCATCCACCCAATCAGACACTGCTACATCGAACTCTAAAATATTTGTTAAACAGGAACTACCTTTGGTAAATCTGACTACCTTTAATTAGTTTGAAATTATTTATGTGCTTCCCCCATCGGATCCCTAATTAACGTCTCCAACATCTTCCCCACAAGAAGTCAAACTAACAGTTAATGAGTTCCCCAATAGTCCTGGTAGTACTCAAGAGCCGAGGGGGAGGTGGGGTGGAAGTTAATCCTGATTTAATTAGGTTTGATGGTATTTTCTGATGGGATTTATCAGTGGAGTTTACAAAAAGTGATTTCCTCTGAGCGCGAACATCTCGACCCGAAGACCCACAGCATTGTGTCAAAGGTCGTGTCCGTTCCACGTTTTTGGTGAAAACCGGAACACACCGCAGGGAGTCAAGATCTATCAAAATCAGTATCTTTCCCCCTTTTCACACATCATAGGCACACTCACTATTTTCATACTTCAGATGAAAAATAGAGGGTATAACATCTAATAATTTTAATATTTTACATGTTTTCATCCACAATAGTCATTTAATATACTTATTACCTGTACTGTATTTACTGACATTGTCCATATTCCTCATTTAACCAACATTATCAGTTCAGGTAAATTCCTATCGATAGTTTATTGACACAATATTCGATTAATCGAAGTCCCACTCTGAATAGTCAGATGAAGAGCTGTATGTTGGTTCTTCTCATGCCTCATCACCAGCCTTAAGATCATCATTCAGGTATTGATAAATGTCTTGCGGGAACAAATCCCCATCAAGCCACGACATCTGGTAACGACCCTTCGTGAAGCTTCCAGCCACTATATGGAGGGTTGTACATTGATGGAGCAGGGTTGGGTGCATTTGTCCAAATTGAAGGCACATCGTTTGTGCGCAACTGACCTGCAAGGTGGAGGTAAGGCCGGGTCGCTTTGTTTGGTCCTGTCAAGCGGGGAGGTTGGGGGGGGCTCCTCGATTCTAGGTGAAGTGACTTTATGAAACAACACAAACTGAGCATCATTTACACTTGACGACTGTGGTTTTCCGGAGAGGGCACAAACAAATACTTCTCTGCTGGAGATCGTATCTGGCGATATGTCACATGACTCACCAAGCGTTGCGTTTGTCACCAACCAAGCGTTGCGAGAACACCTCGTTTTTGGTCATCAGTTCCGAGGGACGTATTTTTCCTTTTTCTTAAAAAGATGTTGTGTAATAACACTCTGACGAAGCCTGTGTGGCTGGAAGGGAAGAACATCGTTGAGGAACAAGAGACTCAGTAAGGGCAGAAATATGGACACGAGTACCAGTGAAATGAGTACCTGTGTACTGGTAATAAAGGGCACTGCATCAGGGGCACAGCCACACCACTACAAATGATGCACGAGCAGCCACAGGCTGCACACGATAACTAGGGGTTGAACAAGATGGATACTGCCGCAAACTCTCAATCACAGAAGTGGAAGGAAAAACTGAAATCCAGTAAGAGATGGGCTTCGGGTGGGTTAATGCGGGTATAAAAGGTCATGGTTGTGCAAGGGGATACTGAGATTGTGGTGAACAGATATTTGGAAGCCCTGGAGGGAAGAATGAAGTTGAAAAAAAATGAGGAAGTTGGTTCGGCAGGTGGGAGGAAAAAGAATGAATAAGTCGGAGTGAGTGAGCAGTGAGCCTGCATTTTGGGAATTCACCCAAAGGGGGTTACTGGCAGACTCTACAGAAAATGGATTAATGGGGATATGCATGCACCCTACAGAACCCTGGTGGGGGGGGGGGGGGGGGAGGGAGGATGACAGAGCATGGAAAGGGTGCAAGACCAGAAAGGAGGTGGAAGAATAAAAAGAGACCACCATCTGCAATATGAACATGATAGCCACATTGACTTAGCTTCATTGTGGGGGATTCCAATAATTTTGAAGCTGAGCAAAATGTGAGGCAGGAGAGCCAGGCCACAGGGGAGAACAGTATTCCATCAAGCTGCGGATGAAGGCCTTGGAAGTGGATAAGAATGCAGGTGAGACAAGGACTTTGCATGACGGAGGATGCCCAACTTAGAAGGCCTTATAGTCCTAAGTTGGGGTTTTAGGAGAGACCTCAGGAGGCCAACTTAGATAAGTGGTTTGCTCAAGAAAGATAATGGCTAATAGTGAGACCCAATATCTTACAATAATGTTCGCATTTGAATTTCCTTGTGACGGACAAAGATGTCTGATATGCCAAGGAACGTGTGTGTGTCAGCCTCTTCATGTTGACATTCTCGGTGTGAGCAGCCTGCCTCTCCACAGATCCCTCTTTCATGTCGAAACTGTGAGCTCGAGCCCCATGAAAAGCTGCCTCTTCTTTTTCTTCTACTTCTTCTGCAGCACTTCCACATAACTGTCACTCTGCCATTCTTTCACCAAAATAATTCCAAGACAGCAGTGTTGAATTTCCTTGACGTCAGCCCTTCAGCCCTTGTCAAAAGTTTTGACTGCACTTTTGCTTTGGCCTTGTGATCACAAATTCTGAATCAGTGAACCCACCACTTGATCTCTCAACATCATTTGCTATTGATGAGCTGTTGTAGGTATCACACACAAAGTCTACCCATGGAGCAATGCTGTACAATTGTGTGAGGATCACCGGGGCAACGTGGCCAAACGTACTTGGGAGATTTGCCAGTGCCTCCACGGGTATAAAAACATCATATCAACAACAACAACAATGTCAATCACATCAGATGGTCCATTGACTACTTGGCTGTCAAGCTTTTTATTGAGTTTCGGCTTGTCTGGTTAAATTGGGTGATCCATCGAGACGTGCCAGTGACATTGGCACAGGAGTTAGGGGAGTAGCTGAACACCTTTGACAAGTCAATGTCCAACGAGGCTGTCTGCCAAAACAGACAAAGACAAAGTTTTTTTTAACTTTTAAAGATGACCTTTATTGCATCGGAGACAAAGTTATTGATTTTCAGTCTAGGTGTTGGGTTTTTCTAACTGATCGGAGCCTTCAAGATATCTATTGATAAGATCATCATGCAATTTCTGTCCAATTTCATGGAATTCTGGTACATGGAAGCTACTAGATCGATTCCAGTGCCGTCTAGTCTAAGCTCTGAGGGACGGTTGAAGGAGACAGGACTTTTCTTTATACATGAGAAAGGAGGTGATTGCGAGGGGATCCTTTAGAGATGTATAAGACAATTAAGGGTGTGGACAAGATAGATGAAGTGGAGTTTTTCAGCAGAGTGGACGGTGTTGAGACCAGGAGCCATAAAGAAGATGAGAGTTATTACAGTTTTATGGCAGGGGTCTTTCAGTCGGAAAGTGGATAATGCGTGGAATGGTCTCCCTGGAAAGGTAATGATATTGGAAGGTGTATATGTTTTATGGGAATTAGATAGGTACCCGGTGGGCTTGGGATCCGACGATCCTGAGTTAAAATCCTACTCGGCTGTTGAATCAATACCAGGTGGAGTTGACTCTGCCTGTCATCCTTCTGAGATCGGCATTGCTGGTATCCTGTGTCAGAGTGGCGACCCGTCCAGGTTTGTGCCCAATAGCCAAGGAGGCTGCTTAGGCAGCACCAACGCTCTGCACAGCGTATGGTCTCAATGTATGGATGGATAGGTACCTGGAGTATTTGGAGATGGAGGGGTATGGGGATATTGGCAAGACTTGTAGGTAGCTTGTGTGTGGCTGGGTGATGGATCCGGGGGTTGGTTCAGCGCAGGCATGATGAGCCGAATGGCCTCTTCCTGCACTGAAGTTCTTCGTGTATCCTTGTGTCTGGCATTTCCCATGACCACGGATGAAACAAATGGACCAGTGGATATACAATAGAGGTTTCATCCGTTGCAGCTTCACCAAAGGATTCAGTGTTGACGGGATGCCAGAGATCAGCTTGCGTCTGTCTCAATCGTCTTGATCCTTCCTGTATGGCTTCACCTCTTGAGCAACCCGTTCTTATGCATTAATTCCTGCCATATTGAGTACTTGCTCCACAATTGCACTTCACAATTGACCTGAGTAATCATCCATCTTCTCTTTTGCTGACACATTCCGAGCGAATGCTCATCTTCCGGTCAATCGGGACGCCGCATGATCGGCATTGATTTTCTGTTTTCGAGTTAAATCAACTGGAATCTTTGCGAAAGAGTTTTGTCAGTTCTTCTTATGCTGAGACCCCTCCGTTTTCCAGCATTTGACGAACCCCAGGAAGGGTATGATCAATGTTCAGTACATTTAATAAGTAATCCACCTGGGCAATTTTTGACGGCTTTTCTGTAAAGAACACGGAGTATATTTTTCCTCAAAGTAGGGTTGCACGCAAAGACATCAACATCATTTTTGTTTGAGGTACTTTTATAATGAATCGGCAAAGTAGGGGAAAAAGAGGTAGAACTCAGCTGAGATGGGAAGGGATGTGTGATGGGGGGGGGTATCAGTAAAGTGGGGGTGGTGGGAGAGTGGAGAGAGTTGCTGGAGATAGATTGGCAGTGCGGGAAGTGTATTGTACAAAAAGTGGGGCAGTAGTGATGAAGAAGAACAAGAAGAACGATTTATCATTGCTCATCTATGGAAGAACAGGTACATAATACGTAACAACAGTTCAACTCGTGTTACCTGTTTATTGGGTGTTTGCTACCATTCAGGGTCTGCTGTTTTTTTGAGTGACAAGATAAAGAGGTGGCGAACTTTGACCCCGTGCTGTGGGTCTCCGGCCGGGATGATTGTACACATATTAAAGAAATAACTTTTTTCTGAATTCCACTAATAGCCCTATAAAAAAAAAATTCGAGTTATCAACTTCTACTCACCCCTAAAGGTTGATGACTTCGTTCTGTCTGAGCGGTGTCCCGTTAAAGCTGTTAATCTTGAGTGCGGGTGAACAATTCGGTGGGACAATTCGGCGTCGTGTCCATGAGATAATATGATCCACTCATTGACGGGTGTCATAAATGGCCAGTGCCCGTTAAAGTTGCTCGCTGAAAGCGGTTCGATGATAGTAGTCCCGTGGTTAAAAGGAGTGAAAACCCACTGAACATGGAGCCACGATGCAGCACATGGTACGCAGCTATGGTTACAGAGAACAAAGGTTCTGCTGGAGGAAAGGGTCACGAACAAAAATGTGGTACGAAACTCCGCGGGTCAAGACAGGAAATGTGGTGCTGAAGATAGGGCTGTGAATGCGGTTTAACTAGAGTGAAACTCGAGTCCGTGAGTTATTTCCATGACGTGTAAATAGCGAGCTGCCAGGCAGGAAACCATCATCACACTTCCTTTAAAGCTTTCTCAACAACCGTCCCCCGAGGGGCACGTCCAAGAACCCGATAGTAGTGTGGGGTAAAATGATTGTTCATAAATCAGATTGAATTTTTTTTCTTTAACCCACACCTACATGACTGCCATTGATTGGACAAGTAAATGGAACAAAGTTCATGTTGAGAAAGTACTAACAAATTGGCACCAAGAAAAGTACACGACAAGTAGCCCCTCCTAGATCGCTGTTGACCAGAAGTTGTCAACATTGGATGAAAGCGATCGATCAGAAAGGTGTAAAACAATGAACAGTCCCAAAGTTCAAAAAAAACTGGACAAAACGAGCTGGCCAATTGACTTGATGGCCAGACCGTGCACCTCTTGCTGGCCACCGGCACTTGAGGAAGAGTTGCTGGTGCTGGTTGCAAGTGAGGAGTTGTAAGTGATGCACGTGCAGTCGTCAGGTCATGTTCAACATAAGCGGACTTCAACCTGTCAATGCTGACAGTATCATGTTTCCCTTTGTTGTTAATAATAATAATAAAAAACTTGTCAGCATGGTGAATGACTTCAAAAGGTTCGTCATACGAGGGTTGAAGTGGCTTCCTCACCGCATCGTGTCGCACAAAAACTCGAGTACAACTCCGAATGTCTGAAATGGTCTGGGTTTGCCTGTGCTGGAGCCTGGTAGGTGTGGACTTCAAGTTTCTCATGTGCATCCGTAGCGTATGTACATAGATAGTTGTTAGGATCCAAGTCGTGATTAAACTAACACGGTGCCACAAACTGTCCTGGCAACTTGAAAGTTGTGCCAAAAACTAACTCAGCAGCACAGCACCCTGGCTCAGATTTAACCTTAGTTCGGACACCGAGCTAGATGATAGGAAGACTTTCCGTCCATCTTGTATTTGCATGGGCTTTCAGAAACGCTTTCAACTGTCGATGGAATCATTCCACGAGCCCATTCGGTGACGGGTGATCAGTTGTGGTTTGGGTTCTCTTACTGCCAAGTAGATCACACAGAGCTTGGAAAAGTTCTGATTCGGACTGACGACCATGGTCTGTGGTTATTGTTGAGGGTGCATCAAACACAGCTACCCAATGTGAGAAGAATGTTTGTGCTACCGTTTCTGCTGTCTGGTCAGTGATGGGTATTGTGACTGGCCAACGAGAAAAATGATCAATGCGTGTGAGCAGGTATGTATTCCCATCTTATGGAGGTAGCGGTCCAACTAGATCAATGTGAACATGGTCGAAACTGGCATCCGGTGTAGAAAATGTGCCAAGAGGAGACCTGATGTGTCGATGCATTTTAGATCTCTGACATGCTGTGCAAGTTCTGGACCAGTCTCTGACGTCACGATTCATTCCCTGCCGGTCACAATGCCGAGTCACTAAATGTTGAGTGGCTCTGATGCCAGGGCGAGATAAATTGTGTAAAGCGTCGAAAACTGCACGTCGAAACTCGCTAGGGACATAAGGGCGAGGATCACCTGTGGGAATGTCACGGACAATGCTACGCTCAGAAGTGAGGAGTGGCACCTCTTTGAACTGGAGTGACGTTGAATTGGTTTGCGGTCCTTGTGGCTCTCCTCATCACGTTGTTGGGCTTCTGCTATGGTCATGAAATCGATGATGTTGGATGCATCCAGAGCATTCATATCAACTCAGGAGAGAGTTGTTTTTCTGCTGCAGAGTTGTTTTTGTCACCGATGTGCCTCAAGTCTGTCGGGAACGGGGAGATGAAATCGAGATGTCGAACTTCTCTTTGAGAGTGACGATCGGGTCCTGACTTGAGAGCATAGGTCAATGGCTTGTGTTCCGTGTAGATGGAGAATGTCCTCCCTTGTAGCATATGGTGAAAGTGTTTGACACACAGGTGCACTGCTTGAAGTTTTCTCCCAAGCACGCTATATCTGGTCTCCACAGGTTGAAAACGCTTTGCTAAAAATGGGAGTGGTTGCCATATGTCATCTACATTTTGCTGCAAAACTCCGACAGCCACGTCCGATGCATCGACTAAGAGGCATGGTGGTGCTTCAGCCTTGGGATGAACAGGAAGTGTGGCCTCAGCCAACCTGACCTTCACCTCCTCAAAGGCAGACAATTCCTTTTGATCAAGGATGATAGGCTGATTTTTATGATTCTTGTTACGTAGTGTGTCTGTCAACGGCTGAGATACGTCTGCACAGTCAGGGATGAAATGCCTGTAAAAATTCACAAAGCCAAGAAACTCCCTCAACTTGCGCAATGATGTGGGTGGGGGAAAGCTTGCATGGTCTTGACTTTCTCCTCCAGTGGGCAGACACCATGTTTGTCTATGACGCGGCCGAGGAAGGTGAGTGATGGCACACCCAACTGACACTTTCTGGGATTGATAGCAATGCCATACAGACAGCAAGGCGCTCAAAAAAGTAATCGGAAGTGTGCCTCATGTTCCTCCTCCGCAGGGCTTGCTACGAGCAGATCGTCAAGGTAAGCGGAGACAAAAGGGAGACCACGGACGACATCGATCAACCTCTGAAACATCTTCGCAGCATTACGCAAGCCGAATGGCACGCAAGGTGTTGCGATGGCTGTTTTACGTATGTCAGTCGGCTCTACTCGTATCTGGTGATATGCTCTGGCAAGGTCTATCTTGAAGAAAACACGTGCACCCTCGAGGATGAAAAATCCTGCAAATGGGGAATTGGATCGTGATCAGGAATGGTGTGTTCATTGAGTGCAAAGTAGTCACCACACGGCCGTCACTCACCCGGTGACTTCTTCGGTACCATAAGCAAGGACGAAGACCAGTTGCTGTCAGATCGTCATACGATGCCGAGTTCAAGCATGTGCTCGAACTCTGACTTGGCGATATTCAGACGATCTCAGGCAATGCGCCATGGTCGTGCTGCAACTGGAGGTCCATGAGTTACTATCTGGTGAGTGGTCGAGTGTTTGGTCTCACAATCCCTGAATACTGGATGAGCAATCTCTGGGTATTCACGGAGGGTGTCATAACGTGAAGGAGATGTAGCTTTCAGGAACAAGGGGCTGATGGAGGGTGTATGACTGACGATTTCCCGCACAGTCAGGCTGGTCGTGGTGTCAATGACCTTGTGATGTTTGACATCCACTAGCAGGCCAAACTGGTGAAGAAAATCAGCTCTGACGATGGGTGTAGGCAACTCGGCAACCAGGAATACCCATCAAAATGCTCGTCTCAGTCCAAGATCCAGTGTTAAAGATCTCTCCCTGTATGTGGTGATGCGTTAGCAAATCACTGCCTGCAGCTTTATTGATGTCGGCCGGCCTTTGCTTTTGTGAAAAAGATGGTAAAACACTCACTTCAGCACCAGTATCCACTAAAAACCTGGTACATGTTGCCTTGTCGGTTATGTAGAATAGGAGACTGGATGTGTCACTGCTAGGATGACTCGTCGACGCCAGTCGCTGGTGTTGGAGTTTTCATGCTCCGAAGGGCGAGACTGGTACGAGCATGGACTGATACATTTGTGAGCCTTTTCTCCATGCTTCCAATGGTACCAGCACATCTGTCCGGCGTGTTCGTGAGCCCTTGAGCTGGGATTGTGTCCTCTTGATCGACTTCCAGATAGAACACGCCCTCGGCTTCTACTCCTCTCTCTTTCCACCTGTGGTTGTGTCATGAGAGCTTGTACCTGTCTGCTCAAGTTCTCAACCTGAGTGGACAAGGTGCAGACTTGGTCTGGTTGAGGTGCAAATTGCTTTTGAGGTTTTGAAAGAGCTCCTGTGTGCATGGTGGAGAACAGAGGAGAAGAGACTTCTATGATCTTGTCGGCGAGGTCCGCCAGTTGTTCGATGTCTACAGCCTCTTTAGTTGAGGCCAAGATGAGTTGTATGTTGGTGGGAAGTTATTGGAGAAACAGCTCTTTTCAAATGGTATTCCTCAATGTATTGTCCCCAAGCAGCTGTCTCTTCCTTTGCAAAAGCTGAGAGGGTTTTCTGTCACCAAGCTCTTCAGAAATGAGTAGTTGGTGTGGTCTCTTTTGCTCTGCAGTTGAGGTATGCCTCATGAACTCAGCCTTGAGTTTGATATAATGTTCTGAGGTTGGAGGGGCAATTTGGAGGTCCCTCACTTCTTTCTCTATTTCTGGCTGGAGAGATCCAACAACACAGGTGAAGCACGTATCCTGAGTGGTGGCATGCCTGGACAGGAACTGCGCTTGAACTTACACAAAACAATGTAGGATTGTTGGGCCAGAAGGGAGGGGGTTTTAAACTAACGGCCGCTACCGGTGGCAGGGGTACCTCAGCAGACACACCTTGGTGGACGTCGTCATCAGGCGTAGCTTCGACAGACATGATAACTAGTCATCACATTGGGATCACCGACATAGAAAATGGACTTATCGACTTCCACTCACCGCTAAAGGTTGATGACTTCGTCTATGAGTCTGAGCGGTGGTCCCATAAGCTGTTAAGCTTGAGTGCGGGTGAATACAGTCACAACTTCAATAAGGATCAAG
>CM068957.1:13130245-13153389 GCA_035128595.1 Eptatretus atami
GCCTCAACAATGTGAATCATTCTGCAAGAGGCGTGTCGCCCGGAAACAATAGAGAGTTTGGTGTGCCAGTGGTTCTTTGTTTGCCTTTCCTTACGCAAGCCATATTTCTCATTCCAGTTTATGGGAGTGGGAATGGTAAGGTACTGCCGCAGAGCTCAAGGCTGGAGATAGGGCCCTAGCTCCATTTCGGTACTTTTTGCTTCCAATAGTCAGCAGCTGAGAAATGTTCTTAGATCAAAGATCGTCGTGTCCCCAATTTCATCCTCTTGGTCAGTGCCCCATTGCTTGATGGGGCATTGAGATTGGTGGCATTGGAATCCGCCTGGAAGGATGCCATAGTGAGACTTCGGCAACCAATCTGACTATTAATCACGTAAGCTCGACTATCTCTTAGCGACGGCTCACTCATCTTCATTTGCTCTCTGCGAAGAGTCTCTCAACGTGCGAGCCATGGTAACTTGCAATGTCTGGTCAATCGTTCTGTGTGCAATTTCTATACTCGCAAGATATCTCGAAGGATACTTGCGATGCAATCTCTAGATGAGTTGATTCGGCAAGACTCATCTCAAAATTGCTCTAAAATATATCTGCGTATTTCTCTGTATTAATAATTGATATCGACGTCTGTGATGGTATTAGATCATGTCCTCTCTTGGTATAGTGTCATCCTTTCTGTTTACTCTCTGCCTCTCTCGGTGTCGATTTCATTTCCGATACATTCCTTGAGTTTGAGGATGTCAGCAGAGTAGATTGATGCGCTTGCCTCAGCTTTGTTATCTCTGAAGAGATTAGATTATTGTGGCACAGAGTGCGAATTTCCCATAGTGTAAAGGAAGTAGTAGCAAGTCCCTCTGTGCTACCATTCTCATGGGAAGAAACAGTTGTATACCTGCTATCGTATAAGTGTTAGGAGAGGCACCCCGGTCACAATACTTCAATACTGAATATCTAGGTGGTGAGTATTACACCCGAGGATTCATCGATCTCAGGAGGTACTTGCTACAGCTCATTGCCCAAAATGCACTCCTAGTTCGGGACGACACACACGAAACAGCCACGAAGCACCTGATAATGAGCTCTGAACTTTTAGCCAGTCCTTTTTGTATGAAGCAGTGTTGAGAACCCAGCGCCCTTTTTTACTACCAGAAGGTGATGGTGAGCGCGACTTGCCACTTTTTAACTGACCACACCGTTTTTTAAAAAGTGTGACACTGCGCCTTATTCCATAAGACAACAAATGGAATACATAACGCCATCGTCGTTTTTTCAATAGATAGGTTAGCTTGATCTCGCCGAGCAGGAATTTCTTTATACAATCGCCCCTCGCTCGCTCTTTCGTTAAGAAATAGTAGCCACGCCTTTGTGTAAAAACATAAGCGCACCACCCATTTTGTAAAAATGAGCTCACGACGCGTTTGTTATATGAATGACACGCCTTCTCTTATTTTTCTAAACCCCCACAGCTACGCCTTTCTTTCACCACAGGAGACGGCAGCATCGGCCCTTTTGGTTAAAGAAATCAGGACTATGCCCTTTTCCTTTATAAGAGAATGACCGCGCCCTACTTTTAAACGACTCACGCCCGGTATTTAACTGTACCACGCCTTTTTTAAGACTGCACACCGGCCCTGTTTTCGCAAGTGACCCCCCCCTTTTTCCCTGACCCGCCCTTATTGTTAATTGCCTACCGTCCCTTTTATTCCCCTGCCCCCACCCATTTTCCCCTGCCCCCCTTTTTCCCCTGCCCTTCCCTTTATTCCCTGCCCCCCTTTTCCCCTGCCCCGCCCTCACCTGCCCCCCCCCTTTTCCCTGCCCCTGCCTTTTTTCCCACTGCCCCCCCCCTTTCATTTTCACTGCCCCCGCCCTTTTTTTCCCTGCCCCCTTTCCCCTGCCCCCCTGCCAACTGGCCCCCGCTTTTTTCCCCGCCCCCGCCTTTTCCCCCTGCCCCGCCCTTTTTCCGCCCCGCCCTTTCCCTGCCCCCCCCTTTTTCCCTGCCCCCCCTTTTTCCCCTGCCCCGCCTTTTATCCCACTGCCCCCCCTAATAAAAAATTCAAAAAAGCAAAACAACAAAAAAAAATCACGAAGTAAAGAAAACAAAAACAACAAATAACAAAAACAAAAAAAAAAAAAAAAATAAAAAAAGAAAAAAGAAAAGAAGTAAAAAAATTTCCAAAAAAACCCTAAAACAGAAACAATTAAAAACAAGATATTCTCAGACAGTACTAAAACAATTAACCAAATACAAAGAATAAGCAACACCGCTAACCAGTTAACTGAGTGGAGAGAAACCAGAGAATGATTACCCCTCAGACCAAAACGGAAGGTGTGGGTACATTTTTTAAAAAGGGTATTTTTCCATGTGGTCATTTTTAAAACGTCATTTAAATAGGTTATTAATTTGTGTGGCTCTAATTTAAATAAAAAAGGGTTTGGTTTTTTTTTTATTTTTTTTTTTGATTCTTTTCTTTTCTCTTTTTGGTCTAGTTTTTTTGTCTTTTCTGTTTCTTTTGTGGTCATTTAAAAAAATGGGCGTCCCGCGTCATATTTTTTAAAAAGTGGTATCATTTATCTATTCATTGTGGCATTTAAAAGGGTCTTTTTTTTCGTGTCTATTTTTTTTTCTATTTCGGCGTTTTTTTTGTTTTCTTTTTTCCTTTTTTTTGTTTGTCTTGTTTTGTTGTTTTTTGTGCTTCGGTTTTTTTTATTTTGTGTCTCTTTTTCTTTTTGTCTTTTATTTTGCTTTTTTTTTTTTTTTTTCTTTTTCTTGTTGCGTCTCTATTAATTAAAAAAAGGGCCGTTGGTTTCTTTTTGCATTTATTTATATATATATTCGCCGCTGTGGTCATTTTTTATTATAGGGTGTTCATTGTTTTTAATTAAAATGGTGTTTATTTTCTTTATTTTTTTGTGGGTCATTTTTTTATAGGGTGTTTTTTATTTTTCTTTTGGTGTATTTTTTTTTTTTTTTTGTAATTATATTTTTTTTTCTTATCTGTTTTTGATATTTTTTGATGGTCTTTTAAAAAGGTGCTTGTGTGTTTTTTTTTCCCAATGTTTTTTTAACGTTGGTCTTAAAAAGTGGTGTTGTTTTCATTTTAAAAAGGGTTTGTGTCCGTGTTTTTTTTTTTGTTTTTGTTTTTTTTTTTTTTTTTTTTTTTTTTTTTTTTTTTTTTTTTTTTTTTTTTTTTTTTTTTTTTTTTTTTTTTTTTTTTTTATATTTTTTTTTTTTTTTTTTTTTTTTTTTTTTTTTTGTTGTTTTTGTTGGTCATTTTAAATAAGATTTATCTTTTTTTTTTTCATTATTTTTTTCTTTTATTTTTTTTTTCCTTTATGGGCTTTTTCTTGTGGCCATTTGTAAAAAGGGGCTGTTTCCTTTTCTTCTCTGGCATTTAAAAGGGGCGGTCCATTAAGTTGTTTGTAAAAAAAGTGAAAGTCAATTTTTCTTTTTAAAATGACCACACCCTTTTTAAAATGACCACACCCTTTTTAAATGACCACGCCCTTTTTAAATGACCACGCCCTTTTTAAAATGACCACACCCTTTTAAAATGACCACACCCTTTTTAAAATGACCACGCCCTTTTTTAAATGACCACCTTTTTAAAATGACACACCCTATTTTAAATGACCACGCCCTTTTTAAAATGACCACACCCTTTTTAAATGACCACACCCTTTTTCATCGAAAGTGCTACTTCTGACATAGCTTATTTCGAAACCGTTGGAGCTCCAGATTTTCTGAGGTGCTCAAAATGTTCAGAATGGCCATGTTTATTTATTATTTATTTAGGGGGGATTTATAGAAGAGTGTAAATTTCTAATTTGTATTTTTTTATGAGAAAATGGCTAAAAACCGTTTTATTTATCATACTTATTACCATACATACTGGAATTGCCATATTAGTCCATTTGCCAGAGAAGTAACCTTGTTGTTCTCGAAAGTGTATGGTTATGTGTGGTTTCTTTGTTCACAGGCAGCATAGACAAAATTAAGCTTGGTTGCCCGGATGGCAACCATGGGAAATCTGTTATTTTTGCGCAAATACAAGATGGCCGCATCGACCGCTGAAAATATAACTTTTTAGGTAATGAACTTAAAATTACACATGAGACATCTTTCCCATATAATTTTGGCACGAGGAATCGATATTTAACCTTATTTTTGTGATTACAGTAAATTTGAGGTCAATGTTCGAGTTCCTGGCAATTGTTTGCCGTGTGGAGATACATTTGAATGACAACAAGGTCACTATTCTGACAACTGGACGCTCACATACGACAATCAATGCGAGTTACTAATTCATTGTTTTGTTTTTACAGATATGGCTGATTCAAGGTGCATTCTTCCCGTGTGTCATGGTGGGGGGGAATTGAAGAAATTCGCTGATCAAGGGATCAAGACATTGATCTCCTGTGCCAAAGCCCGTGGAGATGAGAAGCTACGTGCAAAACTACAGGACATTGTTGATGGTGGTGGTGATGCTGTTCGCATAGAATGTCACAAAGGATGCTACTGTACTTACACATCAAACAAAAAAATTGAGGACTTCGTAAATCACGGAAAAGAAAAGCTGAAGATGATTGTGTTACAGTGACAACAAAGATCTCGCACACAGCAACAGGCAGTGGTGCGTTGTTTACAAACGTGACTGCATTTTTTGTGGCAAAAGAATGTTTACCTGTTGATGACAAACATCCAGAAAGATGGGATCGTGTTCGTCAGTGCATGACTAAAGAACGTTTTGACAAGGAAGGTAATCCCATCCCAACTATGAAAGATGCCATCATTAATGCTGCTGAACACTAATGATGAGTAGTCAGAACGGTCAACTTACATATTGGATATCTTGTTGATCTCCCTGCGGCTGAGTGCAAATACCATGTACGCTGTTATAACATTTTCATGACAGTCCCTAAATATGCTGATTGCCAACGGTGTTGCAGAAGAAAGTCCCTAAAGAACGTCATAGAGCGCATGAATTGTGACAGTCAAAGATGTGGAATAGCGTTGAACTGCATTCCCTGTACTGTGATCTTGGTGGCAAACTCACTCGACGAGATATGTTAGCAAACTAACAGACTGCATGAGTAAGGACGTTATGTTAGTTCGGGTAGATGGAGTTGCTACCATTGTTGGTTTTCGTGAATCCATTGCTAACCATCTGAAAATGGTTAAAGTGGATGATGCAGATGAGAGGAGTATTGATTCTGTGGTAAGCAGATCAAGAAGGAGGCACGCTCAGTCAAGTACAACAGTGCCAATTATGACCTCTCAGAATTTACACAAGCCAACACAATCAAGGCAACAACCAACTTTACTGAGGTTGATTTCAGACTTAGTGTCTGGTGGTGAATGACAAGAAATCTCTAAGCCTGAGCAGTCAATTCAAAGTCATGTTACAGGTACCAGAAAATCAGACAACATTAGGACTGGCTGTCAAATACTGCACCGCCATGGCAGTTCTGATCTTCTAAAGCTCCTTCATGAACATGGTTCACAACGTCATATGATGAGGTCCTGAGATTCAGGAAATCCGCTGCTCATTTTCTCGGTGACAATGCTCAGCTTCTCCACCAATTCATGGGTTTGAGTAGAACTGTTGGCGTGATTTTTGCCTGGTTGATAATCTTGATCTGCAAGTGTTCACGCTAATGGTCGGCGCACTACTCATGTCCTCTCACATGAATTGAGCAACCCCATCCTGCAGGCATTCTTGAGTATGGGCATGCTTCACCAGGGAAGAGCGACCTTATTATCCCACGACTGTCTAAGAAAGCTGCCCAGTCTAGGACAAGCGGCAACTCATCAGGGAGCCTTCCTCTGCAGCACTACACTGGGCCATCCAAGTGAACCCCCGGCTGTGGATGCAACCTCTGGATTCTCCTACCAAGAGTGTGTGCCCGGCAAGCTAGTTTAGCTGCTGCACGGAAAGACATGAAGTGGCTAAACACAGTCAGCAGACAGGTGAACGCCATGGAAATGGGGTGGGTTCAACAACCAAGAAGCATTCACCAGTCATGCAGAAAAAAAGCCAGCAAGTCCTACATGTTCGGACCCTATTGATGCCAAAGCTTCTCATCCAGACACTGTAGTGACTTCACTGGAGTATCTTCAGAAGTCATTGACTGATATGGGAATGACTTATGTCCACATCTCTGTGGATCTCCAGCTCTACATGGTGGCTTGCCAAATCAAGTGGCATGACGTTGATCGCTTTAAAATGTGATTCTGAGGCCTGGATAATGCACACTGTGCAGTCCTTCTGTGGTTGCATTGGCAAACTCATGCGTGGGTCTGGTGTTGAGACTCTCATCAGTTCAGCATTCGGGGGCTGGCAGGAATCGAGATGGCAAGTCCTGGGTTCGATCAATGAGAGCCTTCCGGATGGTTTCGACTGCCCTTCTCATTTCTCCTCACCACCGGCCCAAGACATTCCAGGAGTTGTGCAGCTACCTTGAGACATGCAGACAGCACCAACTGGGAAGCACTGGGTTGATAACTTCATCAAGCCTACTCTGCTTGTTCATCAACTTCTGCGTAAGAGAGGGAGGCAGACTTCCTGCTGCAACAGCTAACACTTGAACGCATGCTTCCCTACTTCTTTGTTGCTGGTCACCATCACTATGCCCGTTACATCACCCATCACCTTCTGAGATGCGCTATCTGCTGCCACCAGATGCCAAGTCAGAGCTCATATCAGGTGCTTTTGTGTGTCGTCACCAGGAAGGCATTTGGAATGGTGTGAGCTCTGATCAGTTCGGTGAACAAACTGCTATAGAATTGGCAAGGGTGGCCTCAAGGGTATGACTCTTTCTCCAGAGATGTGTAGCAGAGTGGATCGATTCCTTTCCTGTCACTGCCTACATCTCAGATACAATGGAGCACATCTACCCTGACTCCTCAAACAAGGACAATGAAGACAAGTGGAGAAAAGGACACATAATCGGACACGTCACAAGGAGGAGGGAAGAAGAGGAGAGAACTTGATGCAGATGATCGGCGCCGGATTTTACTTGAATTGTCGAATGTGTCTCATCCTCTTGAGAATCACTCACCACATCTGTACAACATTGCCAATGGTCGAATTGCTCCCGAGAAGCTGAAGTGAATGTTGAGATTCCGTGGTATAGGTCAGAAAATGGTTGCAGAGTTCCATGCATCCTTCCAGGTGGATTCATGCAACCATCTCATGCCCCATCAAGACAATGGAGCACTTACAGAAAGGAGTGAAAATTGGGGACAAGACGATCTTTGATCTAGAAACATCTTCCTCAGGCTAGCTGACTAATTGACAGCAAAGACAATGGAGCTAGGACTATCTATCCAGCTTGAGCTCTGCGCAGTACCCCCCTCACTGATGATGAATATGGGTGCTTAAGGAAAGGCACAAGCACGCACTGGCACACCAAACTCTTATGTTCAGGCACAACAGCCTCTGCAACCAGATTACATTGTTGACGCGAGCCAACTTCTCCATCATATTGGTCTGGCCTTTCAGGGGAATGTGTCCAGTCTTAGTTGAGTCCATCAGACAGGCTGTTCTACCATTGCTGGTCAGAAGATCTTGGTCTTTGACAATATTATGATGTTTCTGCAAAGGACCAATGAACGAAGTGAGGCGTGCTGGCATTGTTCTATCAACTATGACCTCACAATAAACACAACCCCTGCCTAGTCGAGACGCCATCCTGAAAAACACAGCAGAACAAGTTGTCAGCTGTCCAAGGTTTGAGTACCTATAACTTGGATGAAGGAGTTACTTGTGGAGAGCCGTAGCCATGGTGTGTTCAACCATGATGAAGCAACATTACAATGATCTCACACCTGCTCATGGCTGCTGATGTAATGCAAGAGTGATTACGTATCCTCTCTGATGACACTGATTGTTTTTGTATTATGATGGTTACTTGGGTTTACCTAGCGCAACATCCAGGCCACAGTGCAGATGGAAAGGTGGGATGGAGCAATTTGGGATATCACACACCTGTGAACCAGCTTGGCCCAAGTGTCTGCAGCTTTTGGGAATGCACTACATCACTGGCTCAGATACCACGTCATACCCATTACGGCAAGGCAAAGTGTCAGCCCTGAAGACACTTGAGAGCTGGCAACTTCCGTTTTGTACTCCGCACTTGGCGAGCTGAACGCAAGCTGAACAGCTCATAGAAGCGGGCGGACATTCTCTGTGCCTGTATGGTCAGCCAGAAGGTACCACGATGAGTGAGATGAGGTACTATATGTACACAAGGAAGTCTGGCAAGCCCTCTAGCTCATGGCTTACCTTCCAACTAGATCAATCTTTCCTACTATTGTTGCGTGACATCTACAGACAGTACTTGCAAAATCAGCTGATCAGCAGGCCCACCTGAAACTTGACATTACAAAATATGGATGGGACATCAGAGATTGAATCCCAGTGCCAGCACTTCTGCTACTCCACCAGCCCTTTGGACCTCATGGATGTTGTGGGTGTGGGCATGCATAGCAGAGGGAAGGCTGCAGTACTGCAAGTTGCAGTTTTCACCATGCAAAGATCTCCTGCACGCTATACTGCACTTGTGGTTGCAGTGACAATGGCTTCAACCCACACAAGACTTGGAGGGCAGTGAAAGTGAAGTGGAAGAAAGGAAGTGCCGAAGCAGAACTGGAAAAGAGACGAGGATACGAAGGGGACGGTACATATGAATGGGAATGAACAATACGTAAGTTGTCTACTAGGCTCTATGTCCTCTTTCTAAATGTCCAAATATGATGACATGACAATGTGTATCCTTTCTGATTATTCAACATACTGTTGTGACCATTCATTATGACTTCACTTTTGCATTGGTGTTGCATAATTTTCAGCAGAAAATAGTCATGGACATTTCATGTGAACCTCTATTTATTCCTGAACATAAAAAATAACCCAAAATTGAAATTCCTCATGTCAAATCATATGGAAAAGAGGTATTAACAGGATATATGTGACCGATTAAAAACTTAGCCCATCGTCTGACCTGTAGCGGCCATCTTGAATTTATGCAAATTACAGGAGTTCCCAGGTAGCCACCCGGCAACCAACCTGAATTTTATAATGGACCCATGTTAGTCCAAAAACAATCATAAAACCATACACTTTCCACATCAACAAGGTTGACAATGGAACACATATAACGGCAAATGGACTATATATTTATTAACTTAACTTTCGACTTAGAGCAAAGTTAGAAGATTTGTGTCATCTACTAGAGTTGAACTGACAATTTGGAATTGAACAATCAAGGGATTTTTTTTAAAAGAAAGAAGCGAGCATTGATTTATATAAAGAAATTGTATTTTCAATCATTTACATCTATTATCAAGGAATGTTAACTTAAATGAAAAAAAACAAAACTTTTACTTTAGTAGGCAGCAGTATCTAGAGAGCTTAAATGTTTCAGAAGATCAGCAGGGAAATTGCCCAACCACCAACAATACAACTTTTAAAACCACATTAATACTGTTTATGTGTCACGTAAACCAGGGTCAGGAACATGAAGAGTAACCAAACAGAGTCCAGGTATGAGGATGATGAGCAGTGTTCATTCAGTGATAGGGTTTTTACAACAATCACCTCCCTTGCATTTGCAGTACTTGCAACACTTGATCCCAGCTACCCTGCAGGAACACCATTTTGCGAGCACACTGCCACATGTGCAGGGATTTGGCAGGCTTTTGGTTTGGAGATCACAATCTCAGAACTAATAAACTGCCCCTTCTTACAAACCCATAAGACTCGCATTCATATCAGGGTGCACTCTAATGGGGCTTTGAGCCACAGCTGCTGTTGGTAATAGCCTCTATGGATATTTTCCTTGATTAGTTGAGGTGCAAGTGGTTCTCTCAAAGTCCATCTTGAGGGCATTGCTATCAAATGCAGTGCGACGCAGGTCGTCAAATGTCTCCAGGTTCTGTGATTGGTTTGAGACACTTGACCAAGAATGTCTCTGCCATCTGTATTGCACTTTCTGCTTAGCTGGGGACAGTCAAAATTCAGGATCAGAGAGGAATTTCCTGGTTTGCGGACAGCATTCAGGGCTGCAAGTTTAGTGATATCTTGCTGGTTGTATCGCACCCAGTCAGCGCATGGAGTGCTGGGAGACCTTTGGAGCTCGTCTCCCAGTGTATGCAGATATCGTGGAGTGTAATATGATCTTTTCACTCTGAGTTGCGACGAGCAAAGCTCTGGGAGGCCAGAATCTTCCAATTGACTGTGATGTGGTATAACAGGCACACAAAGACATCTGTGTCACTGATGACAGCGTCATGGATGTGGTCCTGAGGTGACTTAGAATGTCCTGCACATGGAACATCATCCTGTCATCAGCTTCCTCGTGTGTGCAGTTGAGCCGAGGAATGGAGAAGCACACCAGCTGAACCATCCATGCCTGTGGTGATATACCGCGGTTATATGAGGTTTGGTTCCGTGTAATTGGTGGTGAGCCACTCAACATAGAATGCCTTGGAAAGCAGTTTTGCTGATGGAAGATGACCAAAAGTTTTCTAATACCACTGGAACATTTTGGTTTGGTGATATCACATCAAGGACAACCATTCTTTTTTGACTTTCTTCTTCTCCCCCTCTCTCCATTCTTGATGCTGTCCTCTCTGTAAGCATCAAAAACGATATGCACGATCTCATCACAGTTGTGCCAGCTTTGGTGACATAGATGTCAAGGCAATAGCAAAGTCATGGAATGTCTTGACGGCGGATCAAGCTTCTTTAAGGGGACCTTTCTTCACCGAGGCCATGAAGTCAATAATGATGGCGTGGGTTTGGGGGAGGTTTCTGGCCCTTTTTTTAATCTATTAGTGGGCACCACTTCAGCAGCTCAGTCCCAAGTTGTGATTTGGTACTCTTCCTCAAGTAACCATCTTCGTCAACCAAGAAGAATGCAGCGTTGGTGATCTCATGCTGAGTAGTTCCCAACAGTGAACCCCCGGTGACTCCCATACTCAATAAACATGAGAGCTTTGATTGTCTCATCTCTTGATGTCTGCTTTGGGAGCCAATTTCAAGGTGGTATTAGGGACGTAACTTGTTTTGCTAATAGTTGAGTGTATCGATATCGACCTATTTCTGAGTCGATCATCGATAAAAATTAGCACACAGTGCTGCCCTCCTTGATACAGCACAACAACTTGTCACATTTACATTGGTCACTTTCTCCATTGAGAAATTCTTCAGTGCTACCTGTCTTGTGGAGGACTGCATACCTTCAGGAGATACTCCTCTATGTCTTGCACCATCCCAACTATCTTAGTTGCAGTACTTGGGTTGAAGTCGTGGTGAAGTAGAGTTCTCCTTCAACATATCCTTCATCTTCATGGAAGGTCAACGTACTGGTCTTTTTATGCTTGATAATTCCCCCAAGAGCTACTGCTTCCTTCTTTCTGTGACCCAATTATCCCCCCACTCACTTTGGCAGGCCGATTGTAGCACTGCTCTAGCGCCTGGTCAAAGGGCACTCCACTACCTCTTGGTGGGTTCATGACAAATCCACATTCATGTAGGAGTTGTAGAGGAGTGGGAACTTCTCCTTCAGTTGATAGCAGTCCTGGATGGATAACGTCTTCTCTCATCTCTCTCTCTCTCCGGATCTTGTAGCACTGGTGCTATGAATAAATCAAAAGCAGGCTGAGTGAGTGATAATAGGGTGCATAGAGTGATAGACAATGCGGGTACATAGATTTTTAAAAGGCGTTGGTCATTTTCGGCTGTTCGTCCCGATAGAGATTTGCACACACCCCAGTGTTCTTGGGGTCATATTAGCCCTAAAACAGTGAGTTATCCTCTCCTAAATTAATGTATACATGTCTAAGGCCAGGTCCTAGACCTATAGCGGAGATATTTTGACGTCCATAACTTTTTTTTCTAGAAGGAATTTTTAAAAATCGAAGATCGTTACTGTCTGCGCAGGATTTTTTACATATATATCCCCAAGTTTCAGGAAGTTTCAATGAAAACTGTAGGCTGTGAAACCAAAAAGTCCACAAAGAACACACAACGTGAGTAAGACTTAAAGATCTCCCACGAGGATCTAAAAAACAAAAAAAATCTGTCACCCCACCCGCTGTTCCTCATGAGCCTCGATTTCTTGTATTGAAAATAAATATATAAATGCAAAGTAAACCGGAAGCTTTAAATTTCAGGTTTTAACAAAAGGTTCACTCCAGTTTGGTCGTCAAGAGCGCAAAGTTTTTAAATCTCCGAAAGTTAAGCGTTTGAAATGACCAGACCAGGTGGTGTCTCTCCAGTGAAGGTGGGTGTTGACCGCACCTGCGGAAAAGGTAAACAATGTATGTTTTTGCCCAAACGTTGATAAGTTGTCAACTGGCGTGCTAAATGAATGTGATTGTGACTTCGAACATATCCCTTCATTATTGGCTTTCAGGCAAATGGTCACGTGAGAGCTCATGGTGCATAGTTCACAAGTCGGGCAAGGAGACGACAACAGCGTACCTTTACCTGTCCATTCCAAGGAGATGGTTCCGTCGTATACATGTAAACAATGGACACGGATTTGGGATTTGAACTTGGGATCGTTTGTGTTCAGTGATGGAAGGCGAGACAGGTGAAGACGCCAGGCTCAGATGGGTCTTGTGGTTACTATAGGCAAGACCTTGTCCATTTTTTGAATCGATGCTGAACACTGATGGATTCGCTACATGAACCCCAAGCTGTGACGTGAGCTTGTGAGGCACGACCTCGCACGTGGAAAGGAACGATTTGTCTTCAATGAAACATAACAAGACCCAGCAATTTGTGGTTCCACCTCTCATTGCCTCACTGGCCATGCAATTTCCTCGCAAACGATGGAGACCCCAGATCCCCACCGCGTGCGGGCGACGGGCCTGTTTGCACAGCCGGTCCGTATCAGCAATGAATGGCGGCCTCCGCACGGCCCGTGCGTTGCAATGTGACACGTCTAGGTTGGTTGAGCCAGCTGCTGGCAAATCTACTGGGCCGTACAAACTGAGAAACTGTTCCGTGAAAAGTCTGATAGTGGTTGATGTGAAGTATAGGTAATACCGGCAGCATGGTGATGTGATCTGATTACCTGGTGTGGCAGATTTGAGCAGCACAATGACTGGGGCAAGAACACCAACAACAACGTCAAAAGATATAACTACCATCAGTAATTGATTTAGAATACGGGTTGGAGATAAAATAATATCTGGACAAGATCATGAGACAGGGCAAAGTTATACGCATTCACACCTGGGACATCAGTGCAAGCGGAATGGCCGTGCCATTATTTGTGGTGGACATTCAAACCTAGGTTACCATATTTTAACTTTCGAAAAAGACGACACATCGGAGAGGGACACTCCGAAAAGGACAATACACGGAGAGGGACACTCCAAAAAGGAGGCCACCCAGGAGATGGACACTCTGAAAAGGAGGACACCCGGAAGGACACTCCGAAATGGACAATTACCCCGGAGAGGGACACTCCGAAAAAGGACAATACCCGGAGAGGACAACACTCCGAAAAGGATGACCCCCGGAGAGGGACACTCCAAAAAGGAGGACACACCGGAGAGGGACACGGACACCAGGAGATGGACACTCTGAAAAGGAGGATACCCGGAAGGACACTCCGAAATGGACAATACCCCGGAGAGGGACACTCCGAAAAGGATGACACCCGAGAGGACACTCCAAAAAGGAGGAAACACCAGAGAGGGACACTCCAAAAATGACACCCAGAGAGGGACACTCCCAAAAGGAGGGCACCAGGAGATGACACTCCGAAAAGGAGGACACCCAGAGCGGGACACTCCAAAAGTAGGACAACCTGGAGAGGGACACTCCGAAAAGGAGGACAACCAGGAGATGGACACTCGAAAAGAGGACACCCCCGGAAGGGGCACTCAAAAAAGAGGGCAAACTGGAGTGGGACACTCCGAAAAGGAGGACACCCCAGAGTGGGACACTCTGAAAAGGAGGACACCCCAGAGAGGGACACTCCGAAAAAGGAGGACACCCCGGAGGGAACACTCCAAAAAGAAGGAACACCCGGAGAGGGACACTCCAAAAGGAGACACCGAAGAGGACACTCCAAAAAGGACACCAGGAGAGGGACACTCCAAAAAGGAGGACACCCAGATATGGACACTCCGAAAAGAGGACACCCCGGAGGGGACAACTCTGTAAAGAGGACACCCGGAGTGGGACACTCCGTAAAGGAGGACACCCCAGGAGTCTGTAAAGGAGGCACCCCGAGTGGGACACTCCTGTAAAGGAGGACACCCCAGCGTGGACACTCCTGGAAAAGGAGACACCCCTAGAGTGACCACATCCGTAAAGGAGGACACCCCAGAGTGGCACACTCTGAAAAGGAGGACACCCCAGAGTGGGACACCCGTAAAAGAGGACAACCTGGAGAGGGACACTCCGAAAAGGAGGACACACCTTTCTAAAGTTTATTTTACGTATTGAGCAATTGTATTGGCAGTCTTATTTAAGGTGCTTCCAGACTGATTAATATTGACTGCAAACCGCCGTTCTTCCACAACCCTCCCCTCCCCCCGACGTTGGACAGAAAGTGGGTGCGTGAGTGTTGATGCTCGAACATTTCCATTACACCATGACTTGCAGCAAACTGTCCTGGTCCAAACCTTACATAACCACATTTTATCCCCATAATAAAATGTAAAAATGGTTTAACCCTTTAAATGAGGTAAAAAAGTATCCCAAATCAAAAAATTGATCCCTTTGAAAAAGCAAAAGCAAAAAAAAAAGAAGACTTTTTACGTATTTCAAAAGGCTTCGTGTTCGGCTCCGCTGCATCGAATGAGGTTCCATCATGACAATGTTCCGCTGCGCCGTGTTAGGCTCCGCCGTGCAACTTTAGGCTCCGCTGCAAAACCGCGTTAGGCCCCGCCGCACCGCGTTAGGCTCGGCCACACCGCTTAGGCTCCCCGCGCCGCGTTAGGCCTCGCCGCGCCGCGTTAGGCTCGCCGCACCGCGTTAGGCTCCACCGCACCGGTTAGGCTCGGCCACACCGCGTTAGGCTCCCCGCACCGCGTTAGGCTCCGCCACACCGGGTTAGGCTCGGCCACACCGCGTTAGGCTCCCCGCACCGCGTTAGGCTCCGCCGCGCTTCGTTAGGCTCCGCCGCACCGCATTAGGCTCCGCCGCACCGCGTTAGGCTCCGCCACACCGGGTTAGGCTCGCCACACCGCGTTAGGCTCCCCCGCTCCCGTTAAGCTCCCCCGCGCCGCATTAGGCTCCGCCGCGCTGCGTTAGGCTCCGCCACACCGGTTAGGCTTGGCCACACCGCGTTACGCTCCCCCGCGCCGATTAGGCTCTGCCGCGCTGCGTTAGACTCCCCTGCTCTGCGTTAGACTCCCCTGCTCCACGTTAGGCTCCGCCGCACCGCGTTCGCTCCGCCGCCGCGTTAGGCTCCGCCGCTCCGCGTTAGACTCCCCTGCTCCACGTTAGGCTCCGCCACGCCGCATTAGAATCCCCTGCTCCACGTTAGGCTCCGCCACGCCAGCATTAGACTCCCTGCTCCACGTTAGGCTCCGCCACGCCGCATTGACTCCCTGCTCCACGTTAGGCTCCGCCGCACCGCGTTAGACTCCCCTGCGCCACGTTAGGCTCCGCCGCTCCGCGTTAGGCTCCGCCACTCCGCGGTAGGCTCTGCCGCGCCATGTTAGGCTCCGCCGCTCCGCATTAGGCTCCACCACTCCGCGTTAGGCTCTGCGCGCCATGGTAGCTCCGCCGCTCCGCATTAGGCTCCGCCACTCCGCGTTAGGCTCTGTCGCGCCACGTTAGGCCTGCCGCTCCGCATTTGGCTCTGCCGCGCCATGTTAGGCTCCGCCGCTCCGCATTAGGCTCCGCCACTCCGCGTTAGGCTCTGCCGCGCCATGTGAGGCTCCGCCGCTCCGCATTAGGCTCCGCCACTCCGCGTTAGGCTCTGCCGCGCCACGTTAGGCTCTGCCGCTCCGCGTTAGGCTCTGCCGCGCCACGTTAGGCTCCGCCACTCCGCGTTAGGCTCTGCGCGCCACGTTAGGCTCTGCGCTCCGCGTTAGGCTCTGCCGCGCCACGTTAGGCTCTGCCGCGCCACGTTAGGCTCCGCCACTCCGCGTTAGGCTCTGCCGCGCCACGTTAGGCTCTGCCGCGCCACGTTAGGCTCGGCGCTCCGCGTCAGGCTCTGCTGTGCCACGTTAGGCTCGGCCGCTCCGCGTTAGGCTCGGCCACTCCACATTAGGCTCCCCTGCACGCGTTAGGCTCGGCCGCTCCGCGTTAGGCTCAGCCGCTCTGCGTTAGGCTCTGCTGCGCCACGTTAGGCTCGGCCGCTCCGCGTTAGGCTCGGCCACTCCACATTAGGCTCCCCTGCACCGCGTTAGGCTCGGCCACACCGCGTTAGGCTCGGCCGCTCCGCGTTAGGCTCGGCCACTCCACATTAGGCTCGGCCACACCGCGTTAGGCTCCCCACTCCGGTAGGCTCCGCCGTCCCATGTTCGGCTCCGTCATTCCGTGTTGTACTTTGCCATGCAGAGTCTTTCACATGTGGTACCTTGCTGTTGGGATGTGCTTTGCCATGACATGTCGTGTTAATCTGTGCCATGCTTTGGCATGTTGCGACCTCCTGCTTTGGACTGTGCCTTGCTCTTCCATACTGTGTTAAACTGTGCCCTGCTGTGCATATGTTCGTGTGTTTTCCCAAGGATTAGTTTTTAGCTCACCTGGAATGTAGTTCCGGGAGCTTGTGGGATGGCGCGTTGTTTCCCGTTTCTTGACAGGGTGAAACCAAGAATCTTAATGATCTGTGATTTAGCAGTGTTACAGCAAATGCTCAGCACGAATCCTGCTCTGAAAACGGTTCTTGTGTCCACAATGCCGACATCTGCTGCTTTTCATGAATCCTGGAAGATTTCTCATTGGGATGATGTCTGTGCACTACAGCTGTCTGTAGTTTATTCAGAGGAAATGTACTTTGAAGTACATTTGAACACACGGATGAGAAAATGACGTATAAACATCATTTCCTTACCTGTATGTTTGAGAAATACAAAAAATGGTTTCCAGGAAAATATAAAATCCCGCAGTGATCACGACGTAAAGAACCGCACTGGGTGGTTTGCACTTATTCCTCCAAGCGGTATATTTATGGCCTGGAATTTGGCCAGGGTATGGGAACACAATGGCCAACTCTTATTGAAAGGTACCAACGGGTATTTTAACGTCGAGAAGCAAAGGCTTGCTGACAAACACTGGCTTCAGATTCCTCCGACAGATGGCGTACCCTGCCGGTGGAGCACCGACGCGACAGTTTGTAGTCGGGTCGGAATCAAACGCAGACTAAACGGTTCAAACGAGAAGGCGCCACCTCTGAACCACCTTGTTAACCGATGTTGGTCAACTTACAAACAGACTGTTGGATGTTACACGTGATGGTGCTACAGAACAAGAAAGGTCTTGTGACCTTCAAAAGGTGTTATCTTGAGTTTGATAAGGTGTGCTAAACGTGTCTGTTGAGTGTGGTGAAGGAGAGGGACAATGATTATATTTGTCCCGATCATTGTGACACTTTATCACAAGTCAGAATCGACTGTCTTGCTTGTAGTGCCCTCTGCTGTAAGGTGAAGGACATGCACGATCCTGCTGACATGAAGACGCTGTTTGGCCCATCACGCAACTGTTGTACTTGCATTGCTTGGGCTGAGCACCAGTGTCTCATTTAAGTTGGTCATGTGCAGGAAGGTGGGAAAAGGTTTCTCATAGTTGAAGGATTAAAATGTATATGGGGATAAGGATGGACGGTATGATAAATAAGTAAACTGAACAGATGTGGTGGTCAACAGACACAGATAGCGATCAAAGTGAAAGCACACAAACTTATATTACAAGATAAATAACCCCCACTAATGGCACCGAAAATACCAGATTCAGACCACGGAGGGGAACAGAAGAGGTGAGGACTTGTGCAGACAAGAGCTGGTCCTGGCTGGAGAATGACAATGTCATGCAGGCTGGCGTGACACAGGGCAAAGTACGGCTTCGAGGGGAGACGAGAGGATGGCATGATTGTGGAGGGAGGACATCGTGCATCTCTCAGTGATCCTCCCCTTCCAGAACAACGAAGTAGAGAGAGAGCCGAGATGTCTTCTTCCAAAGGTCCAACTGCTGCATGCATGCGCGAACAAAGCTTTTACGCACTTTGGACCACTTTTTCAGCATGCGGCTGGTCCCCCTCATTGGCCGCAGGCTGCCTGTGAGAGGCGACATCTTTCAGACCATCCCTGCAGATGTTATTTGAATGATTGAAAGAAATGAAAATCACAAGAAAACAAATCTAGATGAAAAAGGGATTTTTAAGAACCTCTTCTTTTGTTCTATCCAGCACAGGGCTGCAGGGGAGCATCATTGACTGAGTCCACAGCTGTGCCTGTGATGTGATACCCTCTGCCAGTTAGGGCAGGAATTTGGAATTTGTTCATGGTGCCTGCAATAGCTTACCTACTCTTCACGAAGGACACCATGGGATTTTTAACAGCCACCAACAAATATTGGCTGACGGGACACCTGATCAACGTCCATCCGAGGGACGACACACATTGAATCACCCTGTCTGCAAAGGCTGAATCACCCAGCCATCATCCTGCCTATTTGTCTCACTCCATTGCGTAGCAAGTCATTGAAGTTCTGTACATCTCCGGCTTTTCCTACATTCAAGATATTCCACAATAATAAAACTGTTTAAAACCTGAAAGCTTTCTGGCTTATGACTGAATGTTGAATTTATTTGGGGGCTGGGCAGCTGAAGACCAATATTTTGTTTCCACCCCAAGTTGGCAAACTTTGACTCTGATGTGACATGATGAACCGGAGTCTTACATGGGCTAATCAGCAATTCAAGACGATTTTTGTAATCATTGTGCTTTTGTGCACAACTACGTGAAATACACGCATCGCCAAACCGTACCCATGATTAGCACGTAACCTACCCATGATTAGCAGAAAGTAAGCCTGGTGTTGGCTTAGTGGTTAGGGTGGCTGGCTTGGGATCTTAGGCTCCTGAGTTTAAGCCCTGTTTTCTGCTGAATTGACATCAGGTGGGGTTGACTCAGCCTGTCATCCTTCTGTGGTCTGTGAAATGAGTACCCGTGTACTGGTATCGGGGCACAGCATCGGCGGCATAGTCGCGCCGCAACAAAATGATAGCTACCCTGCAGCCAAGGTGCCATCTGCAAGAAGAAGAAGTTATTCTACAATAAAAAAAATATCTAAATTATTAACATGTATGTCAACATGGGTTCATGTTCACCATTTCAGTTAAGAAGTGCTGTTTGGATCGAATCCCACATACGGGACGACTCGTCAGATTAACCTTTGGGGGAACCAACTGGATGCTGAGAACAGCCAGTGAGCCCGAAAAACACATCAGTGGCTTGATTCTCTTTCCATTGGTGGTTGGAAAGGGGTGGACTGCTCCTGCTGGCACTGCCACAGAGACTTCGAGAACCCAGATAAAACTTCAAAGTCAGCCCAGAAACGGCTCAGTTGCATCATGAGAAACCGAACCAGTTTCAGTCTAATACAACTTTCTGTCCGGGGAGCCTTCAGCTTGACTGGTAATGTCGTGAGTGGTTTTCATGTTCTTGTATATCAGAGACTGCAACTAAACTAAACCTGATGTCGCATTGTCCTTTTTTTGGGTGCGTGTGTATGTAATATTCAGGTAGTGGACAAACAAAATGGAAACACCTGGTAATGGGTAAAAGAGGGACACCAAGCAACGGCTTCCACACGGGTGTGGCCCACATGTTAATTAAGCAAATAACATCCCAGCATGCTTAGGGTCACGCATAAAAATGCTGCACAGGCCTGGTTACCTATAATTATGGGCAGCATGGCTGCAAAAACAACAAGGAACCTCAGCAATGAGTTTTTGCCTTTTCTGGCAACTTGCTAGCCTGGTGTTTGTTCTGCATGATTTTATTTCCCCCCATCTCATCTATTTGTTTCACTTTTATTTTTTGTCTTGGTAATCCTGTGTTCTCATGTATCTTCCCCTTCCTGCTTTTCCCCGGCCTTCCTCCTGTCCGGCAAGCTTCACCAACCATGCAGGAAGGCAGCCTTGTGCTTTCTCACCACCAATTCCCTTCCTTCCCTTCTGCCCCTCTTTCCTCCTGTTGGCCCCGCCATCTCCAAGGCTTCGGCACGGCGAGAATGCACCAAAAACTGCGTCTGTTTCAAGCTCACGAAGCAGGGACCCATTCCACCAAGTGAGGTATTTGATGGGGCGGTATTGTTGGATGTGCTGGAGTTTAAGGCTGAGTATTTTTACTGTCTCATCTCCTTGGCCTGTGGATTTGATGTGTCCTTCCAGACTTCTGGAAGGCTTGCCGAGTTCTGGATGTAGTTGACTTCCACCCAGTCAGCTGGGTCTCTGGCTGATTGGGAGGTAGAGGTCCTCTCTTACCATGGGAGGGTCGTGACGGTCTACCTCTACAATTAAGAGCGTTACGGATTTTGATGTTAAATACTGGTTGTCTGGATATGTTGGTGTGAAGACCCCATCACTGTTTTTCTGAAATGGTTTGGGGATATGGACTGGGGCTCGACAATATCGCGTCAAGTTCTGGGTCAAGGAGGATGGCATGGTCACCCACATCCCTAATGGGATCGTTGTTAAGATGGAGCGTGGGGAGGTTTTTTCCAACTTTTTTGTCCACTACCTGTACATTTTTTTTTCCCCCTGTACATTTTCAATATATGCCTGGTGTTGGCTTAATGGTTAGGGTGGCAGGCTTGGGATCCTAGTGCCCTGAGTTCAAATCCCGCTCAGCTGTTGAATTAATACCAGTTGGGGTTAACTTGGCCTGTCGTCCTTCTGAGGTTGGCAAAATGAGTGCCAGCATGCTGGTATACTGTGGCGGAGTGGTGACCCGTCCAGGATTGTGCCCAATAGCCAAGGAGACTGCTGAGGCAGCACCAACGCTCTGCACAGAGTATGGTCCCAATGGATGGATGTATTTTCCATATATATATATATACACACATATTTGCAGGAACTGTGATTGGGGTATCAGGTGTAAGGCAAAGCAGACTATGTCATCAGGAAGTCGTGACACTTTCTATGTCGGGATGGCACAGACACTCCATAAGGTTTAATACACCACAAATCCTCAAAAAAATCTACCAAGATACAAACTTATAAATATATAAAGTACCTACCTGTTTATGGAAGATTTCACATCCAATGACACTCGTGAAACTTTGACAACATGGCTGACCAACCCAAATATTTGTTGGTCTTCTCCTTTTCCTTTTATAAGGGGTGAGGTACAATGGCACCAAGCTTCTCCCCTGCCTCGACCATGACACTCCTCCACCTCCCTCTGTCCTCAGACAACTCCTTCCACTCTCCAAACACCCCGACCTTAGTGATATCCCTCCTCAAACAATCCTCCCATCTCAACCGTGGTCTTCCTCTTTTCCTTATCCCTCGCTCCCTCAACCTATCCACTTTCTTTACCATTCTCTCTTCCCCCATCTGCACCGAGTGTCCAGCCCATCTCAGCCGGCATTTCACCAATCTCCCCGTCAAACTCATCTGCACACCGATCTCCTCATTCAGTTTATCTTTCCACCCTCTTTACTCTCGCAATCCTCCTGACCCAGTTCTCACAAACATGCAGCCTCTGTTGTTGTCTCTCTGTCAGTGCCACAGTCTCCAGGCCATAAAGGTCGGCTTGCGTTACACACGACATCAGAACCTTCCCTTTCAATTTTCTTGATCTTTTTCAGTCTGTCATTACTCCCTCCACCCTCCTCCACACATTCTCACCCACCTGAATCCTCCTCCTCCGCACGTCTGTCTCGGACTTCCAATCCCCGGTCACTGTTCCTCCCAGACACTCAAACCTATTTCCCTGCCTGATTTCCTTCCCATCTAACCTGATATTCATTTATTTTCTCTGCTGCCTGACCCACATCACCTCAGTATTCTCCATACTCATCTTCAGCCCATGCTTCCCAAAAGCCTCCTTCCATTCCACCAGTACTTTTTGCATCTTCCACCCAATCCACCACAGCAGCCAGATCATCCACATACAACACGCTCCCCTTACTACCCCTTACGCTCACCTTCCTGCTTACCAGCTCCATCACTATGATAAGCATGAGTGGGCAAAAAGAGCTTCCCTGCCTCAAGCCGATGTTCATGCTGAACTCAGATATCCCAGGACCTCCCTTCGTTTCCTTGTACATCCCTTCCACCAACCTCACTTCTGCTTCTGGCACTCCCATCCATCTTAGTGTTGATGTCACCATCTCTCTCGGGACAGTGTCATAGGCCTTCTCCAGGTTCACAAATCCCAATGCTGCCCAACCTTTCACCTCCAACCTCTTCTCCACCAGCGGTCTCCGAGCAAACATCGCATACATCGCCCCTCTACCGTTTGTAAACCGCTGCTGCTCTTCTCTGATCTCCATCTCCACACTCTTCCTTATCCTCACAGAACTGCATTCAACGACACGAGCGCAGCATTCCCACCAGCCTTGAGCAGTTCAGTATGGATGCCACAGATCCCGGGAGCTTTACCCCATTTCAACCGGTTCACCACAGCCTGTGTTTCCACAAACAAAGGTGGACCACAACGGATTGAATGGTCAGCAATAGTGATAGTCACACCCCTGACATCCAACAAAAATCTGGTAGATCAGCCTGGTACAGTCGCTCAAAGTAACCGGACCAGCGGGCCTTCACTTCGGACCCCTCTATCAAGAGCCCACCTCCCTCCGTTCTAACTGCAGTAAGGGATGGGCTTGGAGGAATGCAATGCGTGAATTCCCCTGTAAGCAGGACGAGAATCACCTGACCACAGGTGATGCTCTACCCCCTCAAAGATTATTTGCACTGATGTGGATTTTTTTTAACCCACCTTGTTGTGATCGTTGAAGGATTCTACCTGGCCGATTGTAGAATCCTATTTGACTTCAGCAGAGTTTTAAACGTTTGTCCGATTGGTTTATAAATCCTGCATAACAAACCCATTGACACTGATAAAACCGATGTCCACACAAGTCCTTCCTTGTGAAACAATTTATTTTCTCATTAAATTATCCACCATACACTTTTCACCCTCATACAATGAACTT
>CM068957.1:13159150-13179754 GCA_035128595.1 Eptatretus atami
TATTGGGTGTATTGCTGCGGAGATTGCCGGTGATTTGTGGCGGAGATTGTTGGGTGATTTGGCGGAGATTCCGGGTGAATTGGGGGCAGAGATTCCGTGTGAATTGTGGCGGAGATTGCCGGAGTGATTGTGCGAGGAGCCGGATGGAATTGTGGGCGGAGATTGCCGGGTGGATTGTGGGCGGGAATTGCCGGTTAATTGTGTGGCGAGATTCGGTGAATTGGCGAGATTGCCGGTGGATTGTGGCGGAGATTGCCGGGTGAAGGTGGGCAGAGATTGCGGTGAATTTGGCGGAGATTGCCGGGTGGATGTGGCGGGAGATTCCGGCTTGATTGTGGGCGGAGATTGCTCGGGTGGATGTGGCGGAGATTGCCGGGTGACGTGCGGAGATTGCCGGTAATTGTGGCGGAGATTGCCGGCGTGAATTCTGGCGGAGATTTGGGTAATGTGGCGGAGGATTGCCGGTGGATGGGGCGGAGATGCCGGGGGATTTGTGGGCGGAGATTGCCAGGTTGAATTTGTGGGCGGAATTGCCGGGTGATTGTGGCGGAATTGCCGGGTGGACTGTGGCGGAGATTGCCGGGTGAATTGGCGAGATGCCGGGAATTGGGCGGAGATTGCCGGTGGATTGTGGGCGGAGATTGCCGGGTTAATTTTGGCGGAGTTGCCGGTGGATTGTGGCGGAGATTTGCCGGGTGGATTGTGGCGGAGATTGCGGGTTTAATTGTGGCGGAGATGCCGGGGAATTGTGGGCGGAGATTGCGGTAATTGTGCGGAGATTAGCCGGGTCATTGGCGGAGATGCCGGAGTGAATTGTGGCGGAAATTGCGGGGGATTGTTGGGCGGAGATTGCCCGGCGTTAATTTTGCGGAGATTGCCGGGTGAATTTGTGCGGAGATTGCCGGTGGATTGTGGCGAGATTGCCGGGTGAATTGTGGGCGGAGATGCCGGTGTGATGTGAGCGAGATTGCCGGGTGACTGTGGCGGAGATTGCCGGGGAATTGTGGCGGAGATTGAACGGGTGAATTGTGGGCGTAGATGTGCCGGGTGAATTGTTGGCGGAGATGCCGGTGATTGTGGCCGAGATTGCCGGTGAAGTGGCGGAGATTGCGGGTGAATGTGGCGAGATGCCTGATGGACTGTGGGCGAGATTTTCGGCAGGAATTGTGGCGGAGATTGCGGGTGGACTGTGGCGAGATTTCGGTGAATGTGGCGAGATTTTCGGTGGTGAATTGTGGGCCGAAGATTGCGGGTGGATTGTGGGCGCAGATTGCCGAGTGGATTGTGGCGGAATCCAGTGTGAATTGTGGCAAGATTGTCGGGCGTGAATTGGGCGGAGAGATTGCCGGGTGAATTGTGGCGGAGATGCCGGTGAATTGTGGGCGGAGATTCGTGTTGAATTCGGGCGGAGAATTGCCGGGTGAATTGTGCGGAGATTGCCGGGTGAATTGTGCGAGATTGCCGGGTGAATTGGGGCAGAGATTGCGGTGTGAAATTGTGGCGGAGATTGCCGGTTAATTGTGGGCGGAGATTGCCGGGGGGATTTGGCCAGAGATTTTGTTGGGCGAATTGTGGCGTGAATTCGGGATGTGCGGCGTGAATTGCCGGATTGCGGGAGATTGTCGGGGAATTCTGGCGGAGTATGTTCGGCTTAATTGGGGCGGAGATGCCGGTGAAATTGTGGTCGGGGTTAATGCGAGAGCGACGTTTTTTGTGCTGAAATCGTCTTCTGTGTGTGACGCCGGAAGTGATTTTCTGAGCAGAAGTGATAATAATCCTGTTCCTGCGTTTGTTGTTGACGCGCAGCTTTGTAACTCTCGTTCTCATTGTTTTTCACAAAGGTTTTTGAAACATTCTTGTTGGAGTGATTTTTTCTCTTTTGGTACAGAAGTGGTTATTACAGCGCGGCGACATCGCAGCTGTTATATAATTGCTATCGTCCTGTGTCTCGTCACGCCTTCTGTCAACACTTTGGCCGCGTACTCGCCTTTATCTGAGGGCCTATAAAAAATAGAAATTTGTCCAACATCCACAACTCTTCCCATCATGCATGCTAGTTCCACCTTCTACGTTAAATTTTATAAACTCAAATTGTTCATCATTCTTAACCTTTTTACTGCCCCGCGGGGGGACGCGCCGATATCGAAATCGCTTCTTTCTTCCTCGTCATTGGCGACTTATCTGCTCTTCTTCCTCCCTTTCTGATCTTCTTACAGTCTCAGTTATTCTGCCATCTTTCTTACCAGAACTCTCGTGGGTGTTTAGTTTTATATGTTCCACATCTTGAGGTTTCATCGCACGTCACTTCATTCTGCTATCATCTGTTTGGATCTTCGTTTTTTTGTCTGCTTTTATTTTGTTTGCTCTTTATCCTTCTTTTATCCTACCTTCCCTTAACCTCCCGACCTGAGGGTGTGTCTGCCTTTGGGGCGATTTCCATTTAAAAACAAGCTCAATGAAGCTAAGATCCTCTGCCTCTATAATGATGACGTCATAAAAACGAATATGAACGTCATTGATGTATCAGAGTTTGCGATAAATTATCTGTGCTAAGCCCGCCCGGCTTGATTCCGCAAAACAAAATCAAACAGCCTTGCCTAGTTCGGAGATAATGGTATAGGCGATTTCCATACGGCGATATTAGACGTAACTTTTTATCTAGCGAAGAATTTCCAAAATCGGAGATGGTTACTGCCTGCGCGTGGCTTTCTGCATATACATGGCAAGTTTCACAAGATCCGATTGAAAAACTCTGTGTGAAACAAAAAATTGTCAAAAAAAAGGAATGTCGTCATAAAAAATTGATATGACGTCATAGTAATGTATCATATGTGCGGTATCATCCCTGCTAATGCCCTGTTCGATTCCGCAAACAAATTCAAAAAAGCTTCCTGTTTCGAGATAATTTTTAGGCGATTTCATTAGTAGTAGAACCTGGCTTAGACATGTATGCACTTAATTTAGGAAGAGGATAAACTCAATGTTTTAGGCTTAATAGACCCCAAGGAACAACTTGGTATTGGTGCCAAATCTCTATCCGGGACGAACAGCCCGAAAGAGACCACGCCCTTTTAAAAATGACCACGCCCTCTTTTAAAATATGACCACGCCCTTTTTAAAATGACCACGCCCTTTTAAAATGATCACGCCCTTAAACCTTTTAAAATGACCACGCCCTTTTAATGAACACACTTAAATGACCACGCCCTTTTAAAATGACCACACCCTTTTAAAATGACACTGCCCTTTTTTAAAATGACCACACCCTTTAAAGTTTTAACCACTAAAATGACCACCCCTTTTAAAATTGACCACACCCTTTTTAAAAGACCACGCCCTTTTTAAAATGACCACGCCCTTTTTAAAATGACCACACCCTTTTTAAAATGACCACACCCTTTTTAATGACCACGCCCTTTTTTAAAATGACCACACCCTTTTTAAAATGACCACACCCTTTTTAAATGGACCACAGCCCCTATTTTAAATGACCACGCCCCTTTTTAAAATGACCCCACGCCCTTTTAAAAACCACACCCTTTTAAAAATGACCACACCCTATTTTAAATACCACGCCCTTGTTAAAACTACACGCCTTTTAAAATGACCACACCCTTTTTAAAATGACCACACCCTATTTTTAAATGACCACGCCCTTTTTAAAATGTACCACACCCTTTTAAAATGAACCACACCCGTTTTAAAATGCCACACCCTCTTTAAATTACCTCCCTTTTTAAATGACCACACCCCTTTTTAAATGACCCACGCCCTTTTTTAAATGACCACACCCTTTTTAAAATGGACCACCGCCCTTTTTAAAATGACCACACCCTTTTTAAAATGACCCACCACCCTTTTAAAATGACCACGCCCCTTTTTAAATGACCACACCCTTTTTAAAATACCACACCCTATTTTAAATGACCACGCCCTTTTATAAAATGACCCACGCCTTTTTAAAATGACCACACCCTTTTTAAAATGACACACCCTTTAAAATGACCACGCCCTGTTTTAAATGACCACACCCTTTTTAAGAAATGACCACACCCTATTTGATATGACCACGCCCTTTTAAAATACCACACCCTTTTAAAGATGACCCACACCTTTTCATCGAAAGTGCTACGTTCTGACATAGCGCTATCTTCGAAACCGTGGAGCTCCAGATTTTCTGAGGTCTCAAAATCGTTCAAGAAGGCCATGATTTATTTATTATATTAGGGGCGGATTATAGAAGAGTGTAAAATTTCTTAATTTGATATTTTTTTATGAGGAATAATGCTAAAAAACCGTTTATTATCATACTTATTACCAACATACGAATTGCCCATATTAGTCCATTTGCCAGAGAAGTAACCTTGTTGTCCTCCAAAGTGTATGTTTTATGGTGGTTCTTGTTCACAGGCAGCATAACAAAATTAAGCTGGTTCCCGGAGGCAACATGGGAAACTTTATTTTCGCCAAATACAAATGGCGTTCAGTCGACCGGGCTGAAAAAATAAACTTTTATGATAAGTGAACTTAAAATTACACATAGACATCTTCCATATAATTTGCACGAGAATCGATATTAACCTTATTTTGCTGATTAGAAGAAATTGAGGTCAATGTCGATTATCCTCGCAATTGGTTTCCGTGTGAATACATTTCGAATGACAACAAGGTCACGTATTCTTGACAACTGGACGCTCACATACGACAGTAATCAGTTACTAATTCAATTGTTTGTTTTACAGATAGCCTGATCAGGTGCATTCTTCCCGTGTGTCATGGGAGGGAATTGAAGAAATTCGCTGATCAAGGATCAAGACATTGATCTCCTGTGCCAAAGCCCCGTAGAGATGAAGACGCTACGTGCAAAACTACAGGGCATTGTTAGTGGGTGTGATGCTGTTCGCATTAAGAATGTTCAACAAAGGATTGCTACTCTACTTCCACATCAAAACAAAAAAATTGAGAGACTGTCGTAAATTCACGAAAAGAAAAGCTGAAGGATGTGTTACAGTGACAAACAAGATCTCCACACAGGGCCAACAGCATGGCGTTTGTTACAAAACGTGGACTGCATTTTTTGTGGCAAAGAATGTTTCCTGTTGATGACAAACATCCAGAAAGATGGATCGTGTTCGTCAGTCATTGAGTAAAGAACGTTTTACAAGAAGGTAATCCCATCCCAACTATGAAAGATGCCATCATTAATGCCTGCTGAAGCAACGCCGTAATGATGAAGAGACCCAGAACGGTCAAGTTACATATGGATATTTGGTATCTCCGCGGCTGAGTGCAAATACCAGTACGCTGTTTATAACAGTTTCATGACAGTCCCTTAAATATGCTGATTTGCCAAACGTGTGTGCAGAAGAAATTCCCTAAAGAAGTCTCATAAGCGCATGAATTTGACAGTCAAAGATGTGGAATAGCATGAACTGCATTCCCTTTACTGGATCTTGGTGGCAAACTCCACTCGACGTGATATTTTAGGCAAACTAACAGGACGCATTGAGTTAAGACGTTGATGTTAGTTCGGGGTAGAGGATGCTGCTACCATTGTTGGTTTCCTGAGTCCATTGGCTAACCATCTGAAATGGTTAAAGTGGAATGATGGCATGAGAGAGTATAGATTCTGTGTAGGCAGATCAAGGAGGAGGCCGCTCAGTCAAGTACAACAGTTCCAATTATGACCTCTCAGATTTACACAAGCCAACACAATCAAGCAACAAGCCCAACTTATGAGGTTGATTTCCAGACATAGTGTCTGTCTGAAATGACCAAAGAAACTCTCAGCCTGAGCAGTCAATTCAAAGTCATTTACAGGTACCAAGAAATCAACAACATAGACTGAGCTTCAAACTACTGCACCGCCATGGCAGTTCTGAATCTTATAAAGTCCTTCATGGAAATGGGTTCACAACGTCATATGATAGTTCCTGATATCAGAAATCCGTCTCATTTTCTCGTGACAAGCTCATGTTCTCCACCAAATTCATGTGTTGAGTAGAACTGTTGTATTTTTGCCTGTTTGATAATCTTGATCTGCAACTTTCACGGCCTAATGGTCGGCGCACTTACTTCATGTCCTCACTATGATTGAGCAACCCCATTTCTGCAGGCATTCTTGGAGTATGGGCTGCTTCCCAGAAGAGCAACCTTATATCCACGACTGTCTAAGAAGGGTGCCCAGTCGTAGCAAGCGGCAACTCATCAGGTAGCCTTCCCTGCATCACACACTGGGCCATCCAAAGTGAACCCCTGCTGTGGAGTCATACCTCTGGATTCTCGCTACCAAAGAAGTGTTGCCCGCAAGCTAGTTTAGCCTGCTCACAGAAAAGACATGAAGTGGCTAAACACTCAGCGCAGACAGGTGAACGCCATGCGAAATGGGGGGTTCAACAACCAAGAAGCATTCACCAGTCATGCAAGAAAAAAACGCAGCAAGTACCTACATGTTCGACCCCTTATTATGCCAAACTTCTCATCCAACACTGTAGTACTTCACTGGAGTATCTTCAGAAGCATTGAGTCTATATGGGAATACTTAGTCCACATCTCTGTGATCTCCACTCTAACATGTGGCTTGCAAATCAAGGCATGACGTTGATCGCTTTATAAAATGTGATTCTGACCTGGGATAATGCACACTGTCAGTCCTTCTCTGTGCATTGGCAAACTCATGCGTGGCGTTTCTGTGGAGACTCTCATCAGTTCAGCAATTTCGGGCCTGGCGGAATCATGAGTGGCAAGTCCTGTTCGATCAATAGAGCCTTCCATGGTTCGACGGCCCTTCCATTTCCTTCCTCCCACCTGCCCCAAACATTCCAGGAGTTGTGCAGCTACCTTTGGAGACATTGCAGACAGCACCCAACGGAAGCACTGGGTGATAACTTCATCAAGGCCTACTCTGCTTCGTCATCAACTTCTGCCGTAGTGAGAAGGAGCAGACTCCTGCTGCAACAGCTAACACTTGACGCATGCTCCCCTACTTCTTGTTGCTTGGTCACCATCACTATGCCCGTACATCACCCATCACCTTCTGGAGATGCGCTATCTGCTGCCAGCCAGATGCCAAGTCAGAGCTCATATCGAGGTGCTTTGTGTGTCGTCCCAGGAAGCATTTGAATGGTGTGAGCTCATCATTGGTGACAAACTGGCTATTGAATTGGCAAGGTGGCCCAAGGTATGACTCTTTCTCCAGAGATTGGTAGCAGAGGATACGATTCCCTTCCTTGTCACTGCCTACATCTCAGATACAATGGGAGCACATCACCCGACTCCTCAAACAAAGGACAATGAAGATCCACGTGAGACAAAGGACCCACAAGAATCGACCACGTCACAAGAGGAGGAGAAGAGGGAGAGAACTTTGATGCAGTGATAGCGCCGGATTTACTTGAATTGTCGAATTGTCTCATCCTCTTGAGAATTCACTCACCACACTGTACAACATGCCAATGCGTCGAAATTGCTCCCGAGAAGCTAAGTGAATTTGAGATTCCGTCGTTATAGGTCAGAAAATGGTTGCAAGTTCCATGCATCCCTTCCAGTGGATTCCATGCAACCATCTATGCCATCAAGACAATGGACACTTACAGAAAGAGTGAAAATTGGGAAAGACGATCTTGTGACTATGAAACCACTGCCCTCAGGCTGCTGATGATGATGGCATGTAGGTCCTGACCGTAGACTTAGAATGTCCTCACATGAACATCATCTGTTCATCACTCCCGGTGTCAGTTGACCCGAGGGAATGGTGAGAAGCACACCAGCGATCACACCATGCTTGTCTATATTACCGAGTATATAGAGTTGGTCCGTGTAAGTTGGTGAGCCACTTCAACATAGAATGCCTGTGAAAGCAGTTTTTGCTGATGGAAGAGACCAAAAGTTCTCTAATACCACTGAACATTTTTGTTTGTGATTTATCACATTCCAAGACAACCATTTTTTAGCTTCTTTCTTCTCCCCCTCTCTCCATTCTGATGCTGTCCTCTCTGAAGCATCAAAAACATATGGATCTCATCACAGTTGTGCCCAGCTTTGGTGACCATAGATGTCAAGCAGACAAAGTCATGAAGTCTTACGGGCGATTCAAGCTTCTTTAAGGGACCTTTCTCCGACAGGCATGAATCAATAATGATTGGCTTGGTTTTGTGGAGTTTCTGGCCCTTTTTTTATCTATAGGCACACCTTCAGCAGCTCGTCGCAAGTTGTGATTGTACTCTTCCTCAAGTAAACCATCTTCGTCAACCAAGAAGAATGCAGATTGTGATCTCATCTTGAGTAGTTCCTCAAACAGTGAACCCCACGGTACTCCATACTCAATAAACAGAGACTGTATTGTCTCATCTTTGATGTCTGCTTCTGGACCAATTCAAGTGGTATTAGGGACGTAAACTCTGATTTTGCTAATAGTTGATGTATCATATCGACCGTATTTCTGAGTCGATCGATAAAATTAGCACAGCAGTGTGCCTCCTTGATCAGCACAAAACTTGTCACATTACATTGTCACAATTTCTCCATGAGAAACATTCTCAGTGCTACCTGTCTGTGGTAGACTCACTTTCAGGAGATACTCCTCATGCTTGCACCATCCCAACTACTTAGTTGCAGTACTTGGTAATCGTCGTGAAGTGCAGAGTTCCTCCTTCCAACATCATCCTCATCTCAGGAGGTCAACGTACTCGGTCTTTTTATGCTGATAATTCCCCACAAGCTATGCCTCCGTCTTTCTGTGACCCCCAATTATCCCCCCCCCCCCACTCACTTTGCAGGCCATTTTAGCACTGCTCTAGCGCCTGGTCACAAAGGGGCACTCCACTACCTTTCTTGGTGTTCATGACAAATCCACCATTCATGTAGGAGTGTTAGAGAGATGCGAACTTCTCCTTCAGTTGATAGCATCCTGGATGGATAAGTCGTTCTCTCACTCTCCCTCTCTCTGGATCTTGTAGCACTGGTGCTATGAATATATCAAAAAGCAGGCGAGTGATTAGTTGATAATAGGTGCATAGAGTATAGACAATGTGGTACATAGATTTTAAAAAGGCGTGGTCATTTTCGGGCTGTTCCGTCCCGGATAGAATTTTGGCACACATCCCAAGTGTTCCTTGGGTCATATTAGCCTAAACAGTTGAGTTATCTCTCCTAAATTAATGCATTACATGTCTAAGCCAGGTCCAGACTATAGCGGAGATATTTTGACGTCATAACTTTTTTTTCTAGAAGGATTTTAAAAATCGAAGATCGTTACTGTCTGCGCAGGGATTTTTACATTATATGCCAAGTTCAGAAGTTTCGATGAAACTGTAGTGTAAAAACAAAAAAGTCCACAAGAACAACAACGTGAGTAAGACTTGGAATCCTCCCACGAGATATAAAAAAAGTCCACAAAGAGAAGATGAGAGCAACAACGTGAGTAAGACTTAAGAGATCCTCACGAGGATCTAAAAAACAAAAAAAAAATCTGGTCACCCCATCCGCTGTCCATGAGCCTCTCGATCTTGTTTTGAAAATAAATAAATAAATGCAAAGTAAAACCGGAAGCTTTAAATTTCAGGTTTTAACAAAAGGTTCACTCAGTTTGGTCGTCAAGAGCGCAAAGGTTTTTAAATCTCCCGAAAGTTAAGCGTTTGAAATGACCAGACCAGGTGGGTGTCTCTCCAGTGAAGGTGGGTGTTGGACCGCACCTGCGGAAAAGGTAAACAATGTATGTTTTTGTCACCAAACGTTGATAAGTTTGTCAACTGGCGTGCTAAATGAGATGTGATTGTGACGTTTCGAACATTATCCCTTCATTATTGGCTTTCAGGCAAATGGTCACGTGAGGCTCATGGTGCATAGTTCACAAGTCGGGCAAGGAGACGACAACAGCGTACCTTTACCTGTCCATTCCAAGGAGATGGTTCCGTCGTATACATGTAAACAATGGACACGGATTTGGGATTTGAACTTGGGATCGTTTGTGTTCAGTGATGGAAAGGCGAGTACAGGTGAAGACCGCCAGGCTCAGATGGGTCTTTGTGGTTTACTAAGGCAAGACCTTGTCCATTTTTTGAATCGATGCTGAACACTGATGGATTCGCTACATGAACCCCAAGCTGTGACGTGAGCTTGTGAGGCACGACCTCGCACGTGGAAAGGAACGATTGGTCTTCAATGAAACATAACCAAGACCCAGCAATTTGTGGTTCCACCTCTCATTGCCTCACTGGCCATGCAATTTCCTCGCAAACGATGGAGACCCCAGATCCCCCACCGCGTGCGGGCGACGGGCCTGTTTGCACAGCCGGTCGGTATCAGCAATGAATGGCGGCTCCGCACGGCCCGTGCGTTGCAATGTGAACACGTCTAGGTTGGGTTGAGCCAGCTGCTGGCAAATCTACTGGGCCGTACAAACTGAGAAACTGTCCGGTGAAAAGTCTGATAAGTGGTTGATGGTGAAGTATAGGTAATACCGGCAGCAGTGGTGATGTGATCTGAGTTACCTGGTGTGGCAGGAATTTGAGCAGCACAATGACTGGGGCAAGAACACCAAAACACGTCAACAAGATATAACTACCATCAGTAATATGATTTAGAATACGGGTTGGAGATAAAATAATAATCTGGACAAGATCATGAGACAGGGCAAAGTTATACGCATTCACACCTGGGACATCAGTGCAAGCGGAATGGCCGTGCCATTATTTGTGGTGGACATTCAAACCTAGGGTTACCATATTTTAACTTTCGAAAAAGACGACACATCGGAGAGGGACACTCCGAAAAGGACAATACCACGGAGAGGGACACTCCAAAAAGGAGGCCACCCAGGAGATGGACACTCTGAAAAGGAGGACACCCCGGAAGGGACACTCCGAAATGGACAATACCCCGGAGAGGGACACTCCGAAAAAGGACAATACCCGGAGAGGAACACTCCGAAAAGGATGACACCCCGGAGAGGGACACTCCACACTCCGAAAAAGGAATAACCCAGAGAGAAACACCGAAAAAGAGAGTGGACACCTAAACGGAGAGAGGACACTCAAAAAGGAGGAAACCACGGAGAGGAAGATCGGAAGAACGCAGAGATAGGAACCTGAAAAGGTAGGATAACAGACCTACGGAAGAGGGACACTATGCGATAATAGACATACTACCTTACGGAGAGGGAACACTAACACACGAAATAGGATGACACCCGGATAGAACGAGAGAGAGGGGACAGCCACAAAAAGGAAGAACACAAGAGAGGGACATCCAAAAAATGAAACGATGAAAGCAACGGAAAAAAAGAAAAAAGAAAAGGCGAGGAGAAGAGTGGGGAAGGGTGGGAAGAGACGAGAAGACAAACGGCATGGCACCAGAAAGTGAGGGGACGCCCAGGAGATTGGACAATCCCCGAAAAGGAGGAACACAAGACCAGAGCGGACACTCAAAAAGGTAGGACACATCTAGGAAGAGGATGGAAGGATACAGACGGTCGAAACAGAGGAGGAAAACGGATGGAGAGTGAGTAGCGCTGCTTGGAAAAGGGTAGGACACATAAACAGAGCCCGTTGAGAAGGACATGCCGAAAAAGGAGACACCACCGGAAGGGGCACTCCAAAAGACAGAGGGCAAACGTTAGGAGTGGGATCACTCAAAAAGGAAGAACAACCAGAGTGGGAACCTCCTGAAAAGAGGAAACCAGAGAGGGACACTCCCCCCGAAAAGGAGGACGACGACAAAGGGGACTGCGAAAGGAAAATACAGAGGACATTCGAAAGATGAACAGCCGTGCGAGAGGGAATCAAACAGCGAGGGAACCCCCGGAGAGAGAAGACGACTCAAATAAAAGAAGGACATCCCCGGAAGAGGACCTCCCCCCCCAAAAAGGAGGACACCCGAGAGGGACACTCCCAAAAACACCAGGAGGACCAAAAAGGAGGACACAGCAGGATATAGTGGACACTGCCGAAAAGAGAGGACAGCCCGGAGATGGGACACTCTGTAAAGGGAGATACCCGAGTGGGACACATGTCGTAAAGGGCGGACAGCCAGAGGTGGGACACGTCTGTAAGGAGGACCGGAGTGGGACAGCTGCCGTAAAGGAGGACACCCGAGAGTGGCACATTAACCGAAAAAGGACGGGACGACGCCAGAGTGGACGCCGTTAAAGGAGGAACCCAGAATGGGACGACTACTGAGAAGGAGGACACCTCGAGTGGGACATAAGTAACGCGGTTTTGGACACTAGAGAGAACAGGCGTGGAGATGAGATTTAACTCAAGCGTACTGAGAAGGGGAGGAAAGTGATGACAACAAGCTTGGTCTAAGTTATTGGTATGTACGGATATGAGGTACCATAATGTAAATAATGGGTGAGTGTTCTTTTAATTTAAAAGAGTGTTATCCAGACTTTGAGATTCATATTAGAAGCCTGACAAAACGCGCTAGCGTTACTCTATTCCTACGACTTCCCTCCGTCCGGAACGGTAGGAGAAGAAAGGGGGTGCGAATGAAGTGTATGGTGAATCTCTGAAAATATTCATTACAACACAATGACTTGCCTAGCAACAGCTCCTGGTACAGACTGACATAACACATTTATCCCCAGTAGACAAGACTGATCAAATGGGTTAAACCCTTGTAGAATGGAGGTAAAAGGGTACCATAATCAAAAAGTTGATAGTCCCTTCTGAAAAAGACATAAAGCAGAAAAAAAAGAAGACTTTTTACGTATTCAAAAGGCTTCGTGTTCGGCTCGCTGCATGAAGGGAGGTTCATCATGAAATGATGCTGGCGCCCGTGTTAGCGTTCGACGTTGCAACTTAAGCTGCGCCGCACCGCGTGTAAGGCTCCCGCGAAGCGTTAGGAAAATAAGTGCACAGAAAGGATAGGGGCCCGGTTAGGCCTCGCGGCGGTAGCTCCGCCGCACCGGCGTTAAGGCGTCGCACAAACCGGTTGGCCTCGGCCACAAGACCGCGTTGGCCCCGCGCCGATCGCGTTAGGCTCCGCGCGCCGCGTTAGGGAGCTCCGACAAATTAGCAAGAAAATTCCGGTTAAGGTCGTCCAACGGTTGGTCCCCCGCAGCGGGCGTATAGGCCCCGCGCGCGTAGGTTCGGCGCACGCGCATTAAGTCAATCGCGCACCTGCTTAGAATCTCCGCACCGGATTTAGAGCCGGTCACACGCGTTACGCTCCCGCGCGCATAGGCTCGCGCGCGCTGCGTTAAGGCATCCGACATTGCTGTTTAGGGCGTTGGCCACACGTGTTAGCCCCAGCGCCGATTTTAGGCCTTCGCGCGCGCGTTAGACTTCCCTGCTTGCGTTAGTTAACATGCTTCATACGGTGACTCCGCGCACCCGCGTTGGGTTCCGCGCGCCGGGTTAAGGCCTCCGCGCTCCGGCGGTTAGACTTCCTGGTCCACGTTAGCTCCCCAACGATTAGAATACAACTGTCACTTAGGGCTGCCTGCATGGCCCAATTAAGACTTCCCCTGCTACGTTAGGCTCCGACGCGATTAGAGATCCCCACTGCTCCACGTTTAGCGGATATCCGGCGCAACGTCAAGGTTAGAATGCACCTGCGCGGTGTAGGTCGCGCTCCGGCGTGTGAGGTTTTCCTCCCACTACGCGATTAGGCCTCTGCCGGGCCAATGTTAAGCCAGCCGTTCATCCGGCATAGGCTCGCCACTCCGGCGTATAGGCTTGGCCGTCTTGACCGCTTAGTCTTGCGCGCAGCGTTAGCTCGCGACGTCGCAGGCCTTTGCGCGGCATGTTAAAGGGGCTCGCGATAGAATGTAGGACTCCGCCACCCGCGTTTAGGCTTCTGCCGTGGCCATGTTTATACTCTGCGCTCCCGAATTAGCTCCGCATCATGTCGGCTCCTGCGGTTCCGCGTTTGGGCTTCTGCGGCCATGGTTTAGGCTCGGTCCGCATAACTTCCGGTTAAGGCGTCTGCCGGCGGCATGATATTAGCTCCGCGTACGCATAAGGCTCCGCAATCGCGTTAGGCTCTGCCGCGCCGTTGAGGCTTGCGATCGGTTAGGATCTCTGCCTGCGCCATGTCTAGGCTCCACGCACTCGGTAGGAGCTCTGCCGGCATGTTAGGCTCCCGCGCTGCGCATTAGGCTTCTGCTGCGCATGTATAGGCTTGCCTCTCGATAAGGCTCCGCCACTCCCCGATACAAGCGTTAAGGCCTGCGCGAACGTTAGCTCTGCATTGACCGGTTAGGCTCTTGCCGGCGCCACCGTTTAGGTTAAAAAGCTCCGCAACTCGCGATTAGGCTTGCCGGCCTATGTGTAGGTAGCTACTGCCCTCCGCATTAGCTCGAACTCCGCGTAGATGCTCTGCCAGCCCGGTTTGGTTCGGGTGCGCGTTGGCTCGGCTAGACACTGTGCGTTTAGGTCGGCCGCTTACCGCGTTTAGGTGCTTGGGCCGATCGCGTCCAGGCTTTGCTGCGCACGTTTGGGACTGCGTGTCCGCGTTATAGGAGCTCGGCACTCACAAATTAAAGCTTCCCCTGCACCCCGGCGGTAGGCTCAGGTCGTTCGGTTAGGCTCGGCGCTTGCGTTAGATCTCGGCGTCTGCGTTGGTCTCTGCTGCAATCCCGGTTAGGGACTAGCGCCACAAAGCGTTAGGCCGGCACATCAATGAGGAATCGGCACAGCAGCAGGCGTTATAGGGGCACGGGCATCAAGCGTGTAGGCGTTCGGCAATCGACATTTGAGGCTCATCCCTGCAACCGCGTTAGGCTACGTCCGCTCGGTTAGGATCTGGCCAGCTCCGGTTAGGCTCGGCAACCCGGTTTAGGACTTCGGCACTCACAGCATGAGGCTCGGCCACACAGCAGTTAGGCCCCCCACTCACGTTAAGGAGCCTCCACGTCCATGTTCGGAGCGCGTCTTCCCGTGTTGACTACTTTGCATGGCAGACTTCACATGTGATACTCACGTGGGGCGACGTGGATCTTAATTGAACATCTGGATTTGACCCTGGATAGACGGGGGTGAGTTGTTGCTTGAGGTGGGCGCGCATGACCATGGTAGTGGTTAAGTCTTGATGAACCATGCTTGGGCCTTATGTTTGACGAAACGCATCGAACTCTGCCACTTGACGGGATGTGGAAGCGAGGCGCTGACGTCTGTGAACGGCATTATGTCGTTTAAATAGGGTGTGATAGGACCTTTGTGCATATGGTTTGTATGGTGTAATCATTTGCCAGCGAAGAATTAGTTTTTCAGCGTAACCTGGAAATGGTTATAGATTCGGGGCTTGTGGGGATTGGACGCGTTTTCCCAAGTTATTTCTCATGGAAGGAGTAGACACATAAGAACTTAGGGATGAAGTTTGTGATTTAGCAGTGGACATGAATGTTCAGCCGAATACTGACTTATGTAAAAGTGTTACAATGAGATCCACAATGGACATCATGCTGCTTTATCATGAATCTGAAAGAGGAAGATAAAGGTCTGGATCCAATTGGGAAAGTGAAGGAATGTACTGAGGATAAAAGTGGCACAAGACGCGAGCTTGTCTGATAAGATTTACTAGTATCAGAGAAAAATGTACTGAAGGTACTTTATGGGAAGACACGATGAGAAATATGACGTATAAACGAATCATTTCCTTAACTGTATTGTTGAGAATTTAAAAAAATGGTTTCAGAGAAAATAATAAAACCGCAGTGAATAAAGGACTAAAAGTTAACGGATGGGTTGGGAGTGCCAGCTTATACTGCCAAGCGGATAATTATGGCCTGGAAGTTTGGCCAGGGTATGGGAACACGAATGGCAACTGCTTATTGAAAGGTACACGAACGGAGGATATTTTTACGTCGAGAAGCCAAAGGTTGCTGGAAAACAACTGGTTCAGATTCCTGCGACAGAAAGATGGGTTACCTGACCGGTGGATGCACCGACGAACGAAGTTATTGTCGGAGTCGAATGAAAACGCAGAACTAAACGTATCAAACGCGAGACGGCGCCACAGAATGCAGGCTTATCCTGAAAACTGTTTAACCGATGTTGGCAACTTAACAAACAGACTTGTTGATGTACAACGATGAGGTGGACGTACAGAAAAGAATTAAGGTCGTTGTGCATTCAAAATGGGTGGGTACGTTGGGCGTGTAGTAATGTAATAAAGGGTCTATAACCGTGTCTGATAATAGAGTGTGGTGAAGGAGAGGGACAATGAGTGAATTTGTCGATGAATTGTGAACTTTATCAAAGTACGACTGTGGAGTGCCATTGGTAGTGCTCTTCTGCTGTAAGGTGGAAGGATTGCATGATCGCTGCTGACATGAAAGACGGGTGCACGTTGTGGACGACATACGACAGCTAACTTGTGACTTGCATTTGATGACTTGGGCTGAGCACGCATGTCTCATAGAAAGTTGGGTTCCATAGTGCTAGGAAGGTGGGAAAAAGGTTGCTCATAGGGTGAAGGATTAAACAAATGTAATAATGGGGAAAGATGACGGTTGAATAAGTAAGTAAAACTTGACACATGTCGGCTTGGCTCAAGCCAGACCAGATTAGCGATCACAAGTGAAAGCACACAAATTTATATATCCAAAGATAAATCCGACCCACTAAAGGAACCCGAAAATAACCAGATTCACGCAACACGGAGGGGCAAAGAAAGCGATGAGCGATGTGCAAGTACAAGAGCTGGCCTGGCGGAGAAATGACAATAGTCATGCGGCCTGCGTGAGACACCCAGGGAAAAGTATAACGGCGCGAGGGGAGACGAGAGGATGCAAATGATGTGGAGGGAGGAACATCGTGCATTCTCTCAATTAATCCTTGCTTCCAGAGACATAAGAAGTAGAGCAGAGAGCCGAGATGTCCTTCTTACAAAAAGGTCAAGACTGGCTGCATGCATGCGCGAACAAAGCTTTTACCGCACTTTGGAACCACTTTTTTCAGCATAGCGGGCGGTCACTCTTGGCCGCAGGCTGGCTGTGAGGAGGGACAAAATCTTTCAGACATCGCTGCAGATGTTATTTGGAATGAGAGTCGAAAGAAAATAAGATCACAAGAAACAAAATTAGATGAAAAAGAGGATTTTTTTTAGTTACCTCTTCCCCGCCCCTTTTGTTCAATCACAAAGGGGCAGCAGGGGAGCAATGGATTAAGATCTTCGAGTCCACAATGAACCTGTATGTAGTGTGATTACGCTCTGTACTAGTTTGGGCAGAAAGGATTGATGGAATAATAAATTTCTCTCAGTGTCATTTGCAACGTGGCAGTGAAGTAGAGCGTCTTTACCTATAATTAGGGAAGGACAGACAATTGTGGTAATTTTTTTTTAACAGTATTCTAGGCCTTACTAATTGGATTTGGTTTGATCGACTTATCTCTTTGTATATTGTCCTTTTCGAGGGACGACACACAAATTGAATCACCTTTCTGTGCTGCAAAGGTGGAAGCAGGCAGTCATTCTATCCTGCCTATTGTATCAGCGCATTGCGTACAAAGTCATTGTAAGTTCTGTCATCTCCGGCTATTAATATTCCTATATTCAAGATTATTCACAATAATAAAATGTTAAAATACTGAAAGCTTTCTGGCTTTATGAGGTGATGTTGAATTATTATGGGGGAGGCTGGGGGCAGCTGAAAGACAATAGAATGTTGTCTTGCAACTGCCAAGTTGGCAACCTTTTTGTCTGAGTTGAAATGATTGAACAGGTAAGTGCGTTACATGGGGTAATCAGAATTCAAGATCGCTTTGATTGTGTAATGTCCAATGTAGATTCTGGGCTTTTTTTAGCTGCACAATAATGCAGTCGAAGGTCTAACGCATCAACTGGCGCAAATGTCTAACACAGCTTACTTTAGCAGGGCTAACGATCCCATTTGAGATTAAGTGCACAACACACGTCACACATCGCTGTATGGGTTTTTACGCAGGTTAGGGAGTGTTCTGGATGTTAGTGGGATTTTTTACCGTGCTGAATTGGTAATTGTTTATAGCAAATTGGTAATTTCATTACAAAGCAACATTTTTAGATCAGTCGAGGGATAGGCGCTGCTGACTGTGCAGCTACCTGTTCGATCGCCTCTGGTGGTACACGTGGAAATGAGGAGCGGCGTGTAGCTGGTCAGCTCGAGGCACAGATTCGCAGCGTGAATTCAAAAAGAATTTTGTTAGCCAGCCCGCAGAACAAAAGTGCAATAGTACATTGGCACGCATGGGAAAGCAACGGTGCGCTGCTCAAGTCAAGAAGCAGATCTAAATTCTAACACGTTTATAAAAAAAATATTTAGAATCTGTGATCCAATGTATAGCTGAAGGCAGTGGGTTCTCATGTTCACCTCATCTTACAACTTAAAGCTAAGTGGCTGTTTTGTGATCGATCGTCAGCTATTGAGCGGGCATGTGTCTCGTCAATAACCTTTGGGGGAACAACTGACAACATGCTTGTTGAGAACTTAGCAGTGAAGCCCGGAAAACAGCATATTGTTGTGATATATCTCGCTTTCCATATGGTGGTGGAACGGGTGACTGCTCCTGCTGGCACTGCCAGAGATTCTGAGAAGAATAAAACTTCAAAGTCCGCCAGAAACGGCTATTTTGCCATATAGAAACCGACAATTCAGTCTAATAGCAAAAAATTTCTGTCCGGGGAGCTCTTCAGCTGACTGGTAATGTGTGATGGTTTTCATGTTCTTGTATATCAAGAGACTCGCAACTAAACTAAACCCTAGATGTTTTTTTCGCATGTCCTTTTTTTGGTGCGTGTGTATAGTTATTATTCTTAGTAGATGGACAGAACAAAATGGAAACACCATGTTAATGAGGTGAGAAGAGTGGAAGCAAGAACGGCGTTTCGTACTTACTATGGGTGTTGGCGGCTCCAGAGGTATTGACGTTTAGATCTAAGCAAACGATGTGCATATATTGCAGTAGCTGTAGGCGTTCCATATGGGGCTCAGAAAAGATATGGTCTGACGCAAGGGTCTGGTTGTTGTAACTTTCACTTAATTTATGGGGATCAGCATGGTGTGCTTTGCAAAAACACAAGCCTAAGATAATCAGAGTCACAATGAATTATTTGCTCTTTCTTCATTGGAACTTAGTGTCCTAGCAAGGGCGGGTTTGGTGTTATGCCAATAGGATCATTATTAATTCTCCCTATGTCATTACTATATTCCTGTATTCACTATTTCAGTTTATTGTTTCATTTGGTAATCCTGTGATTGATCCATTGTAATATGGCCCTCTATCTCTGCTTATCCCGCTTCGGCTCGGTCGGCAAGCTGCACCAACCATGCAGGAACAGCAGGCCTTGTGCTTTCATCAAAACAAATTCCGTCGTCTTCCCGTAACTGGGCCTCATTTCCGCCTGTTGCTGTTCACGTGCAATCTAAGGCGGTCGGAATCGGCGAGATGGCACCTAAAATAGCTGAAGTCGGGTTTCAACTCAACGACGCAGGGTACACATTCCATTCATATTTGTATTTTAATGAGGATTTGTAGTGACGCGGGTCTGGTGAATAGGTGGGCGATTAATATGTGATGATGTGGACTGGAGTCCATTTGATAGGCTTGCAGCTCATTCATTCCACTCTTGCTCAGTTATCGTGGCTGTGGATTTGATGTGGGCTTCACCAGCATACTTACTGGACGCTTGACACGAAGTTCTGGATGTAGGTTGACTTCAACCAGTTCCAGCTGGTCCGATCTGGCGGTGAATGGGAGGGTAGTAGGTCCTCTCTTAACCATGGGAAGTGGTTCGAATAGGAACGAGATTAAACATCTAGAATTAGACGCGGGAGGAGGGGTTTTGAATCGTATAAATAACGCTGAGCGCATCATCGGCGATCTAGGAGGGTGTTGTTGCGGGCGAAGACGCGATCATTGTGCTGTTGCTTCTAATATTGTGGCTTTTGGGGGTTATTGTGATGGGGGCTCGGACAAATATGCGGTAAGTATCATCTGGTCCATAGGGAGGTGCATGGCATGGGTTCACCACATACAATGGGAAGGGCTTGTTTTTAATTATGGGAGCGGGGGGGGGAGGATCTGCTTGTTGAGCCGAATCTCGCTTTTTGATTCTACTCTGTCGGACTTAGTTTGTTTTTATAGATCCCTCATGTGACATTGTTCCTTATTGCCTCAGATGGTGATTGGCTTAATGGTTAGTGGTGGCAGGCTAATGGGATCCTAGTGTCCCTGAGTTTCAAAAGGTCACTCGCTCAAGCCTGTTGGAATTAATCACCGGTTGGGGTTAAACTTGGCTGTCGTGATTCGAGGTTGGAAAAACTAGGTGCAGTAAGTGCGAGCTAGGTATGTGGGACCCGGAGGGTGGCTGGTAGTGGCATGACTTCCGGGGTACATGGAATTGGTGGCAATTAAGTCATGGAGTGACTGCTGGATGGCGCACAATCGTCTTGGGGGGTCCAGAGTATGGTCCCACATGGGCATTGGATGTATTTGTGCCCGATATATATAGGATAATGGTACGATTCACACAAGTATTTGGCAGGGAATCTTTGATTGGGTGTCTTCTAGGTGTAAGAATGGGCAAAAAAGCAGACATACTGTCATCAGGAAGTTGTGAGACTTCTAATGCTGGCGGACATGGGACACAGAGCATTCTCCATAAGTTTTTAATATACTA
>CM068957.1:13276409-13294485 GCA_035128595.1 Eptatretus atami
ACTTGTCTGTAGTTGATAAAATCTGTTTTGTACCCTTTTTGTAGATGTGATTTTTTTTTTGGATACAATGTCGAGGCTCGTATGAGAGCTAAAAATGTTTACTGATTGCCAGGCGGATGAGAGGTCGCCGAAAGACGACAGACAGACTGAATCGGATTGACAAAGGGGGAGCAAGAAGGGCGGAGGAAGATTTGAGAACATGGACATGGACACGCGCATGTATCTGATCCATCGGAAAACAGGGTCAAGGCTAGATACGAACTTTCCCTGCTCTGGTGTTGGAAGGGATGCAAAGTCCAGTTGGACTACTGGGTATGACGGGAGGTAACATGGGGTTAGACAGTGGGATAATTGTGCACAACGAGACTTTGGGCATGCTAGTGTACTTTAACCATGGCATATTTGTAATTTGGTAAATACATAAATGTTTTTATTTAATTGCTGAGTATTTAAAATCACCCTTTGTTCTGTCAAAAACCCCTGTATATGTATGTAGTATATGTATGTGTATATTATGATACCTTACTATATATTAAATGCACCATAGCATATATTGTCGTGGTTTCCGCCGCGTTCGCCATACGGGCGTCGACCGTCTAGCCAAATCGCGTGCACTCCGGCCGAGGCCGCAAACCAGTCTGGGACTTTCCGGAGATCAACGCCGAACCAGTCACGGATTGCCTTAATGCATCATTAAACCCGCCAATCTCCTTCTGTCACCGCTACAGTCAAGTCGCCGAATTGTGATGTACCTAACTATCTCGCGGGACAGAAATACCGGCGAGTTATACCTCGACGGGACCTGCATCGAAAAACGAGCGCTTAAGCAGCTCGTTCCGTATGCGAAGCCGAGCGGTTCTTAATTCGCCAAATCGTCGGACCAGATGTACGTTTATCTGCGGCTTTAATTAGCCATGTTAATGTCCGAGCGCACCATGGCAGTCAATACATGGAAGGGACGCAACGAGCAGGTGACATTCAAACATGGGCTGATTTAGTTTCTCAAAGCAGCACACACGTAAGCAGTCATGGCGGGGATAAGGGGACAAGATACGATGCAAACTAAGCCATCAACATTTTCATTTACAGCACAGCAAGCAACTAAACAGTTCTCTACTTGTTTAAGAACGAGCCCCACGACACACGTATGCCACACACCCAAGAAATGGTGGCTGATGCCTTTTAATACGGACCTTCAGCTCGGAGGGAACGATGAGCTAACCCAGGAACCTATCTCGAACCTCCCACCTCATGTGGATCTTCAAAGCTGTTCGGACCCGGGCTCCAGCGAGAGCGAGCTGGATCCAATCGCCGTGAGTTGCGGATCTTCCCGAGCTCCGCGCGATCCCTCATGTTCCGGACACGTGCTTGGTCAACGAAACACGAGCCTTCCCGAAGATGCCGTCACTTTCAAGTAGAGCCAGCCGAACCAGAATGAGGCCACGGAGCAGAACAAAGGCCGAACCATAGATAAACTATGAACCAGCACGACCCTTTGAACCACCGACTGCACAGCCCAACATCGAAGAAGCACTATCAGAACAACAACCTCGAACCAGCTGGAGCCCTTGAAACCACAGGCTGACACTCCGTTCGGACCACCCACGGCCGAAGAAGAACCGCCACAACACACCAGCCACAACCCCTCGACTGCTCAACAAGACCCCCCCCCCCCAGAACCAGACCCAACTCGAGCCACAGACTTTATCTTGCTCGTCGACTAGCTGTCGCCTCCCGCAACCCTGGGTTTTTACTATGGATTCATGCGAGGGTTCTTTCCTCTTGAAGAGCTCTTATTTGGCCTGTCGAACCCAACTATACAATCGCGTGAACACATGCGATTAAATCGTTTACCATAACAGACGAGCTTATGAACGCACTACCGAGCAGAGCTGGAGACGGTAGAGTCTGTATGGTTCCGATTGAATATGTTTGAGTACAGGCGTGCCAAGACTGGGTTAGAATGTAATACATTTTTTTTCTTTACAAGGAGCTTCATTCTTCTTTAGATGTCCTGATCGACCAACTCATTAACATACCTGAACCGTCACAAGGCGGACACATTGTCATTCAGTATTATTTCGCATGAAATCAATGCGAAATGGCGTTAGGTCCTATCTCAGGAACGATGATTAGAATAATTGAGTCCCTGACTGACCCTTAGACCGTGACATCTGACCTTGAAATGATTCCAGATCCGCACATCGTTTTATGTAATATCAGGGTGTCCCAAAAGTCACCTGTGGATTTAGAATCATTAAATAAGCATATTCTTTTTTTTAATAACTGTTTCTTTTCTTTTTCAGAATTAGATTACATTGGTAAATTACCCATGGAAAAATTCACAACTGAACAAAGAACCAAAATCGTGGAATTTTATTTAAAATTTTCATCGATCAATTATTCTCACCCAAAGAGCATACTGCCGACACTTCAATGTCAGAAAACCACCTTCAGGTTTCATGATTCGTTGGTTGATTCAACGTTTTCAGCAATATGGGTCAGTAAGTGACTTGCACGATCTGGAAGACCACGTTCAGTCTGTTTCGAGATTAATCAGCTAACGTGTAATGGGACAGTTGTTCAAGAAGAACCAGGAACATCGATCTGCAGACGTTCTGACCAGTTGGGGATGTCTCTGGATGTCACTGTATCACAAACTAAGAAACGATTTGCACCTTATACCCATACAAAGTGCACTTGGTGCAAAAGTTGAAACCGGACGTGATCATCGACAACGCTTAAATTACTCTAGTCCAAATTCAGAGGTTGGTCAATGAAGAAAAACAATTTGTTTCATAAACTGATTATGAGCGATGAAGCTCATTTCCATTTGAACGGTTTTGTGAATAAGCGTAACTGCAGGTTCTGGGATTAGAGGAATCCTCGGGCTATTCATCAACGTGAGTTGCATCCTCTCAAATGCACTTGGTCTGGTGTGGTGTAACGTCAGGAAGGATTATCGACCCTTATTTTTTTTCTGAAAATGAGGATGCAGTGCAAGACGGTCTACTGTGAGCCGGTATCGACCCATGCCGAGAATTTTGTGCGTCCTGCAGTGAAGGATAAACTCTGAGATGTGGTTTCAACAAGATGGAGCCACTGCCCACACGGCACGAGCCACCCGTGGAGCTTCTAAGGCAAATTTTTGGACACCAAATAATTTCGCGAAATTCAAAATGTTTCTTGGCCATCACGTTCTCCTGATTTGACGCCTCCCGATTATTTCTTTGGCGTTACGTTATAAAGGTCACGATGTAGTACCTCAATAAGCCCCAACAATTTCAGCAGTCATCAAGGACACACATCATGGCGGCCAGAAATTCGAAGGGCTGGCAGCCCAGAGTTATTTTGGTCCGCTGTAATGGAAGAATGCTTATCGAAAGAGTCTGTTTGCCGAAGCCGAAAATATGGACGGACTCTGAAGCTGCCATCACTATCTATATTCCAGCAATGTGTGTGTGTGTGTGGTGTGTGTGTGTGTGGTCCCTGTTTCTCGACAACCATGGTGCCGATTAATTGAAATTGCCAGGTTATATTTTGCTGGGGTGAGTATGTGCCTTTTCAAGGTTTGATTATCAATCGGACAAGTGGTTCCAAGTTATGGCCATTTATTTACCAAACCAATGAACAGGAAACGTTGCGCCCTGGAGGTCGTGGCCGTTGGGAGAGATTCCTCAGCTTACCAAATGACATGAACGTTGCCTTGGCGTTTTGCACCCACAGCTATCATCTCTATCTGGTAATTCCAGCAATCTTCGTTTGTTGCCTTTTCAAGGTTTGAAATTAATCGGACAAGTGTCCAAATTATGGTCAAGTTGAGCACGTTCAACCCATATACGGGTTACAACGTACGTGACTTCCGGATAGTGGAGACTTAACTGACTTTAATAATTTCTTCTCGATTGCGTTATGCGGCATTTTATAGATAAGGAGGCACACTGCCCTCAGATCCAGTCGTCGTTTACGAGAGCGAAGGAACGGCCTGTGTGTTGTTTGAAAGTTTGTTTTTTTTAACACTTACGGCCCGCACTAGTTTTTTTCATAAAAAGGCAAATTTATCTCAGTTCGGGGTAAACTTTTCATTTTCGTATAAAAAGAATCATACTTATTAAAAAACACGAAATGCTTATTTAATTTTCTAAATCCCGAGTAACTTTTGGGACATGTATACTAATGATACTCTATATATGTGTTTCTGTATATATATATATATTATATATATATATATATTATATATATATATGTGATTCTGTAATATATATATAGTAAATATATATATATAATATATATATTATATATATATATATATATATAATCGATATATTATATGGTGTTTGTAATATATATAGTATATACAGTATATAAATAATAGTATGTGTTTTCTGTATACTATATTATATATAATATATATATATATATATATCTATATATTAATAAATATACGTATATATGTACTATATATATTGATATATACAGTATATAATAATTAATATAATATATATATATATATACGTTTCTGTAATATACTGTCATGTATGGTATATATGTATTTCTGGATATACTGTTATATATATTTATTATATATGGTGTTTCTTGTATATACTGTATACTATCGATAGTATATATCCTGTATCTACTAGAGGTGTTTCGTATATATATATATATATATATATATATATTATAATATATAAATATATATATATACTGTCTATTGTGCTGTATAACTGTATATAATATATATACTATGTACGGGTTCCCACGTCACGGTTTCCAGCTCTATCACGGTAATTTCTGTGGTAAAATGCGCCGATTTGGCGGAATGGATCTCTCACTGATCACCGTCTGGTACAGAGGAATACACACATAACTCATCTCGTCTCAACTCACCAGCCTCACGCTGCCCTCCAAGCTCCACAGACTCGGTTGTTCTTTCTATCCGGTGCCACCGGACTTTACAGTGACATCGTGGGTGTTCATCACAGTAAATAATATATGAGCGAAGAACATGTTTTGTTTTTTTTAATTTTGGGGGGGGGGGGGAATAAGGCAACATTAAATATTATAAATGTTATTTAGAGCTTTTGAAGTAAGGAGCAAATTAATCTAATTGTGAGAATGTTCGTTCAATTGGAGGTAATGAGACAGGAGAATAAAGAATGAACTAAGCGAGGAAATTTTGAGGAAGAACAAGTAATCAATAATTTTTTTTTGAGCGACAATTTTGTTTATTTCTTTGACAGCGAGACGGGGAAATAAGATAAAGTTGTAGGAACATGAAGAGAACACTTCGGGATTAAACATCCTGAGACCATATCGTTGACAGGGGTTCTTCGTCTCTTCATTGGAGTTTCCCGCCTCCCGAAGAGACAGGCAATCTCTGACAGGCCCCTCAGAATTCCGACATCGCTGTTCTAAACTCCATTCTACATACGGAAAGATTCACCCGAAAGAGTTTCGACAAATCGGTGTTCGTTCCGAAGATTCTTGATCACAATCTTGCACACTAAATACCCCTCAGTGGAGGGACCATAGATCTGCTCTTCCACCATGCCCGAGAGACTGGGGATACCCGTCCGGTGTGCCAGATACACTCACCATTGAGCCAGAGCCCTTCAATTCTGCAACCGTTGTTTTAAGATTTAAAATACAATGTCTCTCACAATATAGACTTCCCTCGACTTGTCTGCCCGCTGAAGTGTTTAGGTGCGTGGAGTATATGGAAGCTCCACCGGCTCCGAAAACACAAATTAAAAAAACCAGAGAGAAGAAAAAGAAATCTTCATGGAGAAAGGTGTTTGAAATCCAAGGGCGAGATGGACGCTGTCAATAGCACCTTATAAACGGAGGTCTATAAGGAATACAGATCAGGCAACGATACTAACCTCCTTCAACAAAGTCAGATAACTCAGGACAGAAGCCAAGGACGTCAATTATTCTCAATTAACCTCCAACGCCCTTCGATCATTATCATCGAAAAGTCAGTCCAATTTCAAGTGTTTTCACTTTATAACCACTCGAGTTACGCGCAAGAAAAGTAATTAAATTTTGAAGTTGTTCCCCTAACCCCATGTTATCCATAGGGCTTAACTTTGCCATCACGGTTTTGGCCATGTGAGGGTTTTTTTTAAGAACTTACCCACGACGGAGAGGGTCAGGTCAGGATGAGTATGCAGCCGGAACAAGCACGTCGAGTCTCTGTGTATAGATGTAGTATGAATGTAAAAAATCTCATGTGGTCCACCTGAGTGGATCTCGAGTCATATCTTCCCACCGCATGATCCACCAATTTGGCGACGATCGTCAAAAGAGACCATATACGCCGGTCTGCAAGAAAACTGAATGGATCATAACTTCGTTTTTGGTGTCACATGATCGGTGTGACATGAGAAATCTTGTGCTGCTTTCTGGATCGTTGGCCTGACAGGATGTCCTCAAGCAAGTGGTCCAGAACGATCCGGTGGTTGGCTGTTATAAGACCCCGTGCGAGGTAATGGCACCAATTTCCACGGTCGTGCTTTTTTTTTACCGCCTGGGGTTGACAGCCCAATGACAAACACAAATCAGCTGATACAAGTAAAGGCAATTAATCTTTATTTAATAATGAGGGAAGGGAGATTTGGAAGAGAGACAGCATGCATTTTAATAAACAGGGAGTTCATAATTAAGGTACAGTGTTGTATATACAAACCATTTGATGGCAATAATATTCCTGTCCCACGTAACTCGATCGCTGAACCATTACTTAACCGTTCACACGTACAATAAGTAGGACAGGTAGGGAATTCACAAGACATGGAGATGATCGTTCCAGGCCCGTCGCCAGGAAAGAAAAAGGGACGGCAGCTTTGTTTCGTGCAGCCAGCACACAAGGAGAAAACACACCAACAACCAAGAATTGCACTATATTCCCAAGAAGCGATTCAATCCACCTCTGGTTTTCAAAAAATTGTTGAAAAAATATTCTCTCTCTCTCTCATCTCTCTCGATCCTCTGTCGTCTCTCTCCTCCTCTCTCACTCTCCTCTCTCCTCTCTGTGCTCCCTCCAGGGAATTATCAGCTTTGCACAATCAGCGTTTGTGTTTTTTTAATAGCCCCGCACAACCATCCAGCATTAAGATTTTCTCAGCCTCAATAATCATATTCACAATGCAGGGCTTCATGGAACATTTTCCACCCATTGTGCGTGTAATCAGCACCTTGAAGCCTCACAGACCTTTGTGTGCTTAAAATAAACATTCAAGGACAGATCACAAGAAAATGATCAAAGGCTGAACAAGGGATAATCAGGCTGTAGACACCAATTACTACAATGGTACAAGGATCCCTCTTGCAAGCCATGTTCGGAATAATTATAGGCAACGAGGGCCTGTGCAGCATTTTTTATACTGCCCGAGCATGCTGGGATGTTATTTGCTTATAACATGTGGGCACACCCGTGTGGAAGCCATTGCTTGGTGTCCCTCATTTACCCTGGTGTTTCCATATTTTGTTGACTATATGCATATATTGTAACATAACTTCAATAATTGCGTATCAATGTATATACAGGACAGTATATACGAGGTCTGACATAAAGTTCCAAGCATTAAAAGCAATATAAAATTTTTTTGTAAAGTAACCAATATGTTTATGGTCGCTTTCAAAGGAAAAATCTCCCTGAGAGTCTAATCACAGGCTTGCCAATGTCACTGCCCATGCTCAAAGCATCCATGGAGTCGTCTGAAAGGCCATTTTATGTCCTCATTGGTCACAGACATCGCTTTCTTCACTGATGCAAAATTGAGTTCTCTCGAATGGGATGTCGATTTTGTTAAAGAATCCAAATCTTGGATCGATACGCGAAATGCATTTAATAAACTTTTAAGTGATCCTTCACGCATTTGAAGAGATTAAACATAAACATAAACAAGACTGTTAGCAGGATCATTTCAAAAATGCTACTTCAAACCCAATATGTTCCTGTGGATAACATTGCGGGGCGGAGGTATGCGCTCCACCGAGTGCCCTTTAGTTTAATAGAAGTCAATACGGTGAGACTAAATCTTTTTGTTTGTTTTGTTTTTGTTACCTTGTCGAGGACGTATGAGAGCTAACACACAACGCACATCCAAGGGGGCATGAACCAGGAGCGGGAGGGAGTGGGCAAGCGACAAAATAGTGGGACATGAGACCATTGGAGATTGTGGAAGGGGAGAGGGATGGGACGGGGAAATTGGGGAAATACGAAGATGGACTATTACAGGGGCTTTCAGGAAGGAAAAGCAGCGGAAATTGAAGGAGGTCGGGCTTGGGTGGATTATCGGGGGTAAGAAAAGATCGAGGATTTGGGATGGGGAATGATAAGAGCGTGTGGGCACAGCCTCGTTTTGAAGGCTGGAGGGAAGAATGGGATGAATTGAGTGAGGGAGTTTTTATTCCAAAGGCGGGAAAAAAGAGCGCAATGAAGAGAGTGAAGGTGAGCAGTGATTAGTGATCTTGGTAGTTTTACCAGAAGGGGGGTTGCTTGGCGGACCTTCGAGCGCCCTGCGGAAATGGGTGGGCGACAAATCGCCTGAGAGGCAGAGGGGTACGGCTGGAAGGGAGAAATGGTCAGACAGACAGAAAGGACCATCCGACCAACTGCGGTGATTAGTGAGCAGGCCCAAAGCACTTCAGCCTCATGCGAGATGCCAATGATGCCGAAATGTCTTGTTCCTACCAGTCGTGAAGCCGAGAAAGGTGGGACATCAGGAGCACTCAGCCCCAGAGGCAGAGCAGTACTCCATCAGCTGCCAGCCAACTACACGATCTTGTAAGTGGTAGGAGCTTCAGGTGGCCGAGGAAGACCTTGCAAACAGACGGATGGATCCCACTCGCGCGACCTGGCTTGAGGCAGGTTTGAAATCTGGCTTCCCAGGAAAGTCAGGCAGATAGTGAACCCAGAAGCTTGCCAAAAGAAAGGACTTCTTCACGACGGATGTTGAGCAAGTGGAATGGGGGGGTTTTTTCTAAACGGTCCTTTCGAGAGACATGAGTGAGATGTGAGATTTGTTCCGGATTAAAAGACTGGTTCCACGTGTTGCGACCAGTTTGTGTTTTATCAGATCAGCAGTCGAGCGACAGAAGCTGCTGTTGCCGTCTAGGATGACCATGGTCAGGCAAAGAGGGGCAGTCATCAAGCAAAGAGCATATAGAGGATTTTCCAGAGAGTCGGAGAGATCATTGATGAAAACCAGAAAAAGAACGGGCCCAGAAACCACTTCGAGGAACTCCAGCCTGGAGAGAAGGGGGGAAGACAGAAGTCGCATTAGGCCACACGGTGACTGTCGACAGGCAGAAGGAAGTTCTGCGAGCCATGGAGTGGAGATGGCCTTGGAATACATAGAAGAGAGTTTGGTGAGCATGGGCAGGGTTGCCAAGACTGTGTCAAAAGCAGCGTGATAATGTCCAGGGATGACGGCTCGGATTTCCTGTCTGGCATTGAGGGACCTCCATCCATTGTTGGGCAGAGCAAAGAAACATCATCCAGGTAGCCAAGTGACTGGTCTAAACCAAATTCGATGATCAGAAATCAAGCCATTGGAGAAGAGGAAGGATTTGAATGGTCTGAAGCGTATGATGATTCCATAACCTTGCTGATGATGGGAGAAGGCTGATTTTGTTCCTTGTAGTTGCAGGGATCTGTTTTTGCACCTTTTTGTGGCAGGGCAGTGATGTTTTGCTGATTTCCAAGCAGATGGCAAGATGCCTTGAGCAAATGAGTTGGTGGATAGAACAGAGAGAGGTGAGCATGAGCAGAGAGCAGGCTTTGAGGCACGTGGGCTGATGCAGTCTGGACCGGTTGCGAACTGAAGTCGAGGTTTGACAGCAAGCTCTCCACCTTCCAGGGGAAAAGGACACAAAAGTCCAGGAACAGTTGGGTGCAACTGGTAAGTGGTAGAGAAAGTGATGGGTTTTGGACAAAAGATTTAGCTGCAAACACTCGAGTTTAGCATTCAGCTTTTTCACGTGCGGTATCAGCATTCTGATTTGAGGTAAGGGAGGAGGATGGAGGGGAACATACAACCAGAAAAACGATTGATTAGACGCCTACCAGGATTTTGAGGAGGGAGGGAGGTTTTGAGAGTTTGACTTGAGATGAGAAGATGTTGTTTTCCTGGCTCTCCTGGGGTAAGATACACACTTGTTTCCGAAGCTTTATGGAAGGACTGAGATTGCCTCACGTTTGGGTTTGCTTTCGCATGAGGCAAAAGGCAAGTTGTTTCGGCCAACTGCAATCCCAAAACTCATGAACCAAGGGCGGGAGGAAGGGTAGGCCACTGCTCACCACAAAACTTCAGTGAACCAAGGGGTGGAGGAAGGGTAGGACAACTGAACAGGAGGGATATCTGTACATGAGGGAGAGCAAGTTTCTTTGAAATAATTTCCAGGATGAAGTTGAATGCTGGAGAACAGTGAGATTAGGCGACCAGTCTATAAGTTTGAGGGCTGCTTTGGAGACCCTCCCATGCTTGGCTTGAGTGAATTGCCCAGACTGACGGCGTGAAGGTGGTTCCTGATAAAGCCAGAGAGATTCCACTTTGAACAAGGAACGTGGTCAGAAAAACCGATTGGAGCGGAGAACAGCAGCAATATTGTCAGGGAAATTTGCAAATCAAGATCCAGAAAGAGAGGAGTACCATTGGTTGAGATCCGCGTAGGGACAAGTTTGACCGATTGAGTAAGTCCAACTGATCGCAGAAAGCTTGCTGAGGTTGCCATGTACAGGTGAAGAGTACCACACCTAGCCAACTGGCATGATGACAAATGTAAGTCACCACATATGAGGAGAGGAGGAGTTCGATGAGAAGATAGAAGTTGGTCCATGGTTTTTCAGATAGTGAGGTGTAGATGAGTCATCACCGTAGGTGGACGGTACATCACATAAACATGAGGTGCGAGTTGAGGGGAGCGCGTAGCCAGAGGTATCTGGGGTGTGGGGAGTGAAGGCAGTGCATGGAGAGTGAGGAATCGAGTCTTTTGAATGAAGAGAGCAACCCTCACTAGGACGAGGCTCAGGTCTGTCAAACAGAGAAGGGAGTACCAGGGAGAGATACTTGGGAGTCAAGACACGTCTTGGGGGAGGAAAGTTTGTTAGGCAGATTATGTTCTGTTTGTCACAGTGGCAACCTGTCTGAAAGATCTGAAAGGTTTGAGCGACAGGCCCCGGATATTTGAGGTCCATACTTTCTAATGAGAGGTAGGGGATGAGCTTTGGGTGCAGGGTAGGACAAGGACGAGGGGGGAGGTAAGGAGTGTTGTTAAAAAGAGTGGTGGATATGCAGAATACGCTAGGGGAAAGGGGCCGAATGAGAGGAGAAAAGGCTCTGTGGTGCTGGGGAGATGGGGGACAAGAGAGGAGGAAGAAGAAAGTGGAGGATTTGAGGAGGTGGAGTGAAAGAGATGGAGGGTGAGAGGGCTGTGGAATGAGCAGCTTTGTTGGATGGGAGGGGGCGCAACTTTGGAAGGATAGTGCGGGAATGAATGGTGGGCAAAAACGTAGGGGGGAGTTTTTGAGAGAGGTGAGACGGGAGCTTGGAGGGGAGAAGAGTGGGGATGGTTGCTTTGAGAGTGAGGGGTGAGAGGAGTGAGTTTGGGATGAAGTTGGAAAAAAAGATTGGTTGATTGGAAGCGAACATTCATACAACACTGGGTTTTTAACAAAGTTTTTAGGTCAGTTATGGCGATTAAAACACATTCTTGAGGAGCAATAAAGGCGAATTCAGAGAATGGAGAGAAGAACGCTGTAACATTGATTTTTTAGGCAAGGTAGAAAGGAAAGGTCGAATTGAGAGCAGTCTGTTTAAAATAGCAGAAGAGTAGTGCATTCTGATACAGTAAAAGAGTACACGCTGAAAGAGGAAGATGAACATTAAAGAGATCGTTGTTTGTTATTATTATATAATGTTGAAGGGTTTCCAACGATTATGGTCATGGAAGTGTTGTAAAAAAATCAGGAAGAAGAAGAGCGAGGAAGAAGAAGAGAAGATAAAAAGAAAGAGAGATGACAGAAGAAGAGAAGAAGAAGAAGAAGAAGAAAATCGGATCAATGGAGCGTTTTTTTTAATTTTTTTAAAGATAAGAAATAAAGTGATTAGTTGGGATGGAGGAACCTTAATAACGTGGGAGATAGAAATTGAAGATTATGGGGAAAAAACAAATAAAACACGATCGTACACGAGGGAACAAAGGGTAGGCCTCAGCCTCAGGTAGGCCTCAAGCACTCCAGTAAGCACTAAGTTCGACCGAAATCTCACAAAATAGGCACGATTTTTGAAACAATAAACCGAACTAGGAACATACAGTAACATTAAGTGAGAAAACATACAACATTAAAACGAGAACATGATAACGACCGGCAAACTTCAACTTTTAGAATTCGTCAGTAGGGAGCCCCCAAGACGACTGCCAATGCTCCAAACCCAGAACTCGAAGTTTGATTCTTGTTTAATCATATTTGTTTGTCATTCTCCAAGTGAAGTCTGATTGGTAAATATAAAGGAGTCCATTTGCATTTATACTACACCGAACATAAGGGTACATCAAACAGCTGAAAGTTAGGTGTGGCCTTCGCTATACAAACCTGACAAAGAGAACTGGGTGAGGAATTGGGTGAGGAATTGGAATTAGGGTGAGGAATTAAGAGTGGTAGTTAATGGGAGAGTCAGATGGGAAGGTGTTTACCAGTAAATAACGGTTCTTCAGGGGTCATTATTAAGGCCCTTGTTGTTGGAATTTATATTGATGGGTAAATGTGAGATTACCCAAAAAGAGAGGGGCGTCATGCCCTGAAGACACCATAGATTATATGGACTTTTTTTGGAGTGGACAAGCCACTCCCATTGGGTACTCCACATTGGCAAAATACCCTCAGCGTAATCACCCTCTCCGAAAGAACATTAATCCCCCTCTTAATAGCAGCGCAGCGTGCAACTCAGCCACACGAGAGGGAGGGGGAAATCCAAGTTCCAGTGGTTCCATCCCTCCCTACTAGGCTCTGGAAATGGATTCTCGTCAAAAGACGCCGTCGCTCCTGTTCTTTGTTCTCCGTCCCCGGCCTGTTGCAAAGAATGTGGAGTTGGCGGTAAAGTCGCCTGAGCATTCATCTGCAGCGTTTAGTGGCCGGTACCTCAAGGGATTGGGTGCCCATCGCGTTTTGAGGGAGATGGAAGGGGGGCTTACGCTGGGGCCTGGTTTCTGAGCATCGAGGGTAGGGGGAGCAGAAGGGTAGCCCCCACCATCCTCGGTGGCCAGGGCCTGGGGTTAATAAGTAAACCAAAAGCTGTACACCACTGTCAATATGAATGTCCAACCTCAATCGCTGCATGACAACCCTAAAAGGGGGAACCCAACCACATTTTTTTTCTGAAAACCAATCTGAAAATCATCCTAATCACGGTCTAATTTTGAAGGGGGGGAAAAACAATCGAAATTGTTGCCACCACAACGGGTAACAGAAGGCCTGAGTGTCGATTTCCATTTCACCAGTGGACGTCACACCCTGAGCCGTATGATCCGAACCGGTGGCTTACATCGAGAAACAGTACATGTCGACTTTGGATCAGATACTGATTCAACCTCCTAAGGACACCTGATGGTTCTGAGAATGTTGAAAGTGTCATGGGATGTCAAGAAACAGTTGAGACAAAATTAGTGATGACATGCTTTCAGGGACGAATTTGGACTGTATAATTTTAGCTTGCGAGCGATTTCAGAGGAAGAAGCGGAAGTGTTTCGTTAAGATGAAAGCGTGTGGTCACACTGATCACTTCAGCCTCGGTGGGGTTTTGATTTCTCCATTGGATTGCGGTTTGTAGGGAGGGACTATGGATTAATTGTAAACTTTGTAGATTACTAGAGCAGAAATACCTCATCCATCGCCACCAGCCCGGGCATCAACACGCCCAGGCAAACTCCCCGACCCGTGTACAAAATGGACGACAGCTTGTCCCACCATCGCAGGCTGACAAGATAGCATGTCTTGTACATTAGGATATCCCGTTTCATCCTTTCCCCCGGATGCGCATTCCGTGTCTGTATACTGGTACTGGCCTAAATGATTCGGGTGGGCTGGGCTTGGGATCCGAGGGTCCCTGATTCAAATCTGCTTGGCCTTGTTGAATTAATACATGTGGGGTTGAACTCAGCTTCATCTCCTCAAAAGGTCGGCAAAATGTGTACGCACGCTTGCTGGAATGACTCGGGATATCGTTTCCTTGGTCAAAACTAAGCTTTCCCAGGCGTTCAGTGAAACATCTTGGATGCGCCAATGTGTCTGTTTCGCGGTTGTTTGAGGATGTTGAGGTCACGCAGAGAATTTTCACTTTCCTTGCAGATAAAGTATTCATGTTTCCCCGCATGTTGTGCAGAATATCAAAAGACATTTCTGTTCGGCCCTGGGGATTCATGGACTTCATGGCGACATGGGGTGTGGCGCTGCTCCTACCTAATGCAGGATCGAACGAAAGTCCAAATCTTAAGTCCTTGGGTTTCAGTCTTCTCTATGGATGCTGAGACCTTGGACTCTGACAGGATCTTAACCGGCTGACTAACTCCCTCGGTAACCAGGTCTCTTTCATTGGATCCTTGGCTACCGCTGGTCAGACGTTGTGTTTCAACGAGCGTTTTGAAGAGTCCAAGACTAAAAATTTATTTCCTGTGTAGTCCGTGACCGTCACGTGGCTTATGGACTATGGTGGCTTATTTTCTGTGCGATCCAGCACACCCAGATTCTCTCAGCGAGGGAGCCTTGTGAGTGGAGGAGCCAATGTGCCAACTTGCAAGTGCGGAGTTTGGGGGTCCTCTTGGTCTTTCCGGTCATTCAGTCTGGCCACTCTCCCACAACAGCCTCGACTTTGTGAAAAGTGCTTGCAGAGACTCTTTGTCTTCCGGCAGGTTCTAATCTCGGCCATGGGAAACCGTATTTCGTTCAGAGTTTTCATTGGGTATTGGTCACCTTCTGGTCAAGGTCCTTCTTGCTCCAGTTAATAGTTTGGTCAGACTGCCAGTCTCAGAAGAGTCCAGGATAGTTCCATATTCTTACATTTCCTAATGATGGAGCTCACGTTCTTTGGAAAACTTCAACGCTCCATAGAAATGTTTTATACCATTCCCATTTCTTCCTTCTCACAATTCTTATCTTGGGAGTTCTACAGACAGTTCCTTGGATTCTGGGATTTCTGCTTCTGATGTGCACTGTCAACCTTTACTTCTATGGATTTTCTTCTAAATTATTGTCCATTCAATAATAGCCAGCCACAGGTGGATCCAATCAAGAAGTAAAGCATTCATAGGATGAATCAAGATGTTGGATTACCTGAACTCATTTGGAGTGCATAACAAAGGGGTGAATACTTTTCAGTCTGTTACCTTACATATTAATTTTATTAATTTAGTTCTTGAAATCTACACCACCCCACCTTTAAAGTGTGTGGGGGCCTGTGTCTTTATTTTTATTCCTGTGGATTCACATATTGCACCAGGAAACCATCGTCCTCTTCAATCAACCCATCGCCCCCTCCTACCTCCCCACCCCACCTTAAAGGCAAAAAGTCAGGTTTTCGTTAAGTTTGGATTAAAATTGCTGAAAACTGGCAGCATCCCCTATGCATGTTTTCTCAGTGTTGACATGTGAACTTCCATCCCCCTCCCCGCCCCCCACCAACGCACCGGGACCGGCCTGCCGAATCATTCCCACCGTGGACAAGGGGTCTTCACACAAGAGCCAATTTGATTGCGTATGATGCCGCGATGTGTCAATGGGTGGCGAAAACAGGTTGTCACCAAGCCAGAGCCAGCAAAACTCTCAACCATCCCAAATTGACTTTTGGCCAGAACAGGCATCCGGCTGTGGACACGTTGCACTCCACCTGCAGTAAAATTGAGTTAAAACTAATCTTTCAATGCTTGAAACCCCCCAGAGTTTTAACTTTTGTAAACTGTATTTCTTTGGTATAATTGTGGGTATTATTGCACATTCAACTTTGCAACAGATTGTTTCTTTAGACTTTACATTTGAATTGATGATAGTGACACTTCCTCACTCGGGACACTGCAGAAAGAATTGGCTTCCAATAACAGCTTGTTAAAGCAGAATTTTTAAAATGCTTTATTTTTACAGAAAATGTAAAACATTTTTCAAATCAAATAGCTTTAGAATGTTGTTGGATTAAATTTAATCACCAATTAGGCTTTTTTAACATAAAAATTAAGCTTTACATAGCAATGAGACCTCCCATGTCCTCTGCCCTGCAACGACAAAAATCACACATCCTCTCACAAGAGTCGGAACCGATCCATCCAGTAACCCCGAAACCTTCAACTTGACTGTAAAATAATTTGGAATATTCTTTTTGAAATTTGATCTTGCTGCATGCTCCACATACGCCACATGCAATCAATTTGTACTGGGCTCTGAACTGCGCCATCCAAACTCTCCGATCCTTCTTTACAACATGGCTGCAAAGTCAGTTCATCCTCTCCCATCTCTTCATTCCTTCTATCTGTCATGTCTGACTCGTGTATCCTGTGCAAGTCCTCCTCCCACCACCCCGCCACCATTGTTTGCACCCATCCTCGTGAGCTATCAAGTGAGGGTGAAGAAAAATTCTTCATGAAGGAGATGATCTTTTGCGTGCCACCGGATTTTTGTTTGTTTTGAGTAATTGATCAGTTTTAATTTTAAAGGACATATTGCTATTCAAACAATCTAAACAGCAATTTGTACCTTTGTGCATATTGTCATTCGTTTTCATACGAGACTTAAGACACAAACAGCTCCGATTTAAATGTCTTTCATTTGAAAGATAAGTTCAAACTCAGAAAATGTTTTCACCTTACAGGTTTGACTTGCAAATCACTCCAAAGCTGGTCTTACTAGCATCTGAGGAATGAAGAGCAAGTAGCAGAGCCGTGACCACATGCGAGAAGCAGCTGGGTGTGGCGGTTGTGCGTACGGTGAACGGTGAACGTGGTGTCCAGTTCTGACCTGTTGGTCCTCAAATCTCTATGTCAATGGCATGCAAGCTACGGGAGGGTGCCCAAGATGAAATGCTCAAAGCAACACCAAAGATATCCCCAAGATCTGATTGTCCCCACCCACCTCACTCAATAACATTGGGCGATTGTGATCTGCAGCCCAGGCAATGGGACTGATAAACTCGGTGGGGTGTCTATTGAGAAACAGAAGCTCGGAGTGGACCCACTGACCTCGCATCTGCCACGAACAATCCTCAGGACCCTATTCAAACCGAGGTTCCATGCAACCAAGTGCTGCGGCAGCCATTGTTCACGTTGTGTGAGCCAAGTGTGAACCATTTCTGGAAAGTCAAATGTGAATTATGCAGCAGGAAGATGGGCAAAGTGTTATAACAGGGAAAGCAAACTCATTCAATTTCACAATCTCAATGTTTCTTTTTATCCATTTGTCCTGCAATTAAAAGTTCATTGCATCCCAACAGCACAAGTTCATTATTGTGACATTTTTCATTCACACTAAATAAACCAATCTGTAATAATTCTTAAACTAAATGATGGCCAAACTGATCGTAAACAACACGCGTACCCTTCATTGATAAGTCCCTTACTGATGCTGTTGACAACCAGCTGGTTCTTTTGGAGGTCAGCAACCAAACAGTGATGGGAGAAGACTGTCTGCATAACTATCTTCCCAACTCCATACGAACTCGTCTGTGAAAGAACGGTTGATGACACACAAGAACAAGGAATTTTGACACAGGTGGGGTACTTGGCACATCATATCCTGTGCTGCATCAGTTTAATTAATGAGGAGGCGAAGGCATGTGGGATCAGAAGGTGTGTGTGTGGTGTGTGTGTTGTGTTGTGTGCCTGTGTGTGCCCTGTGTGTGTTGCGGAAAGACGACCACAAGCACATTCACCTTTTGATGAACCTCTCACAGGTTTCCGATACATCTCAGCGACTCTACCATCCATGCCAATATTAATGTACCCTTCTATCCCCAATGCATCTCAGCACTTACCAAACTCAAATTTAACTTATCCACTGTTATCTGCGCACGACCTTCCAGCGAAACAT
>CM068957.1:13357603-13371246 GCA_035128595.1 Eptatretus atami
TTGTGAAGAGAGTGGAAACCCAAAAATAATGTCTGGAAACCCATTATTATACCGGGTCAAACTATAAATGCCGCCCACAGAACAAACAATAACAAACCGACGACAGTCCAAGCCACGCATGCTGGACACGATTCGGAACAAACACTGCCGTAACATGTCGGGAAGACAAAACTCTGTTCCTGACATAAAACACCGTCCGGACAGAAACACCACCCAGACATTCGGAGACAAACAAACAGCTCGGACAGGTCCAGAGAAAACAACTGTCTGGACAAATATCACCACCCGGACAACGTCTGAAGAAGAGAGAGTGGAGAGAAGAGAGAGAGAGATGAGAGAGAGAGAGAGCGAGAGAGTGGAAGGGGGGGTGGGTGGGAGGGTGGAGAGAGGGGATGTCTGGTGTGAGCAGAGAGAAAATGTTATGCCTTTATACATCCAAAAACCTTGAGTAGCTTTTCACCCTTGGTTTTGGGGAATTTCAAGAAACAAATTTTTTAAATTGACGGTTGCATGATTATATGCCTGTATGGCTAAAGATTAGGGTGGTGTGCTTGGGGATACCAGGGATTCCTGAGTTCAAAATCCCCCTCCAGCTGTTGAATTGAATACAGTGGAAGTTGACTCTGCCTATCATCCTTCTGAGGTCCAGCATAATGAGTGTCAGTTGCCTGGTATCCTGTGTCGGAGTGCGACCCGTCCAGGTTGTACCAAAAGCAAAGAGACTGAGGCGAACCAATCCCTGAGCAGAGTATGGTCCCCAATGATGGATGAATTATAAATGTTTCAAGGGATGTGCAGAAAACATTAATGTTTTATAAACAGAGCAATCGTGTGTTGGTTGGGAAAAAAATTGGGCTCAGAAAATTTAGAAATATTAATCGCGCAAACGGCTTGGAAATCGGCTCATGTTGTTATCAAATATATTTAGCTTTTGGAAACTCACAAAGAGAAACCATATAACCCTTTTTAAACACAGTCATATAAAATAACAAATTGCTTTGAAACAGTCACGAGGACAAAGGAAAATGTTGATCGCTCGTATGCTGCTGAGGTTAAAATTGAAAACCTCCACAAAATCCCTCTTCCCACTCTTCTCCGTCATTTTTTTCATTTTCCCACTCTTCCCACACCAGTACCCTATCGCAACTACTTCCTCAATTTTTTTATTTTTCCCACTTTTTGTTCAACAAAATTTTCTTCACAATTCATCATCATAACGTTTTAACTTTAACCCCCATCATCATCAGAAGATTGGGAGAAACTTAGCCACCACGCGTGCCCAGAACCAAGCATGCAGGCAAGCACACACACCTGCAGAGTCTCTTTACTGATCCAAATCTACCCGTATGTACCTCGACCTTGGCAGGCAACTGCCGACTGTTACTTTCTTGATTGGGAGACGAACTGGTACCTGCCGTGGACTGTGGGGTGCTCGGCAACTTGACTCAAGCACTCAAGCAAGCACTCGCAATTAAATGGTTGATAAGGAAAGGGCGGCTTGGCAAGCAATAGCAAGCTGATTGGTAATGGCACGTACAAACAAAAAAACTAAACAGTCACGATTTCTTTCACATTTTCAGATTTGTCGTTTCCAGATTCGAGTTATTTAGTCCATGTGATCCGATCCTCCAAAAAACTCATCTTATATTTCATCATACTTCTTCAATTGTCTGTCGCAGTTAGATCGTGGAAAATCGCATCATTAGAATTGCAATGAAATCCTCCAAGCTTCCTAATTTGAAAACTTACAGGACTTGGAAAAGTGAATTGTATACAGTGATCGTAGCTATGTAGATGAGGCATTCGGATGATATGAGTGAGGAAAGTGAAAAAGAAACATTTCCAGCACTTATCGTTAGTAAACGTGCGCCTTGTTCTACTCAAGTTATTCATTGTTCAGCAGCCGAACGAAATGGCGATTAAGACCCAGTGAGGTAACCGAGGAAGGGCCTTAAGACCCCATGGAGAGCAGGTGTCCGAGGATGCACCTGATCAAAGTATTATAATTTTAAATAAGATCGTTAATTATCTTCCAAAAGGGTGTTTAATGAACCCAAAACACTAAAATTTTATGCATGCACTCCATGGAGTTACTTCAATACACATGCAGAACTTTAGGCTGCTTAGTGTCATGGTTTTGTTTGTTATGGAAGACATCCTCACCACACACCAACTGACTGATGACTGACTTGGTGACTGACTGACTGACCTGGCACACATTGACATTTTTATGGCATTAGAAGGAATTGACAGAATCTTAAAACTTAAAATTGCTTTTAAAATAAGTTTTTGTGGTATAAACCACGACATCGTTTTAAGATAACGAACGAACGAACGCCGAACAAACACACACATTTGTGCAAAATATAAATTACTAAGATGAAAACAATGAAATTTCCAGCCAGACTTAAATGCTGGTATCTTTACCTGAAAAGCCAATTGGGGATAACGTGTTGTTAATATTTTCATCAAGGATGCTCCATGATGCCCTGCAAGGGAAAACAGAGAAACATGAAAGGCCAGAATCAAGGACGACATTCTCCTAGAGTCCCCCTTAACGTTGTGAACAAGAACCCTTCTTGCTGAAATGTATATTTAAACAAGATCGAGGCTCATTAAATGTTTCAAAGTCACCTGCCACTCACTTGCATAGATCCTCAGGTGAGGGATTCACGCACAGCGTCGCCGTTACAAGAGAAATGACAAGTAATCAACCTTTCCTTGAAGTTTCGAAAGCTGCACATTGTTGCGGAGGAACGCCAATTTTCTGGAAGGAAAGATAATCCCTTTAAATAAAACATTAACCCATCCATCAAAATGATATTCTGTATTTGCAATTAATGAAAAAACCATCAGCTCAAAGAAAAGTCGTGTATCATTGACTTTTTATAATTGGATATTTCTTCAACTGCTGCACCTGCAATTCCTCTTCTTCAAAAGGGAATTCAGTCGTGAGCAACAAGTGCAATACAACCCATGGGACCCAGGACATCAGCTGGTGGACCATGTAGTGAGGTTGCTCGCACACCCAGGAGCCAGTGTATAAGGTGTGTGGCCACGATGTCCAAAGAAGCTGTTGCCCAGGCTTGCAAGCGCGACAATCCAAAGTCGGCCACCTTTAGGGTCCAGCGTTGAATCGTCACAACAGCAGGTTATCCAGCTGGAGGACAACAGAGTAAAGATGTCAAAGAATAGACAAAATCAAAATGTTTAGAAGTAACCCTGGCAAAGTTGGATCAACAAACTCTTGCTTGAGATCAGGATCTGGACCGCCATCTTGCATATATTGTACCGAAAAAAAATTCTCCCTTGCAGAACGCAAGGGGAGAGGAGATGAGGAGGATTGGAGTGAGGTGGGCACACAAATGAGATGCTGGAGCACAGTAGGACTGCTAGATGCGTGTAGGTGGGGCAGGTGGTGAGAAATTACAATGGGTGCAGACACACGTTGAGATACATGGACGAGCGTGGGAACGGCGGACGACGTGGAACGCGGGACGAGCCGTGGGGAACGCGGGACGGCGCGTGGAACGCGGGTAGAGCGGTGTGGAACGCGGGACGACGTGGGGTACCGCTGGACGAGCGGTGGGGTTCCGGTCGGGCACAGCGGTGGTAAACGCGGATGAGCGGTGGATACGCGGACGAGCGGGTGGGTCTTATGGCAGTTACGAGCCGTGGGGTATGGACAGCGGTGGGTCTGTATGCGACGAGCGTGGGTACGGCGGGACGGAGCGGGTGGGTACGGCGGGACGCAGCGTGGGTATGGCGGGTATAATGAGCGTTGGGGTCCGGCGGGACGAGCGGTGGGGACGCCGGTGACGAGCGGTGGGTACGGCGGACGAGCGGTGGCGGTCCGCGGACGAGCGGTGGGGTGGCTGGAATGAGCGGTTTTCGGGGGCAGTGGGACGACGCTATGGGGGGGTGGCAGAATGTGCAGTGGGGGCGGCAGAATATGTGGTGGCGATGGCGGACTGCTGTGGGTGGCAGAAAGTTTCAGTAGAAGGTCAGAGAATAGGCTTGAGGTGAGACACCACAGTGGGTGCGTGGGAACAGTTGTGGCAGATTCCTAGTGAGGCTGCAGGATGCATGTGGTGTACAAAAACCAGGAAGAGTTAATGGTTGTAGTCTATCATCTCTATCGACCAGATCCATAATTTTGTCAAACAAAACAAAATTGTGACCAGACAAAAAATGTTCAGAAAGCATCATTGAAGAAAGTCTCGGTGTAAGATTTGGGTGACAGTTACACAGAGTATGGATTGTGAGATCCCAGAATTGGAACAGATTTGTGTGAAGAAGAAAAAAGAAGATCTCAGGAAATGAGATGTTTGTTCCAAGAGAAGAGAGAGAGAATCATTTTTTCAAGCTTTTAATCAAGGGATACCAAATTAATTAATCTACACTGGGCATTGAGAAGGAAAAGGATAACCGAAAAGAAGTAAACTCGAAGGCCACTTTTAGAGCGCATACCTCCGCCAAGTAATGCCCTGATCCAGGAGAACATATCGGGCCGAAACAACATTTTTGAAAGATCATGCCGAAAAAATCGTTTTTTGAGCCTGATCTCTCAATGGTTGAAGGAATCCACTTTAAAAATCAAATAATTTCGTATCCAGATTCAGATTCAGATTCAGATCCTACACCAAAATCGAATCGATTAGTCGTGGTTAACACACCTCAACCTGTCACCAAGTTTCACGAATTCCGTCCACAACTTATTTGAGGTATCGTGATATATATAGTTTAGGCTTATTTTCTCAATGGTTGAAGAATCATTGAAAAAAATTATCAGATCCGGATCTGCGATTCAGATCTTCACAAAAATTGAATAATTTCTTCTTTGTCAGCACACCCAACCTGTCCACTAGAATCGGTCATAACTTTTTGGAGATATCCTGCACAAACAACAAACAAAGACAGATAGACAGAAAGGGGTGAAACGTAAACCTCCTTCACCTTCGGTGGCGGGACAGTTAATAAGGCAGAAAAAGATTTTTTTCATTCAATTATTTGTCCTTCTTGAGAAGATTGAGACGAAGAGGGAAAGGTATAATAACAGAAGAAAAGCGTGAGAAGAGGAGACCCAGTATAAAAAAACATTTATTGCATGTCAGATCATGAGGCATGATGCATGGACGGTTATGTAGCTGAGCCCTGAGGCCGACACAAAAAAGTACAAATGAGACACAAAAAAGTCAAGTAGATATGGGATAGGGAAAAGGGAATAGTATGCAAAAATTTACAATGCAGAATATCTTTCTGAAAATGCCAAAGCCTTCGCGTCCGCTTTGCATTCGGACTTCTGTTTTTCCGTCTGCAAACATGACAAAAACACCCCCTCCCCCCCCCCCCCCAAAAAAAATTAGGACCACTGGACTGTAGCTTATTTGCCCTTGGCCTAATAGTCGCGGCTTCTGGGGGTTTTTTCGTGTACATCTCTCTTGCCACAGCCCAAACTTGTATTTTCCTGTGCTACATATTGAAATCTCAGAAACAGATTTTGGGTACACTCCAATCAAGTGATTTTCCCTGTGCAGCCGCAATGATTGTGATTACGCCCTTGACGCTCCACGCTATTCGATGGAATAACTCACAAGGCTAGACAGCGGTTAGATTCAAATGTTACATTATTTATCATGTTTTGAACATAGCGAACATAAATTATTGCATGGTTCAATACCAATAAACCTGGTTTTTATTGCAAAAAGCCTTATTAGCATATTTTTTTCCAAAAATCACCTTTCAGTTTGAAAGTGCTTCAAACTTCGATCCACCATCTCATACACCGCAATTTTTGTAGATAGTAACCAAATTGGCCAAAAGTTTCCTTATTAAGTCTGATTGATCACTCCCATGATTCATATCATGCTTTTCGGGCAGTTATATGTGGCAGTAGGTCAAACGTAAACAGAATCCACCCCCCAACCCCCAAAAGCCGCTTTAAACAAATTTGGTCAAAGGGTTCTAACTTCAAAATAAGTGTGATAAGAAGCTAATTTGGTGTCTATGCAGAGGTATTTTGATACAAAAAGAAATTCATTGGCACCATTTTTGGCCTCATTGGAGTGCGACCTAATTGCATCAATTTCAAAGTCGCCCAAACATGCTCTGCGTTAAAGACATCAGACAATAAAGACGTTGCAAGTGTTATAAGAAGTCCGATTCTGCATTTTGCTATCGGATGTGTTGGTTTCACATTTATGAAAGATAGTAGCAATAAATTTCATCATGACTTCTTTGAATTATTAATTTGCATAAATCCAAGATGGGGGCGAGGGGGGATAGGCGCAATCGAGACAGCTGAGATGACAATGGTTGTTGGCTGCCCAGGCATCCATTAATACCAGTCGCCGTTTATTTCTCTATAAAACATATTTCAAGATGGTTTGCATCTGCATTGAGATAATTGAACTACAACATCTTGAAGCCATGTGCATTTCATTCAGAAGCAGAACATGTTGTTTTGGATCTGTTCCTTATTGTTGAGGAGCTTGCCATCATGGAAAATGTGTCTGTAACCTTGTATCGGATGAAAGGGTGAGTTATTGAGGAAAAGCGCTGAATATGATTTTCTACTGCCTGTATTGATATTCATTTTCATTTGTAGGGGGCCTATGGTGTTTTCTTGATCCTTCCAATGGTCAATATCTATTGCTGTTTGTAACTCATGATACTCCAAAGATCATTTCATCGGTAAAGGCGAGACACCAGGGATTATGTAGTAACTCTAGCCACGTCCATGATTGCTTCTTGGTCATTCTGTGGCCACTGCTAAACAAGCACTGTAAGACCGAATTTAAGGTGAAATAAAGCCTTTCAAAAACGAAGGGGCCTAAGACCAGTTAGCGGTTGCCCTCTTTTTTGGGCTGCTGAACAAATTTACCCAACATATTTTTATGTTAGAAGGATTTGAAAATGGCCTGTTATTCCTTAAAGCTTAGGGGAAAGTGTATCTCTGCTATCGCAGGGCCGATATTAAGCTGTGGGCGGGCCCGTGTCGGGCTGCTGGGGCGGCCCCTTCTAGTAGTTATCAAACAAATTTGCAGGATTTGTTTTATTCACCATAAAGAAAGGAACTTAAACGTAGATCTCACATAAACATTGGATAAACACCATTAAAACAGCTATAAAAACTTTGAGCTTCATGACTAGCAAATCGCGAATTGAGTGCAGAAAAATCCAGTTCCACGAAGAATGTGACTTCCACAATTTAAAAACATAAGAAGAGTAACTTAAATGTTTGATTACACACAAACATGTGGATAAACACATTAAAACATGATTGTATAAACACTTTTCGAGCATTATGACTAGGCGAAATCGCGAATTAGGTGAGAAAAATCCATTTACGAAGAATGTCACTCACAATTAAAACATAAGAGAAAGTAACTTATAAGTATACGTTGATATCACATAAATACGAAACTTTGTTTCGCGTATTTATGTGATACGCGACCACGGAAACAAAGTTCTGTTATATCCAGTTTAATATTTTTGGTTAGTATAGGTATTTATATTTTTTTACATCGGAGGGAAAAACCTTCTTGCAAAATCCAATTTTTCTCTGGGAGCTTTGTGGGTGGGCGGGCCCCCTTTGGTGGCACCCTGTTCAGCGCGAACACTCTTGAACATGCCTTTAATACGGGCCTTGCTTATCAGTCTTTACCTTATATTTACAGGGTCCAGTTGATGCCAGAGGTTGATGTGTGCCAGCAACAGTCTCGGATTGCCGCAAAGATCTGTTTTAACGATGGATCTGTAACACTCTCAGCACAACGAAACATTTCGTTTGATGTGACTAGATTGCAATCATCGCCAGAATAGCTCAGGTGATAAAAACTTTAGCACAATCCAGTGGCCACAAAAGGATACGAGAAGCAAGTGACATCCACAATGACCAAGTTTCCAAGCGACTTTAGCTGGTTGAAGGAAGATGAGGTTTTGTTTTATCATCTGACCAATGACTGTTACAAAAAGTACACATTGAAATCTGTTCTAAATAGAAAAAAGAGCTCTCGCTAAAATGCCCCAAGACCCTGCGGATCTGAGCAGAACGAGAAGGACAGGAAGAAGTAAGTACTCGTTCCCAGGCTGTCCGCCATCCCACAAATACAGAGACGACCACGGACCAGCCTGACGGCAATGTGAACTGTATTATCTGTGAACAGTAATCGCACAAACAACGCTACACTTAAATTATCACATTTGTGAATGTAGCCCTGCTTTACCTTTCTTTGCACGACCAAACTTCTTTCAAGATGACTTTCTGCACCCGAACTTGTGACCTTCAAGACCCGCATTCTGTTTTGAAGCAGATCTGTACTACCAACAAGGCTTGTGATGACTAAATACTTATATAGTATGGTCTCTTTGCGACAAAGCCTTTGAACCGAAAGTTGTCTGAAAAACAGGTTGCATGAAATCAAGGTGCTAAAGAGTTTAGAGCAAGGTCTTAAAAGATGGCAGGCGGTTACGAGCTTTGTTGTTCGATCAGAGATAGTTGAACAATATTGATTGACAAAATGTTACTTCCAATAGAGATGTAAAAGTTTCTTAATGAACCAGTTTGAGGTTTAGTGAGATGATTTTACATATCCACAGTTGCTTTTGAACAAATCAAATGATGGTATTCAGTGTTTCCAAAGAATGTGTGAGTTCAGCGTATCTTTCTCTGATCCTGGCAGGTAGTACAGTGTGATCAGGTAAGGCTCCAGATGATTATGATTTTGGCCTGACGATACTTTGTGATGCACAAGATTCTTAAACATGCCATGAGTACGATGAATATCCCGTTGAACCTGTATTACGTTTTCAGTCAGTTTGATATAATTTCAATCCCTGGAGCCTTGGGTGTTGGCTTAGTGGTTTAGGGTGGCGGTTTGAGCCAGGGTCCGAGTTTCAAGCCCCGTTGAACTGCTGAATTAACACCAGGGCGTTGACTCAGCCTGTCATCATTCCGAGCGTCGCGCGAAGTGAGTACCAGTGTACTGGTTCCGGATGTATGCCCCGGTTAGAATAGGTGTACCATATCCCTGTGTGTCGTTAGAGGGCCCAGGGTTGGGCGTCAGGAAGCGGCATCCGCCATAAAACATTGCTTCCAAGAAAAAGCCCAACCCCTGCACAGCAGGGAAAATGGCTGTAAAAACGGTCATTTTTATATTATTTTAATTTCATCCTGAAACCTACAATAGGAAACACAGACGCCCTCATTGAAAAGAGGAGAAGCATACCACTGAAATGCTTTGATGATTGATGATACATATGCTGAAAGTCGCGAATCAAGCAACCCAGCCATGGAATGGCAAAAACTCTCCCCCAACGTTGCAGAAAGTAACAGTCAACTTTTTCAGATCACTGTACTATGTATAGGGTGTCCCAAAAATATACAACTTTTAAAATGCTCGTTTGATCCTAAATAAGCACGTAATTTGTTCACTAATGCTTTCATTCTTGTTGCAGAGACCCTTGAAGTTTATTGTGATACCAAGCAACACCAGAAAATGCCGAAAGCTTGACCGTACAAACAACGCACCCCCACGACGAAAATTGTTGAACTTGGCACCGTACGATACGTGTCATACAGGTGCAACGTCTTTACTGCGAGACATTTCGTTATCCCTTTGCGCCATGCGCACCAAACTTTCGGACAATAAAGTGCACCATCGCAAAGTTTACCAATATGGAACCATCGTGGACCTTCACAAGGGTCACAGTGGTCGGAAAGAGACAGGTCGTAGTTGAAGAAAATGTGAAATGGTAGACACAGGCGTCGTTCAGAGTCCAAAAAAATCGATTCGACGACTTTGTGCCCGAGACAAACATTCATTAGAGCACCGTTCAAGAATCCTTCGCCAAGACATTCATGCCTTCCATACAAAATTTCAAACGGAAACGGTCTTACTGATCAACAGAAACGCAAACGACGACTTTGCAAATTGGTTCTCAGGAAAGTTAGGAGGAAGATGCAGACTTCCTTCGAAAAACTTCCACATTGACGACGATGCCATGCTCACTTGTCCCGGAAGGTTAAACAAGCAAAACTTTCGTATGTGGGAACTGAAAATCCGTGGTAATGACATCAAACTGAACTGGTGCCTCGATCTGTTCTCCAAAAGTCACCATGTGCATGGGGCGGTTTGGTTGGTATGGGATTAATTGGTCCATACTTCTTTGAAGATGAGGCAGGCGACGCACTTGCACCCGGTTAAAACCAGAGGAACTATCGCGAAATGATTCAGGAATTCTATCTGCCTTAGCTACTACCAGGCCCGTAGGAGAAAACAACCTTGATCCAGATGAGAACCATGGTTCCAGAGGATGGGGCCACCGCCCCCATACCAGACAGGGAAAAACAAGCGTTTTCTCAGAGCAACCATTTTGAGGGCCGCTTTATCTCCCTTACGAAGACGTGAGTGGCCACCGTATTTCCCCTGACCTACTCCTCAGACTTCTTCTTGTGGGGTATCTCAGACAGGATCTATGCGAACCCTAGGCCTCAGACTCTTTGATCAGCTGAAGGAAAACATCCACCGAGAAATCCAGAACACTTCCTCAGGAAACGTTCCCAAAGTTTGATGGGAGCTGATCGGACAACGTGGGCCTACGTTCGAACATGTGGTCTAAAAGAAAACGACGATTTCTATACCCCAAAATTTAAATTTTGGTGGCAATTTTTACATTGCTACAATAAACTTCAACCTTTTAGCTTCTATGCCAGCCATATATTTTTTTTAAATATATGTTATGACCATCCTCTTTTGCAATGAAAAGTTGTATGATTTTTTTTGCCCGGACACCCTTGTACACTACAGACTGGGAGGAGAACACGCGAGCATATTATGAATGCAGAATCTGTTTATGCTCTGGGATGTGGCAGGCAAATGTACCCAAACCTGAACCATTGAAGGACTTGCCATCAGCTACCAGGAACTTCGAAAGGAAAGAGGCAGTACTTGAGACTGTACCCGTTGAATACAGTGCCAGTGAGCCTGATCAACACCAATGCCAAAGATGTGAAAACTTTCTGGCCTTCCAAACAATTAACAAACTCTCCTGAAAAAATCTTGATCGACAACCATCTTCGTTCAAAGTATTCCTCACACTGAACAGCTATCCCACTTGTACTTGGACAGGTGACAAGAGGAAGAGGATTGGCAATGTCATTTAAATTCACAAAAAGGCGGCCCAAGAGAACGCCACAAGCAACACCTCAATCCAACATTTGAAGAAGGTGATCTTTCGGCCATACTCCTTCATGTTCTGGGGACTCAATCAAGGAAGGATACAAGTGTGTGTTTCAGTCTCCAATGATTACCAACGTAATTGTTGCTTCTGCTTACCACATGCCTGTCGTTTCCAATATACCTAGAGGAGCTGTGGTATGAGCCTGGAGTTGGAGATAGCCACACGTATGTGCCCTTAGTATACCTTGTTCTTGAGTTGTATCGATTGTCCACCTCTGTGCAGTTCCACATGCTGTACACAGCCTTACGCCATTTGATAATCACCAAGCAAAGTTGGATAAGAAGGCCCACTTGAAAGCTGAACCCAGAGAAGTTGCTGCAGCAATTGGGACAATGCCACCCTTTCCCCATGCATTATCAGGAATGCAGAATGTTACTTGTCAAAGTGCGAAAATCACAGTAGTTGTTTCCAGAACCTTTCTGATTTTGCATGGCCGAGGGTCTTCCAACCACGATGAAAGAGTTTACTCATCACAACCTACCTCCAACCAAAGCCAGGACTTCTGCCACATAATCAAGCATAGTTTTTACAATCGTACACCATCATGCAATGCTTTGGAGATTCATCATGATCCAGAAAGAAAATGTCAACTTGAAGCCAGAGGGATTGTAGCTTGAGCACGACAAAGAACAGTTGATACCTGAGACTCATGGAAAACCCTTGAATTCCCATTGGACGCGTTGTCTGTTTCATGCACTAAGTGTGCCTCAACTTGCCCTTGTAGGACTGCTAATGCCAAATGTATCAATTCTGTCAATGCCAAGAAGGCAATCCCCCAGCACTTGCAAAATCCTATGCTATTAAAGAATATCGATCTCGGTTGATGAAAGTTTGGGTAATTGCAGGCAAGTCTGTCCTCTGCCATGACTTGAAGCTGTTGGCTCGCGAGGTCACGCTATTATTCAGTCACAGCTAATTCTGTGCGTATGCCATATATGACGAAGATTAAATTTAGAAGCGCAATTCATTGTGACTCCTTGCTGAGCATTCAGACACAAGGATAAGCTGAACTTTAGTGAAATTTAGCATGTCCCTTACTGTCTTCGCCAGAAGCTCGTTTGGCGGCCATTTTTAAATTATGCAAATTAGGTACCACTCCAATGAGGCTAATAATGTGCAATGAATTCCTTGGTATCAAAAACCTATTGCATAGACACCAAAATTAGGTCTTCTATATCACACTTATTTGAAGTTAGAACCCTTGACCCAAATTTTGGTTAAAGCGGCTTTTTTGGGGTAGGGGGTGACTTCTGTTTTACATTGACCCTATGTCACTATATAAACTGCCGAAAGCAATGATAAGCATGAATATGAATCATGCAGTGATCAATAGACTTAATAAGGAAACTTTTGGCCAATTATGGTTACTCGATCTACAAAATTGGGTGTATGAGAGGTGATCGAAGTTTGAGCAACTTTCAAACTGAGAGTGATTTTTGGAGAAAAAATATGCTAAATAAGGCATTTTTTTGCATAAAAACCAGGTTTATTGTATTGAACCATGCAAAAATTATGTTAGCTATGTTCAAACATGATAAATAAATGTAACATTTGAATCTAATGCTGTCTACTTGTGAGTTATTCCATGAAACTTGACTTTTGCCATTTTGGTCCATTGGCGTCAAGGCATAATCACATATTGGGCTGTACAGGGAAAATGCACTTGATCTGGAAGTGTTACCCAAACTTTTTTCTGAGGGTCTCAATATATAGAACAGGAAAATACCAAGTTTTGCTGTACAAGAGAGGTACTGAACCCCCCCCCCCCCTCCAGAGCCTATACTATAATGTTGTAACCCAAATTTGGTAGCATTCCGACTGGTGGGTCTGGAGAAGAAGATTTTTGAAGAAAACTACTAAGTCGGCCATTTTTACTTACTTAAAGTCAAGAGCTTTGCAACAAAATTACCGGACCGAATTTTGCAATTCCTGTTACCAGTCAGGAGAGGAACGTTCTTGCCAAATTTCAGCCGGATCGGCTCAGCAGTTTGGCCAGAGAAGTCAAAATAGGAGACGGACAGACAGACGGTGCACGATGACAATACCCTGGAATTTAAATTCAGATAAGCAAAAAATTGACGATTTTAGGTGACCTTGATCTTTTGACCTCAAAAGCAACATCCTTTCGTCGCCCAATATGTAAATCAGTCAATCGGATGGAAATTGACGATTTGATGCAACCTTGACCTTTTGATATAAAAAAACATACAGTATATAATCTGCTTCTCACTTTTCATTGGTGAACCAATTCAGTGACCCAATATTTTTCAGGTCAATTGGATGAAAACTGACAATTCTATGTGATGCTGACCTTTGCCCCGTTGACCGAATTATTAATTTGTTTTCTCCACGTTCTCATAATAGAGCTTTGTTGAAAATTTCATGATAAAAGCTCAAAT
>CM068957.1:13371256-13383373 GCA_035128595.1 Eptatretus atami
TACGGCTTGGACAGACACACACGCACACAAAGACGTGATTGTAAAGCATGCCATGCTGGGCAGAGGACGGGCTTATTAACACAGGGCCGAAACAACAAGGGTAGACGGGGCAGATTCGGTGTGAAATCTTTGCTGTTGGCATGTATAATTCACTCTGAGGACTGGACTTTGCTCGTGTTCACATAAAATAAATATTGTATTCCAGGGCTGGCTCCGGTCGGGGCGAGCTCTGTGCCCTCCTGAGATTAAAACGGTGTCAGCACACGTGGGGTAAACTGTGGAGTTGTAATTCACGAAGTTTAATGCACTCGGCTCTCCAAGTGACAGATTGCAACAAGTGGGCAATTCGGACCATGGCACATCCCTGATGTCACTTGGAGCACCAGGACCAGGCTATGCTGCAAGACCTGTCTCATGACAATTTTCATTCATAAAACAGGGCATAAAAATACTGAAGAAAAAACCAAAAAAACAACTCCAACGTCCTGTCGAAATCCAACACTATTTTCACAAATGCTGGAGAAGGGCCACTGATCCTGAACGATTTTCATTGGCCCTCCAGAGCAGCAGTATTTTAACAACTGTTGGAAGACAACCACAACATGGCATGAAGGTGTGGGTGTGTGCCATCCTTCTACTGGACGTCTTGTCAGCAGGTATTACTTGGTGGATCCAAGGTGTTCTTCACGAAGAGGAGGCGAGCTATCACCAGCACCCTGAACAAATTGTAATTGCTGTTCTAATGTACAGGAGGCACTACATCAGCGCCATAGCCAAGCCCCCGAGAAAATAATGCCACCAACAGCTGTGTACTAGATCCCAAAGAAAAGCAAGAAAACTAGCACGACCATGCAACATTCACAGACTACCCCAATATGGTTACCTATCTTTTACAATCTGTGCTTCAGCCAAATTAAGGAAACACAATGCAGAGATTAATTGTGCTGTGATTCGAATCAAAACACAGTGAGATTGCTATGAAGATATTTTCCCCAGCTTGACCTCACGGAAACCAAGACCTTCAAGATCATTGGAATCTCCCGTGATGAAGCGAAGTCTAAAATGGACCTATCACTTTTCCATGGCAGAAAGGTCGGTGGTCTCTCTGTCTTCCACCACCTCCTCTCTCGTCTTGCACTCTCTGCTCTTTCTACAGGGCTCAAATGGTCCACCATCAACCCCTTTCTGGTGAAACTACCTAATCCAGGATTACTGCTCACCTCCACTTATTTGTTCCTCTTTTTCCCACCTGTGGAATCAACTTGCACATCTTTTCAATCATATTCTTCCCTCCAGGTCTTCAAGACAGCTTTTCACCACCATCTCAAATCATCCCCAAGCAAACCAGATCTTTTCTCCCCTCGTTAACCTCAGCACCCCCCCCAACACACTCCCTCATCCCCCACCCCCAAATCCTCCTCCTTTCAAATTTCCAGTTTTTCCTTCCTGAGAGTTTCCTTCTGTATCCACTTGTTCACCCCTTGCATCCTCTCCTGCACCCCCATTGCTCCCCACACCCATTGTTTGTCCAATTCCCCATTTATATTGTCCTTCAACTCCACTGTTGGTACCCCCCATCCTACCCCAAGCTTGAAACAGGTGTCTGGCATGTTAATTAATTTGTCGACACTTGTCCAATTAATTTGTCCATCAAAGACAAGAAAAGATTGGAAATATCAGGCAAGACAAGATTGGTTACCTTACTTAGCTTACCTGGTGAATTGCAAGCCTTTGTGAATATGGAAAGAAATACCATTTGTTCCTTAATGTGTGTCCTCTATATCATGAATCAAAGTTTGTTTTATATTCATGAAAATGACTTTTCTAGAAACAAAAGTTGACAAAGGTTAATGTTTTTACTCGCACAAAGAGTAATTTGCCATAAAAGCAATTACTCTGATGATAACATGAGATTAGCGATAACCCGATGAGACTACATCATGTTTCGAGCAGGACTGTATCTTCAAAATGAATGATTCCAGGTAATTGTGCTCTACTAATGTCTTAAACCCCACGTGACGTTTCTTTTATCTCTTATCTCAAGTTCAGTTACCGTGATGATGTTTCATGCAGCCGATTGATTTACCTTTATATCGGCGTGGACGATGTTCCTGCTGTGCATGTACATGAAAGAGGAACGGCCTGTGGGGAGGGTGGGGGGAATGAAATGATGGTGAGTGAGACAAGACGAGGATTTGTTAAATGTGGAGTCATGTTCTGCATGATGTTTACATAGTATGGATGGAATCAGGTTGGAGCATTAACCCTAAGTTGGAAAAAGAGGGAGATGCGACATGAGTGAATGTTGATATTATTGAGTGGGAGTGTGCATGTGGTGTGTTATGTGTTGTTTTTATCTCCATTTGTGGGTTTCACGAGATGGGAGGAAGTTCTTACAGAACTCAAAATCTTCCCCTCCTTTTTGTAAAGGATCACGATTCGTGAACCAAACTGTGAAGTTTCGTTCTCATAGCCTCGCTCCAAAGGGCTCCTTTCAAAATCTTCACTGAACCTCTGACAGCTTCCACTTGTAGCTCGTTTGGAGTGATATTCCCAAAAATGATTATTAAACACTCAGTGAGGGTTTTCTTCATCATTTCTATAGCTCTGATTATCACTGGTATAATTTAAGCTTTCTTCAATTTTCACATCCTCTTGACCTCAGATCCTGGTTTTGGTCATTTTCCTGATTTCTGTGGCATTTAGTCCAAAGTCATTGGAAACTGAAACCTCATCAACAATGCTGACTTTTCCTTTTTGTGTTTGAGCACTATGTCTGGACGCAATGCTTTGTTCGCAGTGTCCACACTTGATTGGATCATCTTGTCATGCGTGAGCATTATCTGTTCATTTTCAAGAATCTGATCTGGTTTGTGTTTCCATGATTGTTCTGGAACTGGGATGTTGAAATGTTTGACAGATGTTCCAGTGGATACTCTGCAGACGCTGTCATGTCTTTCTGTGTACCGCTGTTTTGCCATGAGTGTTTTACACTCCAAAAGGAGGTGGCTGATACTTCTGTTTCTACCCACAAAACCTGCATTTGTCCGATTGGCACAATCCCGCCATTTTCTTTAAGGCATCAGTGTAATGTCCTTGGTCTTGGGCATGATGACTTGTTCTCCATCCCAACTAATTTGACGCTTCTTAGCCATTCAAATGAGCTTCCTTGAAGATCCCTATCCTATAAAGCTCTTTTGAAAAAATATTCCTGTTCTTTTGTCATTCTCCCATTTGTCAGAGTATAACTGCTGATATTTCTTTTTAATGGTTTTCTTTATTTTTTTCTTTGCAATTATTACACCATTACCGAAGGTGGAAGGAGGTTATGTTTTTCCGTCTGTCTGTCTGTCTGTTTATTTGTGTGCAGGATATCTAAAAACGTTGTGCACAGATCCGGATGAAATTTTGTGGAGAGGTTGAGTGTGTGACAAGGACGAACTGATTCGATTTTTGTGAAGATCTGGATGCAGCTACTGAAATTTTCAAAGTGATTTTTCACCATTGAGTGCTGGGGCCAAAAACGATATGTTGCACGATATTTGAAAAATTATTGGGCCTGATATGTTCCACTGGATCAGGCATTGCATAGCGGAGGTATGCACTCTCCTGAGTACCCTTCTAGTTGGGGCTGTGTTTGTTTCTGTTTCGTTTTCCTGTGTAGTACCCATCATTTGCACCTGATTTTGGAAGTTTGTTGCTAAATGGATTAAGGATCCCTTTTCTAGTTTGTAAAATACTTTCTCATGTACAAATTTCATCTGATCGCCTGTTGAGCTTTTCACACACTCCACTAGTCCTATACACGATGTTCTGTACACTTGGTTAACCTCCATCAAACCACGTCCTCCTTCTCGCCTCAGTAAGTTCAACCTCAGTATGTATTGGTTTTTTGTAGAATATCTTGTGAATAGTTCAAAGTTTCCTTGTTTTGTATCTAAGTTGTTGATCTCCAATTGTGGCCAGTTTATAATTGCACGACTATATTGGAATACCGGTACTGCAAGTTGGTTTATATCTTGGTTTTGTTTCTTGGAGAGAGGGATGACTTCAGAATTAGTCTTATTCTGCGTAGGTACTCTTTGCTGATTATTTTAACATGTTTTTGTGTTGTACCTTGGAGCCTTCTTCTATTCCGAACTATTTGTCGGATGCTTCGTTTTCTATTTCCTGTATTGTTGTATTTTGATCAACTGAAATGTTGTCTGTTCTTTTTGTTTTTCCGTGCACAAATATGCATTTGGCACATTTGGCATGAACAAACTCCATTTGGATGTCCTCCGAGTACTGTGTGTGTGTACATGTGTGCGTGCATATGTATGTGTGTATATGTATGTGTGTGTATATGTATATATGTATATATATATATATATATGTATATATATATATGCGTGTGTATGTGTGTGTATATATGTGTGTATATGTATGTGTGTATATAATTATATATATATATATATATATATATATATATATATATATATATATATATATATATGTGTGTGTATGCGTGTGTATATGTGTGTATATGTATGTGTGTAAGTGTGTGTGTGCAGAGACGTGACAGAAGTAAATAGATACCTTAAATTTCTTCATTTCATCTGTATAACGCAGTTTTACTCAGTGATTTGTACTAACATTCGACTATTTCTTTGCAAAAACGAGTTCGTGGGTCTTGTATGACAATTAACTATGCCTCTAACCCAGAGAAACACACATCTTTCCGATTTTCAAAGAGGACGAATTGTTGGCCACTTGGAAGGTGGAGTCAGCCAGAATCAGATAGCTCAGAACCTTGGCATTCCGCTTTCTACGGTCAATCGGGTGATTGTGCAATTCACCAGCAAGGAAAGGAATCCACAGCTTCCAGTTCTGGTCAACCGGGCCCTCAGAAAGGTGTCTTCGAGCTGTCAAGCGGTCCATTGAGAAAACTTCCCGTTGTAAGGCAGCAGATTTTGCAGAGGAGGTCCAAGTTAGCTCCAGAACTGCCGTGCGTTACCTTCATCAACTGGGCTACAATGGGAGAGTAGCTTGGAGAAAACGTCTTTTTAGACCAGCCAACATTCAAAGGAGAAAGAAGTGGGCTGACAGATGGCCACCAAACCCTTGGAGTTTTGGCAAACTGTATTTTTTTCAGATGAATCCAATTTGCTCAATTTTCTGACAGTGGACACGTATCGGTCTGGAGATTCCCAGTGAAGAGTTTTCTTTGAAACCGATTGCAGCCAACTGTCAAACACTGTGGTGTTTCAAACAGGAAGCCATCTGGAACTTTCGACACTGGTTTAGGATGGCTTCCTGTTGGCACCAGGTCAAAGGACTTTAAAAACAGTTACCCAAAAATTCTGTCAAGGAAAACATCCAACATCTGATATCAAAACCAAATCCACCGACGACTTGCATTCTCAAATTTACGACTCCAAGACCATCAAACATTTTTACCTTTTCAAAAGATCCCCAAAGCCAACAACCCGGTCCATCTTATCGATTCCAACTTGCAGTTTCCGTACAAAAATGATCTTCAGTTATTCTGATAATAAATGGCTTCTCTCATTCAATCTTCACACTCTTTCATCAAGGACACTGATCACACACTCACAACAGCATCATGCCTCAATTGTCCTCTCATGCCTCCATTATCAATGTTCCTCACCATGTTCCCAATTGCTCAGGCTTTGCGTGTTTGCCGAGACATTGAGAACTTCAAATCCGGGTCAAATGAGATGTGTAAGTTTTTGCTGAGTTTGCCTTTTCCAGCTCCAATGTGGCTGGAGCACTGGAGCAGGCCCCCTCAATACCGACACACGGATGTTTAAAACTCCATAATTTTCCATTCATCATGTTCAAAACTCCATTATTAACCCCCCAAATTAATTACATTCCAATGTAAGCTTACTGGTACATTATTGGTCTCACCAAATCCGCTGAGAGTTTCCCGTACTTGACCAGAGGTCTATCAGTGTCCTGTGAACAAAACAGAAAGAGCTCTCTTTGGGCATGCTCCAGAAGTGTTGTCATAATTCCTTAATTGAGCACCAAAATGTGGAATGAAGACATCCCAGGCCAAAGATTCAAGGGAAGGATGGCTAAGAGATGTCGTACTCACCTACAGAGCCATCTTGCCAGAGTTTGAACATGCGTCCATCGATAAACTTTCACTCTGATGTTCTCAGGGATCAGAGTCACGTGGTGGTTTTTGTTTCTTTTTTCCCAGTTGCAAAATGCAATTTTCAATGAGCCATGAATAATACACCACCATAAAGGTGGAGATATATACGCGAGATTTGGATGTCCTCCAAGTACATGTCCTTTGCTGACGAATAACACAGAGCTGGAATGCGGAATGACATCCCAGACGAAACCCATCTTTCTACACCTCCATCTCACAAATCCGTCATCCCGACACCTTGCGTCTGCCATTCAATCCGTCACCTATGGACATTAGATTGTCCGTCATATGGGTTATAGTGTTAAACTGCAGTCAGCAAAGCGACAGGACGGGTTTAGTGCTGGACGCCGGGATGACGTGCACGTCCATGGAGGCCTAGCCTCGTGATAGACACCACGTTGTAATGACTTCCCCAACATAACGCTGTCATGTCATCCCAGTGAAAAGAGCATGACAGACAGAAGGACAGACGGGGAGATCCGGCTACTTTATTATACACACGACATTCCTCGCAAAAGTACCCGTCCCCAGTGATGGAAAGTTTAAGTTGATCTGTCAACATAAATTATTTCATGGATTTCAAAAAGGTTAATTGTGTCGCCACTCTCCATTTCACCGAGAGCTAAGGCTCTGAACTAACACTGCCCACCACAAAATGTGGTGCAATATCAGCAAGTGGAGGTTCAATTTGTTTAAAAAGAGTATAGAATCATTTCAAAAGTGAATGTTGGAGCTTTGCCTGCATGCTCAGCTTTTTAAACACAGTGTGGAAGCAGCTGCCGTGCACGAGAGACAGACAAATGCACGCAATGATACCACAGCTCGCAATATCAATGGACGTTTCCATGAAAGTTATAAGTACTGAATATCAATGAGCAATGCCATCTTGTTTTTATCTATTTACTGGTGTGGATTGGCTCATTACGCTTGCCTCTTCACGTATCGTTGCAGAGATTGACGTCACAGATTTGCTGTGTCGTCATGATTTACACCAATCGTAATACAAGCATTTATTTGTCCAAATTTATTTGTAATATTGGAGTTATTATATTTATTTGAAATTTATTTGTCATATAAAAAGGTCCACGTGGTCTAAATGGTCAAGGGTGTGACTTCTAATCTGTCTGAAGGTGTAAGGGGTCTGAAGGTCTGAGGGGTCCTTTTAGTCCCTGGTCTAAAGGTCTTCAATGGCGAAGGGTCGCAGCAGTCTAATGTGTCGAAACATACATTCCAATAGTACGTAATTAATAGACGTATGTGTGTGAAATCAGTGCGCAACTGACGTTCAAACAGTTTTGTAATTAAAGATACATAGTCACACAGCTTCACTGTGAAAGGACATTCCAAGAGTAGGAAATTTATAGACGTTATGTGGTTTGCAACCAACGTTCAAACAGGACGTGATTAATAGGCATTTCGTCACACGGCTTCAAGGACTGACTGACACAGCTCACAATACTCGGTTACGGTAGTTTCTTTGGATGTTTTGCACCGATTCAACAGCCAGTCATATTGTGTGTGTCTGGGTGCCCATTGGTAGCGTTGTGAGACGGTCCGCTTAAGATTGTTGGCCTTGACACATCGTGCCGGATGAGTAACACGAACGATTTCACATATTCATCGTTTCTACATGACCCTCCATCAACAGATTAACAACATGGAGGATAAAAGTCGTAAATGCTGAGTTGAACAAACGTCCTGAACTCAAGGACTTAGTAAGTAAAGCACGTTGTCTGGACCCGGCCGTCGGTTTGCGCGAACGCTGCTGAATTGTGACGTCATTGATTCCCTCTGAAATTCTATCTATATTCGATTTTTGAATCCGCTATCACCTGCGTAAAACATGGAAACATAAATGTGAAGATTTCGGAAGTATGAACAGATATGTTCGGAGAAAAGTGTGTTAGCAGGAGAACGCTCATCGACGAACCTTCGGCCTTTCATGGGTGCACATCGTCAGGAGTTTTTGCAGTATGGGCTGCAAGATATTAATTTTTGGACGAGTTTGATCAGGAAGGTCTCCAATGTTTCGTTGTGCAGAGCCCACCCCCTTTCTCCCAGGTACGTTTTCAAGTATTTCGGCTTTTTTGAAAGTTATTTTTCATCGTTTCATTCTCAATTCTTATCGTGCAAGCATGAAATATGTCCAGGCTGCTCCGATGAACTTACTTATAATAATAATAATAAAAGTCCTTTCAAAGTTACCAGTCAATGCATAAGCTGAGAATTAAATCTCAGTAAAGCAAACTGTTTGTGCACAGGTGCACCTTTGGACATTATACTCTCACTCCTCGCACAAATTCCATGGCCATGTAGACGAATGTATCTGAATACTTGACGAACAGAACATCAACTGTATATAGAGAGCAGAGTTTCACAAAGTTAAATGAATACAAAGTCATTCCAAAGGCTTTTTTACCACATCATGAAATTCCAGAGTATAGCATTATGGACTGTCGCATACAAATTCCTTATCAAACACTATTGGCAAACATTATAACATTTTGTTTATTTTATGGTTGTAGTTCAATTTTAAAGCTGTTTGTGCAATGTCACAACATAAGAGAGTCCTTGTGCTTAAACAACAAAAGACCTATTGTGTTTGAAGTATGAAAATTCCACGCCAATGGGGGGAAAAAGAAAACGATACATACTGAATATCGGATGTTTCAGTGAGAGATCAGAGCAGCTTCCCCTGAAAAACTGCAAGAAACAGAAATATGTCCATATTATATAAAGTTAAAAAAATAACAGACTGTAAACAAGGTTGAGATTTCCTTCATGGTGCCACCTCACCTCAAAGCCAACAACAGACTTGTCATCCTCCATTGTTCTCAGCTATTGCATGAAAAATCATAACTACTTCAGGTTTACAAGGCATTTGTCCTCAGTTTCAACAGAATATTGCTCTCCCCTATTTGATGGGTCCCCAGCATCACATCTGTCTCTTCCAGAGTCTGTGTAATCTGAAGCTCTCAAATTATTGGCTTCTCCAGCTTGTGAGACCACAGTACAAGATTTGTTTCTCTCACATCACAGAGAGGTCAGTGACCTGCTTTTATTTTTTTTTAACCACCTCTTCTGCAGGAGCTGGAATATCTCCCCAGCTTTCCCTTCTCTCTTCTCTCCTCTCTCTCTCGCTCATCATTGTGACCCTCAACAAGGTGCTCCAGGATGCAATTGGTCTCCAGTTACCACTTCCTGTGAGTTCCCAAGATCTAAGCTTTCCACACACCTCCACTCTTTTTTTTCTTTTTTTCTTCTTTTTTGTATACCTTGTCGAGGCTCGTATGAGAGCTAACACCAACACACAGCAGGGGGGCATGAGACAAGAAGGGGCGGGAGTTGGGAAGGACCAAAAACAGTGGGGAACAGGACATTCGAGATCTGTGGAAGAGAGAGGATAGGGTGGGGAACATGGAAATACAAAGATGGAGATTACAGGACTTTCAGGAAGGAAAGCAGGCAATTTGAAGAGGTAGACTTGGGTGGATTATTCAGGAGTAGGAAAAGATTTGAGGATTGGATGGGGGATGATAAGAGGTGGTGGTGAAAGCTGTTTTGGAAGCGTGGAGGGAAGAATATGATTGATAGAGTGCAGGAGTTTATCCAACAGGTGGGGAAAAAGAGGAAATGAAAGGTGAGGTGAGCAGTAATCTGCGAATTTGGTAGTTTTACCAGAAGGGGTTGTTGGCGGCCTTGAGCGCCCGTGGAATGTGGTGGACAAATCGCAGAGTGAGCAGAGAGAGGCGAGGGCTGGAGAGGAGACGGGAGAAAAGACAGAAAGACCAACGACCAGCCTGCGGTGAGAGGCCCAAAGACAGCCTCATCGCGGGAGATTGCCAATGATCCGAAATGCCTTTGGTTTCCACAGCGTGAAGCCGAAAAGGTGGGAGGCAGGAGCACCAGCCCAGAGGGTAGAGCAGTTACTCTATCAGGCTGTGGAACGAGAAGCTTTATATGTGGTCAGGACTCAGGAGGGCCGCAGGAAGGAATTTTGCATGAACGGAGGATTCCCGTCGGCGGACTGGCTTTGGAGGCGGGTTGAAATGTGGCTTTCCCAGGACAGATCATCGCGAGATATGAGACCCAGAAGCTTGAAAGAAAGGACTTCTTCCAGAGGATTGTTGTGAAATGGATGGGGGGGTTTTCTAAATGGTCCTTTCGGAGAAACATTAGTGAGAGTGTGAAGATTTGTCCGGATTGAAAAGAAATGTTTCCACTGTTTGGACCAGTTTGTGGATTTTACCCACGATTCTGCAGTGAGCGAAGAAGCTGTGCTTCTGGTCCTGAAGGATGACCGATGGTACGGCAAGAGGGTGGAGTCATACAGCAAAGTGATATAGAGGTTTTCACAGAGAGTGGAGAGATCATTGATGAAAACCAGAAAAAGAACAGTTGTCCAGAACGGCTAACTTGAGGAACTCCAGCTGGACAGGAAGAGGGGATGAAAGAAAACTCATTTAGGGCCACACGTTGACTGCGACAGGAGAAGAAGTCTGCGAGCCATGAGTGAGAATGGGGCCTGGATACCATAGGAAGAGAGTTTGGGTGAGCAGGGCAGGGTGCTAGACCATGTCAAAAGCACGCCGATGTATCTAGGGATATGGCTCGATTTCATGTCGGCGATTTGATGTACCTCCATCCATTGTTGGGGAAGCAGAGCGGCATATCCAGGGTAGAAGTGACTGGTCTGAACCAAATTGAAGATCAGAAATCAAGCATGGAGGAGAAGGTTATGTTCTGAAGCGATGATGCATTCCATAACCTTGCTGATGAATGGAGGAAGGGCTGATTGGGTCTTCAGTTGGAGGGATCTGTTTTGCACCTTTTTTCTGCAGGGCAGTAAAGTTTGCTGATTTCCAAGCAAGAATGGAAGAATGACCTTGGGCAATGAGAGGTGTGAGTAGAACAGAGAGAGGGTGAGCAAGAGCAGAAGAGCAAGGTTTTTAGGACGCGTGGGCTGATGCCGTCTAGCGACCGGTTGCAGAATTGAGTCGAGGGTTTGACAGCAGCTCATCACCTTGTACCAGGAGAAAAGGACAACAGAGTCTAGGGATAAGATTGGTGCGACTGGGTAAAGTCGGTAGAGAGAGCCGATGGGTTTTGCGACACAGATTTATGCTGCCAACACCGAGTTTAGGCATTCAGCCTTTTCAGCGGTGCGGTATCAAGCAGTGCGGCCATTTGAAGTAAGGGAGGGATGGAGGGGAACATTACACCAGAAACAGATTTTATTAGACTCACCAGGATTTTGAAGGAGGGAGAGAGGTTTGTGAAAGTTCGACTGAGCTTTGAAGATGTTTGTTTTTGGCCTCTCCTGAGGGTAGATACAACATTGTTTCTGAGCTTGATGGAAGGAACTGAGATTACCCTCAGTTGGTTTGCTTTCCATGAGGCAAAGCAGTTGTTTCAGGACAACTGCCCACCACAAGCTTCGTGACAAGGGCGGAGGAAGCCGGTCGACAACTAGAAAACGATGAGGTATCAGAATCTGTGCATGAGGGAGAGCAAGTTTCTTTGAAAAGAATTCCCAGGATGATTGATGTTTGAGAAAGTAGCGATAGGAGACCAGTCTATAAGTTTGATGGCTGCTTGGAGACCCTGCCAGTCGGCTGAGTGAATTGCAGAACTCGACGGCGGTGAGGTGGTTCTCTGATAACAGCCGGAGAGATGTCCACTTTGGAAAGGACGTGGTCAGAAGAACCGTATTGGAGCGGAGGAGAGCAGCAGATATTGTTCAGGGAAATTTGTCAAAATCAGATCCAGAAGAGAATGGGAGTACCATTGGTTGAGATCCGGGTCGGGAAGTTGACCGATTGAGTCAGCCCAATGAGTCGCAGAAAGCTTTTGCTGAGGTGCCATGACGTGAGAGGGTACCCACAACCTAGGCCACAACTGGCATAGATGACAATTGAATTCCGCGCATATAGGAAGAGAGAGTTTGGATG
>CM068957.1:13411161-13425303 GCA_035128595.1 Eptatretus atami
AAGAAATGTTGTTTTAATCAGTGTCTCAATGGGACAGAGATCTTAATTATAATCCCAATTTAAGTCATTCCCTTAAGTTATTCCCAATTTAACATTGGGGGGTTGGAGGGTGGAGGAGGGGAAGGGGGCAGAGATTAAACTCCTGGTTCGAGCTTTTGAGTCTTGAGCAGAGTATTTTCAATTTATTTGTATTATCCCAGTCTCCTATTTAGAGGTTTAGGGTTAAAATAAGGAGAGTTTTTCCCCCATTCATTGCATGGGGTAAATGGGGAGAAAATCAGACTCCTGTTCGGGCTTTTTAACCTTAAATTCGGAGCTTTTCCTCATTCATTTGAATGACTGCACTAGAAACCCCATATATCTACTACTATGACCTTGTCCAGCTGAGTGATCAGAGCCAATAAGCTGTTGAACCTCAGAGCCAGAGATAGAAGGAAGATAAGCCCAGAGAACCCCCCCACACCCACACACACACACACACACACACACACACACACACACACACACACACCACACACACAGATTTTCCTTTTTACAGGAAGTACGTGGATCGAATGTTCCTGTTGATGTCAGTGTGAGTCTCCAAGTGCGTGGTGATGCCCATTTTAGTATTTGGTTGTGAGGTTTGGGGTTGTTTCAACACCACCCATGTTTAAATTTTCTGTCATAAATTTATCAAACAAATATTACACCTCAATAAAAGGACAGATAACTGTATGGTACTTGTGGAAACAGGAAGTTACCCGATTCGAGACTTCATTGATAAGAGAATGGTCAATTTTTGGTTGCGAATTGTAAGTGGTGAGCAGAACAAATTTTCTACTGTTATGTTTAGATGAACAAAGTGTCTTCATGAAAATGAAATATTTGAGTCTAAATGGATATCGACCATGAAAAGTATTGTTGATCATTGTGGTTATTCCACCATGTGGTACGATTTCTCTAACTTTGAAAAAATTACGGTTCAAGTAAAATTCTTCACATGAGTGTGCAGATTTGGCATGATAAAGTCAACAGTGACCTCCTGTATGCCTGGTGTTGGCTTGATGGTTAGGGCGGTGGGCTTGGGATCCTCACGTCCTGAGTTCAAATCCTGCTTGGCTGTTGAAGTAAATGTTTGGTGGGGTTGATTCAGCCTGTCATCCTTCTGAGGTCGGCAAAATGAGTGCCGGCATGCTGGTATACTTTTGGAGTGGCGACCCGTCCAGGATTGTTCCCAATAGCCAAGGAGACTTCTTTGGCAACACCAACGCTCTACACAGAGTATGGTCCCAATGGATGGATGGATGGATGGATGGCATGGTGACCCAACCAGGATTGTTCCCAATAGCCAAGGAGACTTCTTTGGCAGCACCAACGCTTGACACAGATTACGGTCCCAATGAATGGATGGATGGCGTGGTGACCCATCCAGGATTGTTCGCAATAGCCAAGGAGACTTCTTTGCCAGCACCAACGCTCTGCACAGTTTGATACCTGTGCTCAAATTATGGTTTCTTTAAGAACAAAGTTTTACTTCAAGCCTTATTCACTGCAACTCTCTCCAGTCCTAAGAGTTAATATGTGTGAATTCCCCTGCGGTAACCATAATCTTCCTGCTCATCATGGTTGCTATTCAAAAGATACTTTTCAGCAGTTGTGTCCATTATGCGAGGATAATGAGACTGGTCACGAATTTCACTTTCTCATTGTCTGTCCAGCATTCAATAATGCTCCTAAGAAGTGTATGAAACGTCTTGATTGGGAAAATCCCTCGGTGCATAAAATGAATGAGTTATTAAATGTGGGTAATGTTGCTCAGCTTGTTAATGTGGTGAAGTTTATTGGGAGCTTATTATCCAGGTTCTAATAACTTGTTAATTTCTTTGCCGTCAGGTAGAAATTTTGTATGTTGAATCTTGCTGAGTTAAAAATACATTATATCTGGTCATCTGTATCCAGACATTATTCGTTCTGTAGATACTTGGTCACCCTTTCTGGCGCACCGCAAGATGGGGCTTTGCGATCACTTCTGTGTGTCTGTGTCCGTGTGTCTGTCCAGGCCGTAAGTTCTTTACCATTTGAGCTTTCGTCATCAAATTTTCAACAAAGCTTGATAATCAGAATACGGAGAAGGAAATTAATAATTTTGTTGAAATAATTTTCATTATTACCCTCGCCGGAGGAGAGGGTATGGCATTTGGGTCCGTTTGTTTGTTTGTCCGCACAGAACTTGAGTACATCTTTTCTCTGTAACCACGAGTCGGATTGAGACCAAATTTTCACCATAGGAGTGATTACACATGTGGAATGTTTTAATTATGATTATGACGTCATAGGTCACATGGTGTGGCAGCCATGTTGGAAAAAGGAAAAAAACCTTGGACCTCTGTATTTCCGAAACCATGCCATAAAAAAAAATGAAACTTGGCACATGTGAAGTTCTCCTCATGGGAAATAAGTGTGATTTGTTGTTTTTTATGTCATCGGTACCTTTGGTATGACGTCATAATTGCATATACTGTGCTACATCCGATCAATATGAAAAATTTTGAGCGGCATCTTTTGAAAAATTGGTAAACAGAAAAAAAAATGAATGACGTCTTCGGTCATGTGGTTCAGGAGCCATATATATAATTATATATATAGATATATATAGTTGTAGATTTCCGCCCGCCGGCATGCGAACGACCCGCGTACTAACACATACGCGGTTCGCTTCGCCCACCGAACGGACAATCCAGTCCAAGCTTTCCGGATCAACACCGGAACCAGCCACGGGTGTGTTTTTAACCACACCACAACCTTGTCCGCACTCTACCTGTGCTACAGGGTCCGATCGCCAAATCTTCGATTTACCTAATTATTCACGCGGGTAGGTTACCGAGAGATTGTACCTCAACGGAACGCTTTGGAAACGAGCGGCTTAAGCAGCTCGCTTCCTTTTGGGATAACCGAGCGGGTATTATCACGCAGTCCCGTTGAGCCCGATCACTTCACCGGCTATTTAAAAACCAAACTATATTCCGAGTGCAAGATGGGGCAGTTCAATGAGGGAATGGACGGCAACGAACAGGTTTACATTCACACAAGGACATTTATTATAATAAAGCACGTATGCAATTAAACAGGCAAAACACGTATGCAATTATACAAGCAACAAAAGCCACGACAAAAGAACTACGACCGTCTATACGAAATGCAATGCAAACATTTACAGCACACAAAGCACTTAACAATTTCTACTTATTAGAGCGGGCCCACGGACACACGTACGCACACACACACACCCAAGAAATGGTGGCAGAGCCCTTTAATAACGGGCTCCAGCTCGTAGGACAGGTGAGCTGAAACCCAGAGCCCATCTCGAACCTCTCCACCTCGTGTGGTCTTCAAGTTGTTCGGACCCGGCCTCCAGCGAGAGCGAGCTGGATCCAATCGCCATGAGCTGTATCCTTCCCGAGCTCCCGCGAATCCTCCCGCACTTCTCAACACGTGCTGGTGAGACGAGGCGCAGATCCTTCCCGTCGATGCGTCACTTCCCCAAGGAACCACCTCCACGAAAGAGTCGATGAGTCGCACCAAGCCGGGAACCAAAATGGAGAACAAAGAGCTCCACGAACCAAAGAAGAATAAGCCACCACTCGCAGCTCGAGCCGAGCGACCGTCTTAACTTTCTTCCAAAACAGGGCAGCTTGAGCAAAAGCTCTCCGAGCTAAGCAGAAGCCGAAGCTCACGGAACCATCAAAGCAAAAAGCCTCCAAAATCCTCCTCCCGAGCCAGGCCTCAGCCGAAGCTCACTGAGACAGCCGAAGCAAAAAGCTTCCGAAGGCCTCAACCCTAACCCAAGCCAAACAGGACCCGAAGTCTGCTGAACGACTGCCCTCAACTCCCTTCTCCAACTCTGCCCACGAACAAAAGAAAAGATCTCCTCTTATCCTTCTCCCGCCCTTCCCCCGCTCCCGGCGTGACTCATGACTCATGCCCTCATGCTCCATCCCCGCTCAGCCACGGGTGGGAGGGAGTTGGTTCATCATGAGTCACGGAGCGGCAGGATTCTTCTTCCTCTTCGCAGAAGAGGGGGAGGGATGTCTCCATTGTTCGTCCCTAACTATTAAATCGATCCGCAGTGCATCATCGATTTCTGAACATTAAACAATGAAAGGTGAGCTATCTAGGGAACAAGCACTTATCGACATAGCTGACTAAAGGAACCTGTATGTTGTGTGCAATCGAATTCCCAAATTCGTAACAATACATACAGTAGACTACTACGTAAGTTGTCACCATCGGGACCGAGAAAAAATGACGACTTAGACGTGTGACGACTTACGCGTAGTCTACTGTATATATTTTTTATTTTTTTTTTAAACCTTCAAAACCTTCTTCTCTGAAATGGGTGAAACAGATTGAGGCAAACTTTCCAGCTATGACCGCCTATCCATGAGGAACAAACCATTCCCACCGATGATGTTATAGGTCACATGATTTGGCAGCCCATAATTATATTTTACCCTAAAACCTTTAAAAATCTTCTTCTCTGGAATGGCTGGACAGATAGATGGGAAACTCCATCCCTCTCGCCCACATCCCCCTCTGGCGAGCACCCATCCTTTCACTCCCTCTTCTCTCTTGCCACTTGCTATCTGGCCCGAGTTCTAATCTCTTCTACTCCGTCCCTAGTCAGATATTTGTGGATAAGTGATGCTACTCTTCCTAATTTGTAAAGCTTGGTCATTTCTGCCCTACTGGTCAATTTTGTTGACTTCAATTGGTTCATGAATCTTTTCCCCTTCCCTTTCATTCCCCAACTTTCATACATGGAATGCATTTTACAAAAACCACGCCCAGCAGAAGCCACTTTAAGAAACAAAATGCAAACATGTTTGAGGCAGCCACTGTCACTGTCCCGGGGGCAGTTGTTGAGACACCATGGACCGCCGTTTGTCGATACTCCAGGGATGGAACACAAGGAGTGTTTGCAGCTGTTGATGCCCTAGGGGCTGTTAATGCACGAAGGGTGCCGCAAGTGTATCTCAGACTGCCTGTTCGAGATTGTCTGCCAGAGTGCGGGTCTGGGACACGAAGCGCAGGAACGAGTCATGCAAGGGCTGGAGGCAAGCAGCCCATAAGCCAAAGTATGGTGCTGTCCTGGGGTGTCACGCAGCTCCAAACATGCTCGCACCACATGCTTCCGACACTCCAACCCTCATCTTTCCCATCCTAAACCTCTCTCACAATATTGGCCTGACATAACCCTGCATGGTTGCATGAGGAAACAGAAGAGTACCCTCCCTCCCCTCCCCACCCCTCCCCCCAACTCTGTTCTGCTCAGTTTTCTTGTCTCCTTTTTCCAGATTGAATGATGGTTATTTGTCTTTTGTCTAAATAAGTCGGTCTAAGGAAAATACCGACTATGGCTAAGTCTGCTCTTCTGTGTCTTTTGCCTTTTGCTTGCTGATAAATAATCCTCACTTTAATGATTGCCTTGCTTGTTAAATAAACCTTTAGTGTTTGTTCTTTCAAATCTGCTCATAACGTCCTTTCCTTCATTGGTCCAGCACAGTCCACATTAGATGGAAAGTTTTATCCCTCATGATTCGTTCCAGTATAGCCAGTGTGTACCCATGGTTCTCACTTGGCCATACATGAATAGATAGACAGGAACGTACTGAGGGCACGGAACTCGCTAGATCGGTTAAGCTCATTAACAGGTAAACGGTCTCAGATGAGGAACGCTGTTCGAGTTGTCAAGTTTAATTGACGTTCGTGGTTGCTTAACAACCCGTTGGACCATCAACATGGCTTGCTACATTCAGATGCTCAAGAAACTGAAACGTGCACTTCGGCAAAAGTGCCCCATGAAAAAAGAAAAAAGAAACAAAAAGCTGTCATCTTTCAACATGACACTGCAAGACCTCACACTGCATGTTGAACAATGGAGAACATCTCAAAGAATGACTGGGAAGTGCTGCCCCAACCCCCACACAGTCCAGACTCCCCCCACCCTCCCAGACTACCATCTATTCAGGCCCTTGAAAGATCACATGAGAGGCTAGCACTATGAAAACAATGAGGTAGTCGAGATAGCCGTGCGTAGATGGGTGTGAAGTGTTTGAACGGACTTCTACTGCAGCAGGATTTTCAAGCTCGTGCAGCACTGGCAGAAAAGTATGGATCATTCTGGAGATTTTGTATCAAAGTAATGTGGTATGTCCAGTTACTATTGACAATATCAGTTTTCTTACAAGTGCCTTTGTTTTACTGTACAGTAAACGTACTCATGATTTTTGGTACAACCCTCCTATATGCATATACATCCGAGTAGAGGAATAATGGGGTTTCTGAGGCATCCATGCAAATGAATGGGGAAAACAGGCCAGCGCATACATCAACCCAAATTGCGTTAATAAATTCAATATGGAAACCCAAAAACTCTGGTTTATCTCCCTGTGTCAGGAAAGAAAAACCATTACACAGAGTAAAATTATAGGATAAAACGCGACCAAACATAATCGTATGATTTCTTTTAAGGAGAAGTTATATCCATCAGAACAATCACTACGTGGAAGTTTCCAATAAATAAATACGATGGTTATTGTGAGGAAAACACGAGTTGGAAAAATATAAAATAATTACAGGGAGGATGGGATGCCCTTTCCCCATACTACAAGGTGAAGGTAGATCTTGGTAGAGGATACTATAAACTAAGAGACAAAGGGTGTCGGGACATCAAGTTCAGGAGATGGAATTAATTGATACTCTAATGGGATATAAGTTCAACTATTCTTAAACATAAAAGACCTAATTGCGCTTCAACTGCTTCTCCTGGGAAAGTAGCGGGTGCTATAAAGAGGTATAAAAGATGCCCAAAAGGAATCTCATAAAGTACAAGCAATAAAAAGAAATTAAAGAAAGGCAAAAACTCGCGTGTCTCCCCAAGAAACAGAAGAATTAATTCAAATACTTGGGCGTCAGCGGTTTCAAAAGTTTTAACATCTTTTGTTCCTAAAATAAATTACAAGTATGAAGCCAATTTATAGTATCTATGATTGGGATGATACCATTGTCACTCAAACTCCACTAAAAAAAGAAGATTACTTCAAAGGGAAATGCAATAACTGGAACTGACTGGAATTGGCAAATGGCTATAAAAAAGTTTGAAATAAATAATCAACAAACTTATTTGAATCTTCCGAAAGTTTCTTGTTGTGTAAATTTACATTCACTAAGGCTGCGGGACTAACACAAATGCATTACACTCGGTCAATGATTTCTTCTTGGAATATGTTTGATATGTTCGTTTATACATTGGAACACCAAGAGTTGAAGCGGGTTGATTTGTCTCTGCTGTATCTGAATTATGAAATTTACCACTATATTCATTCAGCTGATAGAATGGGAAAGGGCGGCTGTCGAAGGTTTTATTCCTGATTAATGTCAACGGAAAAACAAACACAGACCCTGATATAGTCAAAGGAAAGGAATGCATAGATGATGATACAAAAAGCAGTTAATAGTTTTTAACTGTGGCAGTTCCTCTTAAAGGTATATTTGGATTTTATTGATCATAATAAAATTTCTGCTAGGGGTCTTAAAACTTAGGATTTCAACTACAAAGGAATGATAATGAAAATAGATTACTTTTTTTGGTGTCGGTTAGTGCTTTTGTGTCAGAATAAAATGTAATGATGTGAAATGAGGTTGGTATATTAGTGAATATACTCCTAATCTTAAAACAGAACGAGATGTTGAATAGAAGACTTAACTCAAAGAAACCCACTCAATGTATCATACCTAAAAAGATGTCAAACACGTTAAACTGAACCAAACCACTTTACACGGTGGATTGGGTGTTCTGGAAGGAAAGCCACGATATCTGTGGATCATTTAAAAAAAAACCAAGATTGGTGATTACTGCTTACTGATAAGAATAATGCATTGAGCTGATAATGCAAAGGTGAAACAACTTCGTGTTTCTCTAAAGTGGAACCATTTTATCTTCACGAGGATAGATTGGAAATTTATGGGGAAAAAATGATTTTGCTGAAGATACAAGTCGTTACCAAAACGTGTGTGAAAAAGTAATCGGAAATAAAGAACCTATTTTGATATGACAGCATTATAAAGTTGTATACAATCATGACGTTTGATCTGATGTGCTTCAAAAGGAAAACATAAAGTTCTAATCGAGTGATACTTCCCTATACATTGAAGAGGAGAGAGTGAAGAAGTTGATACAATATTGTTTGCTTTGGAGAAACAGAATTACAGATTAATACAGATAATGGTGTTATTGCTATGAGTCTTACAATAATTTTTGTTAAATAAATGAGTCGGCAAAGTACCAACTGGCGTATATGTTAATCAAATCAATCTTCATCAAACTATCATTCTGTTTCAAAATCAAAAGCCTTGTATGATTTGACGTAATACATTCAGAGAAAAAAGAGCATTTAAGAATTGATGTTTTGCTCACTTAAAATTACAATGACAAAAAACCCAGTTGAAAAAAATATTTAATAAGAGAGATGATGGAGGATTCTCCATTTCTAATTCTTTATTTGCTGGTTTAAGTGCGGGCTGGAGCATTGACGGGTGGTATTTCACAGCGCGTGGAAAGCTTCCAACGAAAGGAGGCTCAAACTTTCCAGGCTTCAAAAGCATTGAAAGACATAACAAAGATTGGAGAAAACAAATTAGTGGAAGTGGTGTCTGTAATTTAGCAGTTTTGCTGAAAAAACTGAAAGTTCTGCCGATACAAGCAGAGCATTGTAGTTGGAGATATTGCCTTTCTTATATCGCCACAGCAGGTGTTAAATTAACTAAAAGGGTAATGCGATTATATCTTTCTAATAAATAAATGAGCATGGATGAGTGGTTTTAAAGAATTTGGAAAGAATACAACATCAAATTTACAACTTGTCAAATATTGTTAAGAAATCTAGGAGAAATTCATGAATGTGTTATTTGTATGAGATGAATTAACAAAACGTGCCTAAACATACAAAGAGATATTGATTATGAACTAAGAGACATAATGGAAGGTTTCTCATTGGGTTTGTATTTTTTAATAGTGGTCAGACAAATATTATTTTGATAGTTTTGGTCTGCCACCACCTGTTTAAGTCATAAAATTCTTACAGAATGGTGTTATCAACATTATCAAGTTCAATAATTAAATTCCAAGTGTTGTGGACAATGTCCAAGTGTTGTGGACAATTTCCCAAGTTTGTGGATTAGTAATTCCAATTAAAGTCATTACACCAATTATGTCTATTAGGGTATTTCAACTCAACAAAAATAAAAAAAATTTATTACATTTATTTTTAATCTAATATAAATGACCTTATGTGCAAAAGATGGTTCTATCTTTGGTGTATCCCAATAACTGGATATTGATTTAGCAAATTATTACCACAAAAGGCACAGGCTGAACGGACAGAAATATTAGTATAACAAAAAAATATTAATATGAAAAATGCTTTATAAAAATTATAAATTTATTCCAACCAGACTGACGCTGAATGACTTGCGTGGAGCATTAAGTGATTGATCACAAGATATATATCCTTAAAACAAAAACGGCCGTGTATTCCAAAGATACAGAAGTGTTGATTTTATCTGCCAGGTCATACAGAATTCACAGTTCGAATTAAAATAAATTTTAAAGAAGGGCGTATGATTTGTATTGAGAATTAGAAACAATTGGGCGTATGCATATGAATGATTTAGGGTTAATTGTCATTTAGACATTGACCTAGAAGACTGGAACAATTAAATCAGTCTCGTAAGGAAAGAATATTATCCACTTGTTGCTGAGAATAGTTTTGATGGAAGCATTGATAGTAAAACAGACAAATAAAATAATTTAATAAGTGGTAAATATAATAATGGTTTTGCCCGTAGTTTATATTTCATGAAAACAGAAAAAAACAGGAATATATAATAAGTAAGGAAATTACAAAATGATTTAACTATGGAAGATGGGGAGTTTCATGTCATAATATTATTCTGTCATATATTATCTAATACATTAAATGACAAGCAAGAAGGCTTCAAGAAAATTTATCATTCTGTGTCGAAAGCGATACCTTCAAGAAAAGGGTATTCGGTATTGAATAAATAGGTTCTACAATATAAGAATGAGGTATTTTCAATAAAAGATTAGGCTTTATTACTTGATGTGAAAACGACAACTTTGGATTTAATTAAATGTTAAATAATGAAAAATTAAATGTTAAGAAAACGTAAGCTCTTTTTAGAAATTTCAGAAACAAATTTCATTGGTTTCCTGGTGTAAAAAAAATTATTTTGGATACAGATAACAAGAAATCCTGCATGAATAGATGTAGATATTCTATGGGGTATAAGTGAAATTCAAGGATAGTAAGGGACGAGCAAGGCAGTGAGAAAATGAACAGAAGAAGAGAGAGAAGAGGAGGAAAGGAGAAGAGAGAGAAGAGGAGAGGAGAGAGAGTAAAGAAAGAGAAAGAGATTAAGAGATGAAAGGAGGAGTGGGGGAAGAGAGAGGAGAGAGGAAGGAGGAAAGAGAGAAGAGACAGAAGTGAGGAGAGAGAGAAGAGAGAGAAGAGAGAGATAAGGAGGAGAGGAGGAGAGGGAGAAAAGAGAGAGAATTAAATAAATATTGAAAATATGGAAACCAGTGAGATTAAAATAAGATTGGGGGTATTACAGAAAATAAATGATCTCAACGCACGAGAGGAAAACAAAGAATTGATGTATTCGAAATATTTTCGACAAGCACTTATTAACATCGTTTTTCAGGGAGAAGATATTAAACGAAAAGATGGAGATAAAGATTATATTATTAATGATGTTTGGTGTTGATTGCACTTCAATTAAAAGGTTTTCATTTTTTTGCTTAAATAAATGGAGGAGAGAGTGAAGACATTTTCTGAGGATTCTTTATGTTTTAAAAAATTAAGATTCAAATGTTGCATGTTGGAAATAAAAAGGGTTTTCGCACTCTGAGGAATTTTCACATAAAAAATGAGTTATTGTCTAAAAAGTAAAAAGGAAAAACTAATACTAAAAAATCTCATATTTAAATAAAAATAACAGGGTATACAAAAAGGTACATTGTTCTGTGTGTGGCTTTAAAAAAAATGAGTAAATTTATCTCCAAACACAAAAGTGGAGGAGAATATACAACAAGTTTTTATCAGGAAGTAATTTGTACAACTTATTGGAATACCAGGGGAATTACAGTCTACCAGGGTATTCTTTCTGTGTCGGCACAAACTTGGATTAAAAGATTAGATGAGGAGGAAACAATCCTAACCATGGAGAAATCATCAATAGGGGATGAAGTGTGGCATTGAGGCAACGATAGATTGATTATTGGAATACCACAACTTTAGAGAAAAGCATGAAAGACGAGTAGCAGAAAGTTGTATTAATTTGTCTCTGATACAAAATTCCAACCTGAGAGAAAAAGTTTATAGGTCATCGGTGAAGAAGATGATCAGTACTAAATTGATAAACTTGGATTGGAAATTCAAAAAAAACTTATTAGGCTCTAATGATGTCATTAAGATTGAAGAGCAATTAGCTGATTATTACTAAACCAATATTCACAAAGGTTTCATAGAAGAAGTTTATTCAAGGAAGTGATTATATCTGTCGCTGATTTTGATTGAACTCAATAATCATAAGGGTAACAAGTATGCTTTATTTACCGTTATCGATTTGAGGAGTAGATATGCGTGGGTTGCGCCCTTCAAAAACAAAGACAGGTTAATACTCTTATATGTTAGCCTTTCAACAGATAATTTAATAAAAGTAAGAGAAAACCTTAAAAAATTTGGACTGATGAGGTAGAGAGTCTTTATAACAAGACATTTACTGATTTTCTAAAAAAGTACAGCATTACATTATACAGTACCTTTAAATGAAGGAAAAGCCGTTTGCTTAATTGAACGCTTTAATCGCACCTTTAAAGAGAGACTTATATAAAAAAGTTCACAAACTCGGTTCTCAACAAATGGTCATCGTGGTTTATTCAGGATATTGTAGATAGGTATAATGACACGATTTCACACCTGTCAACGAATATGGAAAACCATCAGAAACATTTACAACATAGAAATATGAAAAAGAATAATGTCAGAAAACCTAAGGTTCAAGTTGTGATATCGTAAGAATATATATAGGTGGAAATCTCATTTTGAAAAAGGTTTATACTAAACGATGACAAATAGCTTTTTAAAATTGTTGATGTAATAGCATACTTAGTTCCTTGGTCCTTGTAAGGTATTATGATTTAAAGGCGGGAAGAGATTTTTCAGGTTCATTTTATTCACAGGAAATTACAAAAAAACAAGATATTGAAATTTTTTTTTTGACTCTGCCCCTTTTTGACTCCGCCCACAGAAACCCCGCCCACACAAAGAAAGCCCCCCACACAAGCCCCACCCCCTCATCCCCCCTGTGCGCCCCCCACCGTTGACCCACCTCCCCCCACCCCTCACCCTTCCCCCACACCACACACGGGGAGGGGAGGGGCGGTGGTTGGCGTCATTGGGGGGAGCGCACCCAGCCCCCCCCCACCTCTCCTTTCCATTCTCTTTATTCTTTTTTTTGTAGTTAAGATCAGATAATTATAAGAAAAAACAAGTATAATTAATCAACATTGAAAATATTAAATATCAGTTGTAAAAAATAGATGATATTTTCCAAAGCAGTTCGTGCCTCAGATTGTCTTGAGTCAGGTCAGATTCCTGCAGATGCATAACTTGTGTGCTTGGTTCATCCAGACAGTGTTTAAACTGAAAAATAAAAAAATAATGCGTTAAAACTCAGGAGAGATATAGAGACACACAGAGACATATTGAACAGCAGAGACAAGATGAGAAATGGACAAAGAGACATTATATACAGATGGAGAGAGAGAGACAGACAGACAGACATGCACGTGCGTATTTTCTTCACCTTGTGGAAAGTGGGGCCTTTTAAGCATTTAGAGGGATACGGTGCCAACAATGCTGCCCAGTCGGTAATGATTTCTTTCATTGAACACGAAAGAATAATCTCTTGAATAACATCGTTCATCTGTACCCATACGTCGTGTAATTGAGATAATTCCATTTTCCACCAGCATGCGATTAACGTTGAAATAAGCTGTTAGAGAAAGACAAAAAATATTTTATTGAGTCATACAGTGAGTTAATTAATAATCAGTTCTGCTTCACTGCTCATTCTCAGAAGAAGCAACACACACACAAACTTACCAATATTGTGATGGGACTCTCTTTCTTCTTCAGATGAAAAATAGTTCATGTTTCAGGTCGTTTCTCAACTAGGACAAGATGAGAAAAATTATAAACGTTTCAGACAAGAGTTTACGACATACAGCTCGTTTATAAAGCAACGTCGAGGAAGTGGGATTACGTAATCGGTTTGGAAATTTCCAAGGCGTGTACCAGATGGAAAATGGGACGGTTTCGCGAGACAACTTGGGAAACACTGGGCGATACATCTCAAGCAGTCATAACTTTATTTTAACACTACAATGAGAATACTTTAATGTTTTTTCTTGGATAAAACTTACGTTTATTTAAGCCTGTTGGTGTTGATTTAAAATACTAACCACGATGGCCTCGCTCACGCAGAATACTCCTGCATCTTCACGACACGAACTGAAAAACACTTAAAAAAAACTTCCCATTCGTTGGATCACTCTTTGAAGTGGAGTGAAAATATAAAAGCTAAATCGGTAAGTCTCAGTTTAAACATCGTGCTCAATGGGTAAGAGGATCGATCCTTCTTTGACCCCATGGACCGAGGAGTCAGAGCGGGCTGGCGGTGGGGGGTGGGTTTTTTGGACCCTGAGACAATTTAACATGAGCTGAATGGGATAAAATCATTCTCCTGTTTTTTCCGATTTGGACCTCGAGTCAGAAATGGTTCCCAATACACTTTCTATGGGGTTTTTTTTTTTAGGTCTGAGACAACTTAACCATGCAAGGCTTGTATGTGGGGATGAGAGAAGAGAAAAATCAATCTCCTGTATTAAACTTCCTAATTATCTCGAGTCCAGAGAAGCGTTAAGTCCTATACATTCTATGCGGGGTGCGAGGGGGGGGGGGGGAGGAATCATCTCCTGTTTTGGAGGTTTTCAGGGTTTAATCATAGAGTTTC
>CM068957.1:13491221-13505443 GCA_035128595.1 Eptatretus atami
TGGGTTTCTCAGAAGACAATGTTGTTTGTCTGCATTGGGTTTTTCAGTAGACGATGTTCTTTGCCGGCACTGGTTTCTCAGAAGACGATGTTCTTTGCGGCGGCGGTTTCTCAGAAGACGATGTTCTTTGCCGGCGCTGGGTTTCTCAGAAGACAATGTTATTTGTCTGCATTGGGTTTTTCAGTAGACGATGTTGTTTGCCGGTGCTGGTTTTTTCAGTAGACGATGTTCTTTTGTCGGCACTGGGTTTTCAGAAGACATGTTGTTTGTCTGTGCTGGGTTTCTCCAGAAGACAATGTTATTTGTCGGCACTGGGTTTTTCAGAATACAATGTTGTTTGTCTGTGCTGGTTTCTCAGAAGACAATGTTGTTTGTTGTGTGGTTTTTCAGTAGAGATGTTTTTGTCGGCACTGGTTCACGACGATGTCTTTGTCGGCGCTGGGTTTTTCTCAGAAGACAATGTTGTTTGTCTGTGCTGGGTTTTTCAGTAGATGATGTTCTTTGTCGGCGCTGGGTTCTCAGAAGACATGATTCTTGTGTTGGCGCTGGGTTTTCTGGAAGATAATGTTCTTTGTTGGCGCTGGTTTTCTCAGAAGACAATGTTCTTTACCAGTGCTGGGTTTTTCAGAAGATAATGCTCTTTGGCGGCGCTGGTTTCTCAGAAGACAATTTTGTTTGTCTTGTGCTGGGTTTTCAAAGTAGATGATGTTCTTTGTGGCGCTGGGTTCTCAGAAGACAATGTTCTGTGTTGGCGGCTGGGTTCTGGAAGATAATGTTCTTGTTGGCGCTGGGTTTTCTCAGAAGACAATGTCTTTACCAGTGCTGGGTTTTTCAGAAGATAATGTCTTTGGCGGGCTGGGTTTTCTGAAGAAATGTTCTGTGTTGGCGCTGGGTTTCTTGGAAGATAAGTTTCTTTGTTGGCGCTGGGTTTTCTTGGAAGACAATGTTCTTTACCAGTGCTGGGTTTCTCAGAGACGATGTTCTTTGGCGCGCTGGTTTTCTCATAAGAGCAATGTTCTTTGTTGGCGCTGGTGTTTCTTGGAAGACAATGTTCTGTGTGGCGTGGTTTCTTGGAAGATATATTCTTTGTTGGCGCTGGGTTTCTTGGAAGACAATGTTCTGTGTTGGCGCTGGGTTTCTTGGAAAGATAATGTTCTTTGTTGGCGCTGGGTTTCAGAAGACAATGTCTTTTGCCGGCCTGTTTTCTCAGAAGATGATGTTTTCAGTGCTGGATTCTCAGAGACGATGTTCTTTCAGTGCTGGGTTCCAGAAAACATGTTGTTTTCGCATGGTAGTAGATGGCTTGGCGATGTTCTCAGAAGACGATGTCTTTGTCAGTGCTGGATTTCTCAGAAGACGATGTTCTTTGTCAGTGTGGATTTCTCAGAAGACGATGTTCTTTGTCAGTGCTGGATTTCTCAGAAGACGATGTTCTTTGTCAGTGCTGGATTTCTCAGAAGACGATGTTCTTTGTCAGTGCTGGATTTCCAGAAGACGATGTTCTTTGTCAGTGCTGGATTTCTCAGAAGACGATGTTCTTTGTCAGTGCGGATTCTCAGAAGACGATGTTCTTTTTGACACTGGATTTCTCAGAAGACAATGTTCTTTTTTGGCTCTGTATTTATTCAGAAGATGATATTTTGTCGGGCGGCGGATCAAAAAAATAAAGGGCAGAGGGGCTCCTTGTGAGCCAACGGCCATCCATATCTACTAACCACTGTGTCTGCAGACAAATCACCTTCATTTGGGTTATTTTTTTTTCAGGTTGGTGGCAGGATTTGCACTTCGTCCACCGTAACCCTTCACTCTGTAAAACAAATAAAAAAGCAAGAGAAATTGAACCCACTCGTGGGAGTACTTCCTGTGCAGCTGCCCTTCACAGGTCACCATCTCCGGATAACAGGATTGGGGCAAAGCCTTCGGACCTACTCTTTGAAAATATGAGGAAAACCATGGGGGTAACCTTCCTTTGTCAGATTGTGGTGGTTTGTGTCGGGTGGTGCTGAGTGTCATCCACCAGACGGTGTCTCCTTCAGATTAACTTGAGGCGGTCCTTCGGGTGGGTGCCTGGAATGTCTTATCCCTAAGAGAGGATGATCACCTGTCTCTGTATCATCTGATGCACAGCGTTTGGACATCGGTATTGCAGAACTCTCTGAGGTTCGGAGACCGGATTGTGCGAGTCATGGTGGTGGTTACACCTACTATTGGTCTGGTTGCTCTGATGGTTTCCATGCAAGGAGTTTGCTGTAGTTGTGTCAATAAGCTGACTCCAATGATAATTGAGGTAACACCGGTCGGAAAACAAATGTTGCTTCTCGTCGCTGTGTTTCTCTAAAGTACATAGCCACCTCCCTCCGCACCCCATCACCCCACAAGCTGAGCAGTTTACGTTTTGTATCCCACTGATAGGCAGATCTGCTTCCTGACCTGAACCAGAATCTAATCGCTTGTTCTTCTCTCATTACTCAACTCATTAACAATTTCATCCACGAATCCGTCCAAACTTTTTGAGATATCGTGCTCTTATCGTTTTTGTCCTATCTCTCAATTGTGACGAATCACGTAAACATAGTATCCCAGATCCGGACCTTCACCAAAATCGAATCAATTTTTGTCTTTGGCACACACCCACACATATTCACCAGGTTTCGTCCGAATCCGTCTATAAGGTTTTGAGATATCCTGCTCACAACAGACAGACAGACAAACAAACAGGGGTGAATACATATACTGCAGCAAGAAGAGGAAGGAGAAGGTGGGGATGAACAGAAATGAACAAACCAACCGACAACGAAAATCAAAAAGAGTGGGAGAGGAGAAAACACAACTACCGGAAAAATAGGACCACGGGACGTGCTGCTTATCGGGGTCCGCACCACGAATGTTGTAGCCCAATTGGGGTATGCTGGTTGGAAAATTTAAAAAAAGAATCGATGGATTTTCCCAAAGTTAACAAAGTCAGTCATTCGTACTTGTTTACCTCTTCGGTCACCCAGTGGCCTCGTTTGATTCTTTCGATACCGAGTGGGTCCCTGTTTGATTCTTCGTGACCTACGTGGCCTCGTTTGATCTTGCGATGACACGTTGGCCTGTCGTTTGATCCCTTCGTCACCGTGGCCTCGTTGATTCCCTGCGATGAAATACAGCTCCACTCTGTGTGTGTACGTTACATTGTTTGGCGTCGTTGAAGTTTTTAAAGGCGAATGAGTGGAATGCGATGGCTGCAAGAGCACTGGGTGTAAATGAAAGAGATTCGACCTGGTCGGTCTTTTCTGGATATCCGTGGAAAGCTGCAGTTGCTCTCGTGAAGTCCACCATGGGATCTTTAACGTCAGCAACTGATGCGATAGAAGTCCAGTTTTAACGTCCATCCGACGGGATGTGTCACTAGTGTGTAGGTCCGAGGGATGTGTAGCTGTGTGTACGGTAGGAGGGATACCTGTGCACGTGACGAGGGTTGTGTATGTGGACGGTAACCTAGGGATGTGTACGTGTGTACCGGTACTGAGGGATTGTGTTACATGTGTGTACTGTACGAGGGATGTGTAACCTGTGTGTGTATGGTACCGAGGGATGTGTACGTGTGTCGTATGGTGCTGTTGTGACGCGAGGGATTGTGTATGTGTGTACCGGTACGAGATGTGTACTGTGTGTACCGGTACCGAGGGATGGTGTACGTTGACATGGATGTACGTGTACGACGAGTTACTGTTACGCGAGGGTGTTGCTTTATGGTATGCGATTTACTGTTCTACAGGTTGTGTATTGTGTCTACGTGGGACGGTAAATTGTCTGGGTGCTGAGGAGGTGGTATGTGTGTACCGTGGGTGGAGTACTGGTGACCGGTAGGGATGTGTACCTGTGAACGTACCGGGGATGAAGTGTTCTGGTAGAGGATGTGTACTGGTAGGTGAGGATGTTGTTGTCCGTACAGATACTGGTTCCAGGTGGTTCGGCTGAGGGTGTGTGACTTGAGGCAGTGTGTCTGTGAAACGGAGGTATTATGAGATCACGGTACCAGGCTTGTGCATCCAGGTACGAGTGAGTGAGAGGATGAATGATGAGTGATGAGGGTGGAGTGAGTGAGATGATGGGAGAGTCAGTAAGTGAGTGAGTGAGTGATGGGATGAGTCGTGAGTGTGAGTGAGTAGAATGATGAGTGGATGCAGTGAAGTGAATGGATGAGTGTAGGTAGTAGTGAGTGAGTGATGTGGTGAATGAATGATGGTGATGTGAATGGAGTGATGGAATAGATAAGTGAGAGTGAGGATGTGATGGGAGAATGAAGTAGAGTGAGTGATGAGGGATGAGTCAGTGAGATGAGTGAGTGAGATGAAGATATGAGTTGGGAGATCGTAGTGAGTGAGGTAGATGAATGAGTGAGTGAGGATGTAGTAGGATGAATGATATGGTGAGTGATGGGGAGATGAGTGAGGTGGTAAGTGAGTGAGTGATGGGATAGGAGGTGATGGGTGATGAATGAGTGAGAGTGAGTATGAGTGAGGTGGATGTAGTGATGGATGTAGATCAGAGTGGTGAGATGTGCAGTGATATGAGTGATGATGAGATATGATAGTGAGTGTGATGATGATGGGATGGAGTAGTGAGTGAGATTGATGTGAAATGAGTGATAATAGATGGATGGGCATATGAGTGAGTGAATGAGTGATGCAGTGAGGATAATGAGTGTAGTGATGAGTGATGATGAGTGAGCGATGGGAGATGAGTAAGTAAGTGAGTGAGGATGGGATGAGGTACAGTGAGTGAGTGAATGAGAGTAGATGAATGAGTTGTAGTATTAAGGGGGATGAATGAGTTGAGTCGTGAGGAGATGAGTGAGTGAATGAGGTGATGAATGAGTGTAATGAATGATGAGTGAGTGAGTAATGAATGATGATGAGTGAGTGGGTGATAGTGTCAGTAAGTGTAGTGATGATGGGATGAGTCGATGAATAGATAATGAGGAGTGAGATGAGTGGTAGTGATATAGAGGACTGTGGATGAAGGGAGTGGAGAATGAGTAGTAGTGAGTGAGTGTGGATGAGTAGTGAGTATGAATGGGTAGAATGAAGTGAGTGGTTAGGATGAATGGTGATGAGAATGAGTGGTGAGTGAATGAGTAGTGAGGAGATGAATGATGAGTGAGGGATGAAGATGAGTATAAGTGAGTGAGTGGATGGTGAGTCTAGTGAGTGAGTGATGATGAGTGGATGGGTACGAATGACGTGTGTGAGGTAAGTGGGAGATGGATGAGGGAACAAGGAGTAAGGAGAAAGTGATATGAATGAGTGAGTAGTAGAGGGTAGTAGGGTGTAGTAGTAGGGTAGTGTAGTATAGACCATGTCCTCAGCCCGGGGTGCAAACTCCGCGGGGGCGGCGTGCGAATGCGCGTGGGGGGGGGGGGGGGGGGGGGGGGGGGGGGTCGAGCGGCTGCCAATCGCGGCCGTTTCCCATCAGAAGTGGAGAATAGGCGCGGATACGCGAAGCCACGGGCTTCAACATGTGGACCAGGTGAGCTCGTCCCGCTTTTTAGAAGTCCGAATCGACGTCAGTGACAAAGCGATGTAAAGTTCTAAAAGCCGTGATGATTGAAGAGTCCATGTCGTGGTGGTTTTGGTTCAACTTACGAACGCCATTTCGCACTTTTGTGATCCGTCCCCCCGCGCAAACCATGGTATTCAACAACGATTATTTTGTGCTTGCTCCAGGTTATGAAATTGCTGCGATGAGGTGAGATAATTTATTTTTTCCAGGTGTTTTAACAAAGCAAAGTGCGAAAATCTAATGATCGGAAGAAAAAGTTCTCAATAGTCTATCAACGAATCGGGCTGCAGAAGGCAGTGACGTGCTACTGGAGCTCGAGTTTGTACATAGGAACTTGTAATTTGGTTAGGTGTTCAGTGGAGGTGATAGCAGCGCGCTTCTTCTTTTCGTTGTTTCTTCTTCTTTATATTACTTTCTTCATTCTTCTTCTTCTTCAGCAAATTAGACTGTGCAGGCTTTTAACATCACCAGCTGATGTTCCTCGATGGAACGACCTGGTTAACATGCCATCACGTCATGATTTATACATTCTGCTGCGAAGCTACAATCCTAGTTTTTATATAGGCAGGTCTGGGAGCATTGAACCTGGGCGAGACGTGGAGCGAGGTAAGCGAAGGCACATTTACCTTTGCACCAAGATATGGACTAGCAAATGCAGATGAGACTGACCATATTTCCTTATTTAATGATAGAAATATAATATTTTATTATTATTATTTTATATTATATTGGTGTCACCAACACGGCCCACTATGTCAGTCATAGTGTGAGATGTTGATAGATTGGGGTGAAGGGATTGAATGACCCTGCTCGGGCGGCACCACCACCCACACCTACCATTGGAAAACTTCTTAGTGACTCGCAAGGATATGGAATTGTCCAGCAGGAAAAGTTCTCGAACAGCTTGTTGGGAGATCAACACAGCGGAAGGGAAGTGAACTCTGCATGCGGCGTTTGGCTTCAAGCACTAGAAACATGCAAGAGGAATGCGAATGAAAATGAGCAGATGTACATATGATGACGATAATTGATGACGCAGATCGATGACGTGACACATGATGACTGATGACCACGAATGACCATGGATGAAAGATGACCATGATTGACTCATGATGACGAATGACCATGATGACCCTGACATGATGACCATGATGACCATGATGACCATGATGGACCATGATGACCATGATGACCATCGCGCACAGACAAACAACATTGTCTTCTGAAAAACCCAGTGCCGACAAAGAACATCGTCTACTGAAAAACCCAATGCAGACAAACAACATCGTCTACTGAAAACCCCAGCACACAACATCGTCTACTGAAAAACCCAGCACAGACAAACAACATTGTCTTCTGAGAAACCCAGCGCCGGCAAAGAACATCGTCTTCTGAGAAATCCAGCACCAACAAAGAACACTGTCTTCCAAGAAATCCAGCACAGACAAAGAACATTGTCTTCCGAGAAACCCAGCGCCAGCTAACATTTTCTTCCGAGAAATCCAGTGCCTACAAAGAACATTGTTTCCAAGAAACACCTCCACAACTTCAACACCATCATGAGCATGGGCCAATGAGGATGGCCCACATGAGGTCAGAGAGTGGTTGGCGACCTCTGCCCCCTCAAAGCCACACTTGGTGCGGGAGGAATAAAAGACAAGACGCAGCCCGGTTCACTGCTGTCAGTGTGGGCTGGGGGCCTCATCAAAATAAAGCTGCCTGGTTGTTTGTGTGCACTGGAGGTCTCACCTGGAGGAAAGCTGCCTGTTCATGCTGAGATGGGACAAGCTATGCTGTGTTTGGAAGAATTTCTACCCTAAACAAGCTGTCAAATGCATGCACTGTGTCTCTACCCTGAACAGGTGCCACCTTGAACAAACTGTTAAACGCCTGCGCCAGCATGAGTCACTGTTTGATGAGTGAGCTTGCGTGAGAGTCCGAGGACGGAGAGCCACACAAGAACGGTTGAACCCAGTGGTTCCAACAACTTCACACAGCATTCCATCACCACACTGACACTCGCAATATCTCCCATTACCCCACCCATCTTGTCCTTCACTTGACTTGGATCTGACACGGGCCCACCTGTCTGTATCCAGTGAATCAGGAGTCGCCACCACGCTCTGCTCTTCCTCTCATCTACTCATCTTTCTGTCTATTTTTCCGGATGATTGATGGCACCTGTCCTATGTGTCTTCTGAAAATGTCCCAGATTCCAGCCTTCTTGTTACTCCTGTAGTCAGGGTTGGCACTAATGGGTCCAGCCCAGTTTTCACCACCTGGGTTTAAAAAACACAAACCTCACTTGAATGACCCCAGTAAAGTGGATTTTTTTTCAAAATCCCCATTCCTGTATTTTTTTTAACCTTTGTAGGGATAACAGGGAGTCGTGGCGACCACATGCCAGGAAGGGAATGGGGGGGGGGGGGCATTCTGGTAAATCCGACTGGAAAACACTATTAGATACTCTACCGGTCAGAAGTTTTAGAACACCTCATTTTCCAGTTTTTACTGAAATTTAAGCAGTTTAATGTTTCAATGTACTCTGAAATTAAAGCAAAGAACAAATAAACAATTGCAGATAAAAAAGAAATCATGGAATCGTTTTGTTGAACAAAATTTAATCTAAATTTTGACTCATCAAAGTAACCACCTTTTGCAGATATAAACAGCCGAACATACTCGTGGCATTCTTTCTACAATGGAAATCAAATATTGTTCGGAAAGTTCTTCCCAACATGCTGCAGAAGTTCCCACAAATGTGTTGCACTTGTAGGTTCTTTGCTTTCACCCTTCTGTCCAGTTCATCCCAAACCAGCTCGATGGGGTTTAAGTCTGGAGACTGTGCTGGCCATTCATGATTTGAAGCCTACCGTCTGTTCTTTTCTTCTAAGGTAGTTCTGACATAGCCTGAGGTATGTTTTGGGTCATTATCTTGCTGTTGGATGAACCCCTGACCAACAGGCGTAGACCAGAGGGTATTGCATGGCTCTACAAAATGCTGTGGTAGTTCAGGGTGGTTCAGGGTGTGTCACTCTGTGCAAGTCGCCGACTCTGGATCCAGCAAAAGAGCCCTAGATCATCACGCTTCCTCCTCCATGTTTGACAGTTGGTGTCACACATCTGAGGAACCATCCTTTCACCTACTCGACAGCGTACAAAAACCCTGCGTGATGAACCGAAGATTTCAAATTTTGATTCATTGGTCCATAAGACCTTCTTCCAGTTTTCAGTCGTCCACTGGCGGTGCTTCATGGCCAGGCAAGCCTCTTTTCTTATTTTGCCATATCAGCAATGGCTTTCTTCCTGCCACTCGACCTGTCAAACCTGTAGCTCGACGTCTTCTCTTCACAGTTGAAACTGAGATTTCCTTACTTCGACAAGTGTTAAGCTGTGCTTGAAGCTGCTGTCCTGTGAGCCACCTATCACGCAAGCTGTTGACTCTCAGAAACTTGGCTTCTGATTGTGTTGTAGCTTTGGGTCTGCCAGACCTCTTCCTGTCTGAGTTTCCTCCAGTTTCCAAGTGCCTTTTGACGGTGTAGGAAACTGTACTCACTGACATCTTGGCTTCTTTGCAATTTCTCTAAAGGAAAGACCGACACTTTTAAGGGTTATAATGGTCTGTCTGTCTTCCTTTGTTAATTGTCTTTTTCTCACCATTATGATAGCAACATACTACTTCCTGCAGTGCAATATTGTCCAAATAATGCTTCAGAGAGTGTAGCAACACAGTCTGTTCCAAGACTGCTTTTATACAGACAGAGGGTTTGTAATTAATCAACAAAAGTTGTGACACCTGTAGGAATTGTTTGCATCAACGTTCAAGGCTTAATTTACTTCCATTGCTGCAGAACAGCTGCAGTTGCTAACCCATTATTTCTTCCCTGAAAAGGGCCTTTTTTAACAACTCTGAAATTTACATTATTTTTCAGTTTTTGGTAATATAAACTTTCTTTTTTTAACCTCAGGCTGTTAATCGCTTCGCTTGGTACCATTTCAGGTTACACACTGGACTTGAACTGCTTACATTTCAGTAAAAAATGGAAAAATTGGAGTGTTCTAAAACTTTTGTCCGGTCAAGTGGACGAGATGATTGTACCCCTCTGATTCGCTTGTTTAGCCAACGTTCAACCCATGGTTCGCTCAGCCATAATAAGTAGATGGGTGGGCATTGATGGCGTAATGCCCTAGTTGAGGTCATTAAGTCAGCAATAGGTAACATTGAAGGCGTCAGGACCCTGTTAGACCTACTTACCCCAACCGGCATCCGTGGTTGCTTAACAACCCATCAGGTTGGGCAGTGGAGTTATCCATGGTCTGGTGGCTTCAAGATCGGAAGTTGAATGGTGGGTCTGAGGACCCCCTTGTGTATCCCGGTGTGCTCACTCCAGAGTCCTGTAACAACATATATATATATATCTTGCCTTTATAGGAGATTTGGTCATGATTATTTTTCAGTCCAGACCCCAAAACCACCCCTGAATTTGCCTCTGTACAGTTTAGAAGAATCTGTTTGTGTAAAGTCATCTCCATATCTGCGTGCAACGTTGTCTTTCATCATGATGACGTCATCACATACCTGTCGGCTCATTTAACATGTAGCACTAACTGGGAAGAGAAAGTGAAGTGATTGCGCCAACCTCATCGCGACAACGTTCCAAATGACATTCCTGTTGGAAATCAGTACACGAGAGATTTAAACTTTTTCGGAGACACCTCAGCACAACTCCTTCAAACAAAGTGTACACCTGTGTCACTGTGTGCATAACACATCCCACAAGAGCAGACCTGAGTAAGTGTATAGACCTCTATCGGTTAGAAGAAGCCCACGTGGATATTGTGATAAAGGGTTTTCAAAGGCCTTAAAACTACGTCTCAACCTGAAATACCAACTCACCTGTCACCTGCAGAGCTTTTGATTTATGGTGGAGTCTATAATGTGACAATGCCAACAAACGAATGCTTTTCCACTTTGGGAGACAGACTGGAAGATGTCTTGCACACAAGTGATAGATGAGATCTGAAATGGATCTACACCATACTGGGTGGAGTAAGCGTCTTTACTACAGAATGAGCTTGAAGGCAACGATTACACTGAGTGGTTTGCCTTTGCCTTCCCAGCAGTCAGTCAAGGTAGGGATTTGTAAATAATTCAGGGTGCCGGCGATGACTCGGCCGCTATCTATTCGTGAAACATACCGTTGTAGTGAATGCAAGCAGAGAGGACACCTGGCTGAACGACCATCTGAGGGAGGGGCCACCTGACGATGCAAAAGCCCTTCTTGGGAAGCACTGATCCGATAGTTTATAATCGGGTCTGGAATCGAACCCACAGGTAAGTGCGCTACCTCTGCAATCCCGTCGGAAATACACTACATGGCCAAAAGTATGTGGCCAACTACCCCTCCAACATCTCATTCCAAATTCATGAGTATTAATAGGGAGTTGGTCCCCCCAGCCTCCACTCTTCTGGGAAGGCTTTCCACTAGATTTTGGAACATTGCTGCGGCGATTTGCTTCCATTCAGCCGCAAGAGCATTGGTGAGGTCGGACACTGATGTTGGGCGATGAGGTCTGGGTCGCAGTCGGCATTCCAATTCATCCAAAGGTGTTCGATGGGGTTGAGGTCAGAGCTCTATGCAGGCCAGTCAAGTTCTTCCACACCGATCTCAACAAACATCTCTGTATGGATCTCACTTTGTCATGCATTGTCATGCTAAAACAGGAAAGGGCCTTCCCCAAACTGTTGCCACAAAGTTGGAAGCACAGAATCATCTCGAATGTCATTGTATGTTGTAACGTTAACATTTCCCTTCACTGGAACCAAGGGGTCTAGCCCGAACCATGAAAAACAGCCCCAGGCCATTATTCCTCCTCCACCAAACTTTATAGTTGGCACTATGTATTTGGGCAGGTAGCGTCCTCCTGGCATCTGCCAAACCCAGATTGATCCGTCGGACTGCCAGATGGTGAAGCGTCATTCATCACTCCAGAAAACACGTTTCCATTGCTCCAGAGACCAAATGGCGGTGAGCTTTACACCACTCCAGCCGACGCTTAGCATTGAGCATGGTGATCTTAGGGTTGTGTGCGGATGCTTGGCCATGGAAACCAATTTCATGAAGCTCTCGACGAACAGTGCTTGTGCTGACATTGCTTCCTGAGTCAGTTTGGAACTTGGTAGTGAGTGTTGCAACCGACGACAGACGATTTTTCCACGCTACACGCTTCAGCACTCGGCAGTCCCGTTCTGTGAGCTTGTGTGGACTCGACCACTTCGCGGCTGAGCTGTTGTTGCTCCGAGACGTTTCCACTTCACAATAACACCACTTATAGTTGACCGGGGCAGCTCTCGCAGGGCAGAAATTTGATGAACTGACTTGTTGGAAAGGTGGCATCCTATGACGGTGCCATGTTGAAAGTCACTGCACTCTTCAGTACGGCCCATTCTACTGCCAATGTTTGTCTGTGGAGATTCCACGGCTGTGTGCTTGATTGCATACACCTGCCAGCAATGGGTGTGGCTGAAATAGCCAAATCCACTCGTTAGAAGGGGAGTCCACATACTTTTGGCCATGTAGTTTACATATTGAGAAACCAAATTACCTCCAGATAGAACACCATTGTGAACGGGTAATCAGATCGACATGCGAGGATGTGCCAGGAAACATTTATGGAGGAAGAGAACGAACCCACCCTTCAAGACCAGGCCTAGTTTGAACGTCACGGTCAAATCGACAGATGAACTGATGATCTCGTTCAGGTGAGAAAAAGATGTTTGCTGTCATAACATCACAAATGTGATTCACAAAATGATGTACAGTGTCCAAATTCTGGGTCGAAAGAAAGGACTAATTGTGTTTATACGAATATTTATCAGTTCAAATGTCAGTAAGTTACTCGTACTTGAAAATACTATACACTTACAGTTTACATTAGAACCACATCTAGAACCAAATAGTTATTTGGACACTGCAATGACGAAGAAGAATGCATCATCATCATCATCATCAAACTAAAAGACGCAGTTTGGTGTCTATTTGTCTGTCTGTCTGTCTGTCTGTCTGTCTGTCTCTCTGACCGCGATACATTCGGACCTTACTTATCCAATCTCAACTAAACTTGCCAGGGGGACTAAGAGTCACAAGATTTTGGGAGTTGCATGAATATTAATGAATGCATGATGAACCAGAACTGTGACGAGGCAGAACCGAGAGTGACATCAGCGGGCTGTAAAGTGTGTGGAGCAGGAGACGTGATGAAGAACGTTTGAGCTGAAGAACCTTCGTGTGGGCCGCTTTGACTACACAACATATTGGTGACGAGGATGGGGATCACCTTGCTCTGACACGCCTCTGTCATTCTTACCAAGCGGGAGCCTTCATACTTTTTACTCTCGTGGCGGATCGGTGTTCGAGAACTTCATGCTGCGGTAAATGACGACGCACTTTCTGATGGAGGAATGTGGCGCATTGCTATACCACTGCTGAGAAACTGAAAGGTAAGCGTTTATTCTATACCTCCATTATGGGACAACATACATCTGCATGCTGTCGGTGCATTCGACACCTTTCTCATGCGAAGTGAACGTTTGTTTCCAACATATAAGTTCGCAATGAGCACAGAGCCAATGAATCACTCTCAGGTTCGTTGCCTGCTTACGGAGATTGCCGGCATATTGTGAGTTTGTGAACTTTCTTATAAAATATATGAGTATCAGCCGTGGAAAAACCTACAGCTCGTATACGTGAACGGTTGCTTTGGAACCCGGAAGCTTACACCGCAGAAAGCTCAGAATGCGGACAAATCGAATCCCGTGGTGAAGCAACAAGCAATCATGCCACGTCGCCGTCTTTCAGATGTAAATACATACCACTGTGACCGGGCGCTGGGCAATACCGACGCGACTCCATCCACAGGACACATCAAATGAACCTGCAAAACCAAAATTTCACAAGCTCGACAGTACGCCAAGAGAGTCTTGTTATCTTGTGGGTCTGCAATGACTTAGCCAGTTACCCAGATGTCCTACAAAGATGTAAATTGCAGGCAGTGTGGCAAAAATGACATTTTGCTGAAGTACGTCGCAGTAAAGACCAAAATACCAAGTGTGGGAAGACGTGCCAGATGTGACTGTTTAAGGATACACACAAAGCTCTGAACAAAATTGGAGGAACCTATTTTGTGATGTTCGTTTTGCACACCTGTGGACGGGCATGCTCAACTAAATCTGGTGACACAGGTTCAGTCGTTTCCATACTTCCAGAGTCTACCTACCTGGAGCATTTCAAGAATACATTTCTTACAGAATCAAAATTACACTTTGTGACTACCTAAAAAAAAAAAACGATCACTTTATTTGGTCTTCAAAGGTTCGACACAACCATGTGTTCTGTGCCTGTTTATTTCTTCATTGTGCCTTCTGGAATACCTATACTCTGCATGACCTCTTCATGCTCTGATGAATATTGTTAATGGATGTGTTACTCCTGCATCAGTGCTAACTGCTAAGTACCTCTGTGCATCAAACATCGGTTTGGCAGACATCTAATCCTAACGTCACTAGAACTCTAGGCTATGCAAAAAGGATTTGTACACAGAGTGAAGATAAGGCCAGATGTGGTGCTCCGTGATGTTGTCTCGCAAGAAGTGAAAATGCTTGACGAAGCGGGTAT
>CM068957.1:13525710-13535710 GCA_035128595.1 Eptatretus atami
ACACACAATGTTCACACAACAGGGAATCACACACAACGTTCACACACCAGGGAATCACACATAACGTTCACACAATAGGGAATCACACACAATGTTCACACAACAAGGAATCACACAACCACAACAGAAACTCATGCACGTGCCACACACCACACACACACCACACACACACACACACACAACACACACACACACACACACACACACACACGCATGCACGCACCACACACGCACCACTGCAGACTAACCTTCATGAGACTCACCCTGATGAAAGGACCACTTTCAAGCACCCAATCCTCATGCCATCTCTTATTAGTCTTTAAAAAACCATAAATTATCAACTATTTGCAGCGTTTCATCATCATTTCGTTTCATCATCATCATCGTTCATCATTTGAAATGAATCCATGGTTGTGATTTTTACAATGAAAAACCTACAAATAAATGGGGTTTGAAACGATCCACAGCGATACCACAACAAACTCATGCACGTGCACCACACACACACAACACACACACAAACATGCACGCACGCCACACACGCACACACCTGCATGACTTTAAACCCTTCATGAGACTCACCTATGAAATTGACCAACTTCACCACCCAATCCTCATGGCCATCTCTTATTAGTCTTAAAAACCATTAAATTCATCATACTTTGTGGTGCATCGTTCATTCATTCATGTTTCATCATCATCATCGCTTCATCATTTGCAATATGAATCCATGGTTGTATTTTTACAATGTGAAAACCTGACAAAAAAATGGTTTGAAACGTCCACAGATACCACAACAGAACTCATGCACGTGACACACACACACACACACACACCCACACACACACACCACACACCACACACACACCACACACACACACACCACACACACACACACCACACACACACACATGCACGCACCACGCACACACGCACACCTGCAGACTTTAAACCTTCATGAGACTCACTCTATGAAATGACCACTTTCACACGCCAATCCTCATGCCCATCTCTTATTAGTCTTAAAAACCATAAATTATCATCTTTTGTGCATCGTTTTCCATCATGTTTTCATTATCATCATCGTTTCATCATTGCAAATAATCCAGTGTGATTTTACAATGAAAAACCTGACAAATTAAAAATGGGGTTGAAACGTCCACAGGAACCACAACAGAAACTCATGCACGTTGCACACACACACACACACACACACACACACACACACACTACACACACACACACCACACACACATCACACATGCACGCACGCACACAAACACACACACACACACACACACACACACACTCATGCACGTGCACACACACACACACCACAACACACACACATGCACGCACGCACACACGCACACCTGCAACTTTAAACCTTCATTGAGACTCACCCTATTGAAGTGAACCACTTTCACCACCCAATCCTCAGGGCCATCCTCTTATTAGCCTTTAAAAACCATTAAATTGATCATTACTTTGTGGCATCGTTCATCATCATTTTGCAGCAGCATCATCTTCATCATTCAAATGAATCCATGGTTGTGATTTTACAATGAAAACCTGACAAATAAAATGGGTTAAGCGTCCACAGAACCACAACAAACCAGCACGTGCACACACACACACACACACACACACACACACACACACACACACCACAACACACACACCACACACACACGCCACGGCACGCACGCACACACGCACACACTGCAGACTTTAAACCTTCATGAGACTCACCCTATTGAAAGTGACCACTTCACACCCAATCCTCAAAATGGCCATTCTTATTATCTTAAAAACCATTAAATTATCATACTTTGTCGGCATCGTTTCATATCATCATTTGTTCACATCATCATCGCTCTCAATTTGCAAATGCAATCCATGTGTATTTTACAATTGAAAACCTGAACAAATTAAAATGGGTTTGAAAGCGCCACAGGATACCACAACAGAAACTCAGCACGTCACACACACACACACACACACACACACACACCACACACACACACACACACACACCATGCACGCACGCACACAACGCACACACCTGCAACTTTAAACCTCAGAGACTCCACCCTTATTGAAATTGACCACTTTCACCAACCCAATCCTCATGGGCCATCTCTGTATTAGTCTTTAAAAACCATTAAATTGAATCATACTTCTGTGTGCACGATCATACATCATTTGTTTCATCATCATCATCGCTTCATTCATTGCAAAAATCCATGGTTTGATTTACAATTGAAAACCTGACAAATAAAATGGTTTGAAAGCTCCACAGGATACCACAACAGAACTCATGCACAGTGCACACACACACACACACCACACACACACACACACACACACAACAACACACACACACACCACACACACACACACACACACACACACACACAACATGCACGCACCACACACGCACACACCGCAGAACTTTAAACCGTCATGAACTCACCCCTTATTGAAAGTGACCACTTTCACCACCCAATCCTCATGCCATTCTTATATCTTTAAAAACCATAAATTGATCATACTTTGTGGTTTTCCATCGTTTCACATCAATTTGTTTCTATCATCATCCATCGCTTCATCATTGCAAATGGAATCCATGGGTTGTGATTTTTTACAATAAAACCTGACAAATAACAATGGGTTTGAAAGCTCCACAGGATACCACAACAGAACTCATGCACTCACACACACACCACCACAACCACACACACACCACACACACACACACGCATCACCCACGCACACACGCACCACACCTGAGACTTAAACCTTCATGAGACTCCCCTTATTGAAAGTGGACCACTTTCACCACCCAATCCTCATGGCATCTCTTATTAGTCTTAAAAACCAATTTAAATATCATAACTTGTGGTGCATCGCCATTTCATATTCATTGTTTCATCATCATCATCGCTTCATCATTTTGCAATGAACCAATGCGTGTATTTTTATCCAATGAAAAACCTACAAATAAATGGGTTGAAAGCGTCCACAGATACCCACAACAGAATCTGCACTGTGCAACACACAACACACACACACACACACCACATCACACACACACACACACACACACACACACACACACACACACACACACGCATGCACGCACGCACAACCACACACCTGCAGACTTTAAACCCATGAGACTCACCCTTATTGAAATTACCACTTTCACCACCCAATCCTATGGGCCATCTCTATTAGTCTTTAAAAACCATTAAATTATCATACTTGTGTTGCATCGTTCATCAGCATGTGTTTCATCATCATCATCTGTTTCATCATTTTCAAATGAATCCATGTGTATTTTTACAATGAAAACCTGACAAATAAAATGGGTTGGAAACGTCACAGATACCACAACAGAACTTCATGCAAGATACAACGTGCCACACAACACACCACACACACACAACACACACACACAACACACACACACACACAAACACACACGCAGCTACGCACCACACACCACACACCTGCGACTTTAAACCTTCATGAGACTCACCCTGATGAAAGTGACACTTTCACCACCCAATCCTCATGGCCATCTTATTAGTCTTTAAAAAACCATTAAATTGATCATACTTTTGGGGCATCTCATCATCATTGTTCATCATCATCATCGTTTCATCCATTGCAAATGATCCATGGTTGATTTTTACAAATGAAAACCTGACAAAAAATGAGGTTGAAAGCGTCCACAGGATACCACAACAGAACTCATGCACGTCACACACAACACACACACACACCCACACACACATGCACGCACGCCACACACGCACACCACTCTGCAACTTAAACCTTCATGATGACTCACCCTATTGAAGACCCACTTTCACCACCCAATCCTCATGGGCCATCTCTTATTATCTTAAAAACTTAAATTATCATACTTTTGTGCATCTTCATCATCATTTTTTCATCATCTCATCGCTTCATCATTTGCCAAATGAATCCATGTTTTGATTTACAATGGAAAATACCGACAAATAAAATGGGGTTTGAAAGCGCCACAGGATACCACAACAAACTCATGCACGGCACACACCACACACACACACCACGCACGCCGCACACACCACCACACTGCAGACTTTAACCTGCATGAGACTCACCCTTAATGAAATACCACTTCCCACCCAATCCTCATGGCCATCTCTTATTAGTCGTTTAAAAACCCATTAAATTATCAACTTGGGCAGCTTCATCATCTATTAGTTCATCATTTCAAATGAATCCATGGGTTGATTTTACAATGAAAACTCTGACAAATAGAAATGGGTTTGGAAAGCGTCCACAGATACCACAACAGAACTCATCACGTGCACACCACACACACACACCACACACACAACATCACACACACACACACACACACACACACCACACACACGCACACACGCACACACCTGGCAACTTTAAACCTTCATGAGACTCACCTTATGAAAGTGACCACTTTCACCACCCAATCCTCATGGCCATCTCTTATAGTCTTAAAAACCATTAAATTGATCATACTTGTGGGCATCGTTCATCATCATTTGTTCATCATTCATCATCGTTCATCATTTGCAAATGAATCCATGGTTTGATTTTTACAATGAAAACCTGACAAATAAAATGGGGTGTGAAAGCGTCCACATGATACCACACAGAACTCATGCACGCACACACACACACACACACACACACACACACACACACACCGCACCGCACGCACCACACACGCCACACACCTGCAGACTTTAAACCTTCATGAGACTCACCCTTTGAAAGTACCACTTTCACCACCCAATCCTCATGCCATCTCTATTAGTCTTTAAAAACCATTAAAATTGATCATACGTGGGTGCATCGTTCATCATCATGATTTTCATCATCATCATCGTCATCATTGCAAATGAATCCAGGTTGGATTCTTACAATGAAAACCTGACAAATAAAATGGGTTTGAAAGCGTCCACAGATACCACAACAAGAACTCAGCACGTGCACACACACACACACACACACACACACACCCACACACACACACACACCACACACACACCACGCAACCACGCACAGCACCACACAACTGCAACTTTAAACCTTCATGGACTCACCCTTATGAAAGTGACCACTTGCACCACCCAAATCCTCATGCCATCTCTTATTAGCTTTAAAAACCATTAAATTGAAAATCATACTTGTGGTGCATCGTATTCATCATCAGTGTGTTTCATCAACAATCATCGTTCTATCATTGCCAAATGAATCCATGGTGTGTTTTACATAAAAACCTGACAAATAAAATGTGGTTGAACGTCCACAGATACCAACAACAGAACTCATGCACCGTGCACACACACACACACACACACACACACACACACACACACACACACACCACACACCACACGCATGCACCACGCACAACACGCACCACACCGTGCAGACTTAAAACCTTCATAGACTCAACCTAGGGAAAGGACCACTTTACCACCCAACCTCATGGCCACTCTTATTAGTCTTAAAAACCATTATTAAATCAACTGGTGACACGTTTCATCATCATTTTTCATCACATCTCGCTTCACATTTGCAAATGAATCCGATGTGTATTTTTACAATGAAAACCTGACAAATAAAATCGGTTGAAACGTCCACCAGGAACACAACAAACTCATGCACGCACACACACACACCACACACACACACACGCAGCAGCGCACACAGCACACACCTGCAAACTTAAACTTCATGAGACTCACCCTTATTGAAAGTACCACTTCACCACCCAATCCTCATGGGCCATCTTTATTATCTTTAAAAACCAATTAAATTGATCATACTTGTTGTGCATCGTTCATCATCATTTTTTCATCATCATCATCGTTCATCAATTGCAATGAACCATGTGTATTCTACAAATGGGAAAACTACAAATTAAAATTTCGGTGTTGAAACTCCACAGGATACCACAATCAGAACTCATGCACGTGCACAGCACACACACACAACACACACACACACACACACACACACACACCACACACACACACACACACACACACACACACACACACACCCACATCACGCACTCCACACACGCACAACACCTGCAACTAAACCTTCATGAACTCACCCTTATGAAATGACCACTTTCACACCCAATCCTCATGGCCATCTCTTATAGTCTTAAAAACCTTAAAAATTGATCATACTTTGTGGTGCATCGTTCATTTCATCATTTGTTCATCATCATCATCGTTTCATCATTTGCAAATGAATCCATGGGTTGTGATTTACAATAAAACCTGACAAATAAATGGCGTTGACAAGCTCCACAGAACCACAACAAACTCATGCACTGCACACCAACACACACACACACACACCACACACACAGCAACACAACACACGCGGACGCACGCACACACCACACACTGCAGACTTAAAACCTCATGAGACTCACCCTATTAAAGTGACACTTTCCACCACCATCCTCATGCCATCTCTATTAGTCTTTAAAACCATTAAATTGATCATTACTTTGGTGCATCGTTTCAATCATCATGTGTTATCATTCATCATCGTTTCATCATTTGCAAATGAATCATGGTTGTGATTTTACAAGGAAACCCTGACAAGTAAAATGGGTTAAAGCTCACAGACCACAACAGAAACTCATGCAGTCACACACACACACACACACACAACACACACGCATCACGCACCACACACCTGCAGACTTTAACCTTCATGCAGACTCACCCTGATAAATGACCCCTCAACCACCCAAATCCTATGCCATCTTCTTATTAGTCTTTAAAAACCATTAAATGATCATACTTTGGTGCATCGTTTCATCAGCATTTTTTCATCATATCATCGTTTCATCATTTGCAAATGAATCCATGGTTTGATTTTACAATGAAAACCTGACAAAGAAAATGGTGTAAAGCGTCCACAATAACCACAACGAACTCATGCACGTGCACACACACACACACACACACACACCACACACACACACACACACACACACACCACAACACACACCCACACACACACACACACACACACACACACACATCACGCACCACGCACACACGCACACACCAGACTTTAAAACCTCATAGACTCACCCTTATGAAAGACCACTCACAACCCAACCTCATGGGCCATCTCTTATTAGTCTTTAAAAACCATTAAATGATCATACTTTTGGCTCGTTTCTCATATGTTCATTCATCATCATCTGTCATCAATTTGCAAATAATCCATGGTGTAATTTTACAATGAAACCTGACAAATAAAATGGGGTTGAAAGCTTCCACAGGGGATTACCCCAAAACAAAACCAAAAACCCAAAAAAAGGGAAAAAACCTTCCAATTGGGGCAACCGTGACACACACACACACACACACACACACACACCACACACAACACATGCACGCACGCACACACGCCACACCTGCCAGACTTTAAACTTCATGAGACTCACCCTTATTGAATATGACCCCCACTTCACCACCCAATCCTCATGGGCCATCCTATTAGTCTTTAAAACCATTAAATTGATCAACTTGTGGCACGTTCTCATCATTTGTTTCATCATCATCATCGTTCATCATTTTGCAAAATTGCAATCCATGGTTTGATTTTACAATGAAAAACCTACAAATAAAAATGGCGTTAAAGCTCCACAGGATACCACAACAAACTCATGCACGTGCACACACACACACACACACACACACACCACACACACAACACACACACACACACACGCATCACGCACGCACACACGCACACACCTGCAGACTTTAAACCTTCATTAACTGCACCTTATTTAAAGTGACACTTTCACCACCAATCCTCATGGGCCATCTCTATTAGTCTTAAAAACCATTAAATTATCATACTGTTGCATCGTTTCATCAATCATGTTTCATCATCATCATCCTTCATCATTGCAATGAATCCAGGTTGTATTTTTACAATGAAAAACCTGACAAATAAAATGGGGTTTGAAAGCGTCCACAGGATACACAAACAAACTCATGCACGTGCAACACACACACAACACACACAACACACCACACACACACACACACACACACACCACACATGCACGCAACACCACAACACGCACACACCTGCAGACTTTAAACCTTCAGGCAACTCCACCCTTATTGAAAGTGACCACTTCACCAACCCAACCTCATGCATCTCTATTAGTCTTTAAAAACCATTAAATTAGCATACTTTGTTGTGCATCGTTCATCATCTATTGTTTATCTCATCATCGCTTCATCATTTGCAGAATGAATCATGGTGTGATTTTACAATGAAAAACCTGACAAATAAAATGGTTTGAAAGCTCCACAATACCCACACAGAAACTCATGCACGTCACACACACACACACACACACACACACACACACACACACACCACACACACACACGCATCACGCACGCACACACCACACACCTGCAGACTTTAAACCTTCATGAGACTCACCCTATGTGAAAGTGACCACTTGCACCACCCAATCCTCATGGCATCTCTATAGTCTTTAAAAACCTTAAATTGAGCATACTTTTGGTGCATCTTTCATCATCATTTGTTTCATCATCATCATCCGCTTCATCATTTGCAAAATGAATCACAGGTTGTGATTTTACAATTGAAAAACCTGAAATAAATGGGGTTGAAGCGGTCCACAGGATACCCACAACAGAAACTCATGCACGTCACACACACACACACACACACAACACACACACACACAACACACACAACACCACACACACACGCCATCACGCACCAACACACGCACACACCTGCAGACTTTAAACCTTCATGAGACTCACCCTTATTGAAATGACCACTTCACCCAACACCCCCAAAATCCTCATGCCATCTCTTAAGTCTTTAAAAACATTAACTATCATACTTTGGTGCATCGTTCATCATCAGTTGTTTTCATCATCATCATCGTCATCATTTGCAAATGAATCCAGGTTGTGATTTTTAACAATGAAAACCTGACAAATAAAATGGGGTTGAAAGCGTCCCACAGATACCACAACAAACTCGATGCACGGCACACACACACACACACCACACACCACACACACACACCACACACACACACACACACACACACACACACAACATGCACGCACGCCACGCACAAACGCACACACGCAGACTTTAAACCTTCACTGAGACCACTCCTTATTGAAATACCACTTTCCACCACCAATCCTCATGGGCCACTCTCTTATTAGTCTTTAAAACCATTAAATTATTCAACTTTGGTGCATCGTTCATCCCATATTTTCATCATCATCATCGTTTCATCATTGCAAAATGAATCCAGGTTGTGATTCTTACAATGAAAACCTGACAAATAATAATGGTTTGAAAGCGTCCAAGGATACACAACTAGAACTCATGCCACACACACACACACACACACACACACACACACACACACACCACCACTCACACGCACACACACACCACACACACACACACACACACACACATGCACGCACCGCACACACGCCCACACTGCAGACTTTAAACCTCATGAACTCACCCTTATTGAAAGTGACCACTCACCAACCCCAATCCTCATGGCCATCTCTTATTAGTCTTAAAAAACCATAAAATTATCATACTTGTGCATCGTTCATCATCATTTTCATCATCGATCATCTTTCAATCATTTGCAATTAATCCTATGGCGTTGTGATTTTTACAATGAAAACCTGACAAATAAAATGGGTTTGAAAGCGTCACAGCATACCACAACAGAATCATTGCACGTGCACACACCCACACACACACACACACACACACACACACACACATGCACGCAACGCACACACGACACACCTGCAAACTTTAAACCTTCATGAGACTCACCCTTATTGAAAGTACCACTTTCACCACCCAA
>CM068957.1:13541206-13566759 GCA_035128595.1 Eptatretus atami
CAACAAGGGAATCACACAACGACATCACATAGTTCACACAACATGGAATCACACACAAATGTTTCACACAACATGGAATCACACACAATGTTCACACACAGGGAATCACACACCAATGTTCACACACCAGGGAATCACACACAACGTTCACACCAACACAGGGAATCACACACAACGTTCACACAACAGGGAATACACACAAATGTTCACACCACAGGAATCACCACACAATGTTCACACACCAGGGAATCACACACAATGTTCACACAACAGGAATCAAACACCAATGTTCACACAACAGGAATCACACACAATTTCACACAACAGGGAAGTCAACAGAAAACGTTCACACAACAGGGAATCACAACAATGTTCACACAACAGGATCACACACAACATTCACCACAACAAGGATCACAACACAATGTTCACACAACAGGGAATCACACACCAATGTTCACACAACAGGAATCACACACAATGTTCACACACCAGGAATCACACACAATGTTCACACACACCAGTCGGAGTCACACACAATGTTCACACAACAGGGAATCACACACCCAATGTTCACACAACAGGGAATCACACACAATGTTCACACAACAAGGAATCACAACACAATGTTCACACACACAGGGAATCACACACAATGTTCACACAACAAGGAATCACACACACATGTTCACACAACAGGGAATCACACACAATTGTCACAACAACAAGGAATCACACACAATGTTCACACAACAGGGAATCACACACAAATGTTCACACAACAGGAATCACCCCACAATGTTCACACAAACAGGGAATCACACACAATGTTCACACAACAGGGAATCACACACAATGTTCACACAACAAGGAATCACACACAATGTTCACACACCAGGGAATCACACACAATGTTCAACACAACAGGGAATCACCAACACAATTTCACACAACAGGGAATCACACACAATGTTCACACAACAGGAATCACACACAATGTTCACACACAGGGAATCACACACAATGTTCACACAACAGGGAATACACACACAATGTTCACACAACAGAGAATCACACACAATGTTCACACACCAGGGAATCACACACAATGTTCACACAACAGGGAATCACACAACCAAGTTCACACAACAGGGATCACACACAATGTTCACACAACAGGAATCACAACAATGTTCACACAAACAGGAATCACACACAATGTTTCACACACAAGGAATCACACACAATGTTCACACAACAGGGAATCCACACACAAGTGTTCACACAACAAGGGAATCACAACACAATGTTCACACAACAGGGAATCACACACAATCGTTCACACACAACAAGGAATCACACACAAGTTCACACAACAAGGGAGTCACACACAATGTTCCACACAACAGGGAATCACACACAATTTCACACAACAAAAGAATCACACCAATGTCACACAACCAGGAATCACACACAATGTTCACACAACAGGGAATCACACACAATGTTCACACAAACAAGGAATCACACACCAATGTTCACACAACAAGGAATCCACACACAAGTTCACACACATGAATCACAACACAATGTTCACACACAAGAATCACACACAATGTTCACACAACAGGGAATCACACACAATGTTCACACAACAAAGAATCACACACAATGTTCACACAACCAGGAATCACACACAATGTTCACACAACAGGGAATCACACACACCAATTGTTCACACAACAAGGAATCACACACCAATGTTCACACAAACAGGCGGAATCACACACAATGTTCCACACAACAAAGGAATCACACACAATGTTCACACAACAGGGAATCACACACCAATTCACACAACAGGGAATCACACACATGTTCACACACCAGGGAATCACACACAATGTTCACACAACAGGGAATCACACACAATGTTCACACAACAGGGAATCACACACAATGTTCACAACAAAGGAAGTCACACACAAACATTCACACAAAACAGGGAATCCACAACAATGTTCACACAACAGGGATCACACACAATGTTCACACAACAGGGAATCACACACAATGTTCACACACAGGGAGTCACACACAACATTTCACACAACAGGGAATACACACACAATGTTCACACAACAAGGATCACACACAATGTTCACCACAACAGGATCACACACAACACTCACACAACAGGGAATCACACACAATGTCACACAACAGGGAATCACACACAATGTTCACACAACAGGGAATCACCACACAATGTTCACACAACAGGGAATCACACACAATGTTCAACAACAGGGAATCACACACAATGTTCACACACAGGGAATCACACACAATGTTCACAACAAAGGGAATCACAACACAATGTTCACACAACAGGGAATCACACACAATGTTCACACAAACAGGAATCACACACAATGTTTCACACAACATGGAATCACACACAATGTTCACACAAACAGGGAATCACACACAATGTTCACACAACAGGGAATCACACACAATGTTCACACAAACATGAATCACACACAATGTTCACACACCAGGGAATCACACACAATGTTCACCACAACATGGAATCACACACAATGTTCACACACAGGAATCACACACAATGTTCACACACCAGGGAATCACACACAATGTTCCACCAACAGGAATCACACACAATGTTCACCACAACATGGAATCACACACAATGTTCACACACGGAATCACACACAATGTTCACACACCAGGGAATCACACACAATGTCACACAACAGTGAACACACACAATGTTCACAATCACACACAATTTACAACAGGAATCACACACAATGTTCACACAACATGGATCACACACAATGCACCAACATTCACACACAATGTTCACACAACAAGGAATCCACACACAATGTTCACACAACATTCAACACAACTCACTCTTCTCATGTCGGCTCTCAGGCCGAACCCAGTTGACATTGATCCTCATCCTCCACTGCTCTCCAATCGAGCATTGCTGTGCACAGGTTCCTCCGTCTCCAGGCCCGTATCCTTCATCAACATGTTCATGTTGTTGAGAGATGATCTGCCACTTCAGCCTTCCATGTTTCAGTGTCCAGAATATAAGAATGGAAACAAGTTCGGATTTGCGGCGGTAGCAATCCCCAACAATCCTGAGACTTCTAATTTTAACCAACAGCCACGGAAGAGAACCATGTAGCTCTTTATTTGTCCCATGTTCAGATCAATGGACATCGAAAGTTGAACGAAGGAGTTGGGTACAGCATCCATCAATTCCCTTTCATGCGTCGCGGTCAGGGTCCACGCTTCGCCTCCATAAAGCAAGACCGACTCAACTGTTGCCATGAACAGTCCCTTATACACCGAGAGAGAGTGTCCACTTCCATATTCTTGGAAATTTGTTGCAAGCTCTCCATGCGCCATCTTTCATTTGCTTGATATCCCAGCAGTTGTGTTAACCCAGGAATCAAGATACTTGGACTGCCTCGTGTTTTATTCCATCTTCTGATATGACTGAGACCTCTCTCGACTCGTTGAATGCCATCACTATCTTACTGGTGCTCGTTTCGACTCTTGAGAAGTTGGAAAGATGTGGTATTGAAGAAGGTTAACGGGGATAGAAAAAAGATTATGGTTTTGGGTAGAGGAATGATCTGAAATGGTGGTAACATTGAAGCATTGGTGGGAGAATGGGGATTGAGAGAATGTTGAACTTCATTCCACAGGTGAGAAAATAGATGAACGAACGATGGTGGTTGTTGGCAGACCTTAAGCGCCCTGCCAAAACCTGGAGGGGAAGAACGAAAAGAGCAGAGGATGCAAGACCAGAGAGGATGTGGTAGAAGACAGAAAGACCATCAACCTGTCTGTGATGTGAAAGACATGTGCACCACCGACTCGGTCTTGTGTTTGCTCGATAAGGGACTTCAAAATGACTGTGTTAATGCTCGATGAGGCCTTCCGCACATGCGTGTGTGTGTGGCTTTCAGCGACTCGGTTCTGCTTGCCGGGGACTTTGAACCTACCATTGCTAGTGAGAAATCTGTAATTCAAATCGTTTTTTAAACAAAATTTTCAGCATTTAAGAAAGATTGGCAAATTCAAAATGGCTAACCATAATATTGTTGTGTTCCTGGATGCAAAGCGGACTCACGAGAACTATCCGTGGATGGGAGGTGTCGAGTCCGTACCATTTCCTGTTAATACAAGTGAGATGCGGTGGTGAATAGCACACACACACACACACACAAACATTTCTCCTTTCACCAATACAGATAAAAAATTGGGATAATTTCTCTTATGGCCCCAGAAGTCAGAACCAAACAAAAAATAAGATGAAAACAGCCCTCACAGCTCCCACTCCAACATGAGTTTAGTAAACATTTTAAAAGTTGATTTAAACTTACCCTGTGCATTCACAAGCCCAATATGATCTTCCCATCGCTGCTAAGAAGCACCCAAACCAGATACGGCGTCTCCCTCGGGGAAGTTTGCCGGTACATCTCACTCCCACGTAAATAATAGCTGGCGAAAGATTTGTGTATTTGACGTCGTGAAGAGTTGATTACCGTAACTTGGTAATGACGCACAGCATAGTCTTTCCAATGCAGACGTTCCATTAAATATATCACCAAACATGCCATGATCACAGGGGCACTCACGCAAGGTTCAAAGACCATTCGCTGGTGGCGATCCGCCAGGGGTTTGTAGAACACACCTATCTACGATCCTTCAGGCTTTGCACCGGCCCACATTGTCTGGATTTTGCAGTTCGGAAAGATACAAGACCTCAGTCCTTTCGGCCCTGAGAAAGTTCTCCAAGTCTTCGTTGTGCAGAGGCACAACCATTTCTCTGATGCACTTTTCAAGTATTGTCGGATTATTTTAGAAATGTTGCACAAGTTTAAGTCTCAGTCATAACTGTGATTGAAATCGGAATTCAGACATGCAACAGTCAATCTCTAATCACACACAATGTTCACACAACAAGGAATCACACACAATGTTCACACAACAGGGAGTCACACACAACACTCACACAACAGGGAATCACACACAATGCTCACACAACAGGGAATCACACACAATGTTCACACAACAGGGAATCACACACAATGTTCACACAACAGGAAATCACACACAATCTTACAACAGGGATCCACACAATGTTCACACACCAGGAATCACACACAATGTTCACACACACAGGGAATCACACACAATGTTCACACAACAGGGAATCACACACAATTTCACACAACAAGGAATCACACACAATGTTCACACAACAGAATCACACACAATGTTCACACAACGGGAATCACACACAATGTTCACACAACAGGGAATCAACACCAATGTTCACACAACAGAATCACACACAATGTTCACACACCAGGATCACACACAATGTTCACACAACATGGAATCACACACAATGTTCACACACAATGCATCACACACCAATGTTCACACACGGGAATCACACACAATGTTCACAACAGGGAATCACACACAATGTTCACCACAACCAGGGAATCACACACAATGTTCACACACCAGGGAATCACACACAATGTTCACACAACATGGAATCACACACAATGTTCACACAACATTCACACACAATGTTCACACAACAAGGAATCACACACAATGTTCACACAACATTCACACAACTCCACTTCTTCTCATGTCGGCTCTCAGGCCGAACCCAGTTGACATTGATCCTCATCCTCCACTGCTCTCAATCGAGCATTGCTGTGCACAGTTCCTCCGTCTCCAGGCCCGTATCCTTCATCAACATGTTCATGTTGTTGAGAGATGATCTGCCCACTTCAGCCTTCCATGTTTCAGTGTCCAGAATATAAGAATGGAAACAAGTTCGGATTTGCGGCGGTAGCAATCCCCAACAATCCTGAGACTTCTAATTTTAACCAACAGCCACGGAAGAGAACCATGTAGCTCTTTATTTGTCCCATGTTCAGATCAATGGACATCGAAAGTTGAACGAAGGAGTTGGGTACAGCATCCATCAATTCCCTTGTCATGCGTCGCGGTCAGGGTCCACGCTTCGCCTCCATAAAGCAAGACCGACTCAACTGTTGCCATGAACAGTCCCTTATACACCGAGAGAGAGTGTCCACTTCCATATTCTTGAAACTTTGTTGCAAGCTCTCCATGCGCCATCTTTCATTTGCTTGATATCCCAAGCAGTTGTGTTAACCCAGGAATCAAGATACTTGAACTGCCTCGTGTTTTATTCCATCTTCTGATATGACTGAGACCTCTCTCGACTCGTTGAATGCCATCACTATCTTACTGGTGCTCGTTTCGACTCTTGAGAAGTTGGAAAGATGTGGTATTGAAGAAGGGTTAACGGGGATAGAAAAGATTATGGTTTTTGGTAGAGGAATGATCTGAAATGGTGGTAAACATTGAAGCATTGGTGGGGAGAATGGGGATTGAAGAGAATGTTGAACTTCATTCCACAGGTGAGAAAATAGATGAACGAACGATGGTGGTTGTTGGCAGACCTTAAGCGCCCTGCCAAAACCTGGAGGGGAAGAACGAAAAGAGCAGAGGATGCAAGACCAGAGAGGATGTGGTAGAAGACAGAAAGACCATCAACCTGTCTGTGATGTGAAAGACATGTGCACCACCGACTCGGTTCTTGTGTTTGCTCGATAAGGGACTTCAAAATGACGTGTTAATGCTCGATGAGGCCTTCCGCACATGCGTTGTGTGTTGGCTTTCAGCGACTCGGTTCTGCTTGCCGGGGACTTTGAACCTACCATTGCTAGTGAGAAATCTGTAATTCAAATCGTTTTTTAAACAAAATTTTCAGCATTTAAAGAAAGATTGGCAAATTCAAAATGGCTAACCATAATATTGTTGTGTTCCTGGATGCAAAGCGGACTCACGAGAACTATCCGTGGATGGGAGGTGTCGAGTTCCGTACCATTTCCTGTTAATACAAGTGAGATGCGGTGGTGAATAGCACACACACACACACACACAAACATTTCTCCTTTCACCAATAGATGAAAAAATTGGGATAATTTCTCTTATGGCCCCAGAAGTCAGAACCAAACAAAAAATAGATTGAAAACAGCCCTCACAGCTCCCACTCCAACATGATTGGTAGTAAACATTTTAAAAGTTGATTTAAACTTACCCTGTGCATTCACAAGCCCCAGATATGATCTTCCCATCGCTGCTAAGAAGCACCCAAACCAGATACGGCGTCTCCCTCGGGGAAGTTTGCCCGGTACATCTCACTCCCACGTAAATAATAGCTGGCGAAAGATTTGTGTATTTTGACGTCGTGAAGAGTTGATTACCGTAACTTGGTAATGACGCACAGCATAGTCTTTCCAATTGCAGACGTCCATTAAATATATCACCAAACATGCCATGATCACAGGAGGCACTCACGCAAGGTTCAAAGACCATTCGCTGGTGGCGATCCGCCAGGGGTTTTGGTAGAACACACCTATCTACGATCCTTCAGGCTTTGCACCGGCCCACATTGTCTGGATTTTGCAGTTCGGAAAGATACAAGACCTCAGTCCTTTCGGCCCTGAGAAAGTTCTCCAAGTCTTTCGTTGTGCAGAGGCACAACCATTTCTCTGATGCACTTTTCCAAGTATTGTCGGATTATTTTAGAAATGTTGCACAAGTTTAAGTCTCAAGTCATAACTGTGATTGAAATCGGAATTCAGACATGCAACATCATGGTTGTATGACAGATTTCCATGCAGATTCTGCCACCAAATGACTCTGGAGAACTATAGCCATACGTCATACAAAGGACGCTGTCATCAGTGACGACTCCATCTACACCTCTCTCTCTCAGACAACATGGACCAACTTTTAATCACTCATCCCAACTCTCGCTTCCTTAGTTGTGGTGATTTGAGTTGTCACCGTGCAACTTGACTGGATGTTAGTCCCTCTCTCATCAGCCATATCACTTCAGTAAAGGGCTTCTGTGACTCCATGGAACCGACGCATTCTGTGAACTTTCCAACCAAGATTTCTCCACCATTTTGGACTTGGTGATGACTAACTTTCCCGCAACTGTCTCCTGCTCTTCCTCTGATCCAATTGGTTCATCTGATCATGTGCTTGTGAGAATCAACATTTCTCTGGCTATTCTCAGCGAACTGCCTCAATGACGGTGAGTCTGGCAGTTCACTCAAGCAGATTGGCAGGGACTGCGAGCAGCCTTCTCTCTTCAGGACTGGTCTTTCATATCTACTGGTCCTGATGTTAACTCAGCCTGGGAATTCTTCCACAGAAACCTGCTCTCTCTCTCTCTCTCTCTCCCTTCATTTTCCTACCCTTCTTCCCACCCATGGTACACTGAATCCTGTGGTGCAGTAGTTGCTCTAAAATAACTTGCCTTCTCCTCCTGGAAGGAAAATCTGATTGGAGGCAATCTCAGATCATTCCACAAAACCTGAAATGTGTGTCCACTCTCAGGAGAGCCAGAAATCAATATCTGTCCAACCTCAAGAATGAACTTTCAAACTTGTCTCCCTCCTATAAAACCTGGTGGCACCTTGTTAAATATATCTCTGGTGTACGCTCCACTTCCATCCCTTCCCTCTTCAAATAGCACCACAGCCAACTCTGCTCATGAGAAGTCCGAATGCCTCAATTCTGTGTTTTCTTCAAAATCTTGTGTCCCCAACCTCGTTCTCTGTATCCAATCTACCCAGTCACACCCAACTGCTCTTGGAGTTTGTTTTATGTACCTGAGATTGGGAGAAGTTTGTCAACTCTGATTCTGCAACTGGACCTGATGGCATCAACTGGCATGTCCGATAAACCTGCTCAGCTGCTTTTGCACATGATCTTTCTGCTCTATTCACCCTATCATTTGCACTCAGTCATCTTCCATTTGCATGAAAGTCAGCCAACATCATCGCATTACATAAACAAGATGCAACAACCGATCCCTTTTACTACAGACCTCTTAGCTTCCTTCTAATCATCATTGCAGTTGACATCAAATCATTCCTTTTCTCCAATGGCCTATTCTCAGATCATCAATTCAGATTCAGACCTGGTCACTCATACCTGGGACATGCTGCTTCCACTCTCCCAACAATGGATGGAGGCCCTCAATGTCAGACGTGAGATCAGGGCCGTCTCTCTGGACATATCTTGTGCTTTTGATACAGTCTGGCATCCCACCTTGCTCTTCAAACCCTCTGCCTATGGCATCCAAGGTCAACTCCACACATGAATTGTTGACTTACTATACTCTCGTAGCCAACATGTGGCTCTCAATGGAATCCTTTCATCTTCTCTCCCTGTCAAGCCTGAAGTCCCCCAAGGCAATGTTCTTGGCCCAGTCCTCTTGCTGATCTTCATCAATGATCTCTCCCACTCTCTGGGAAATCCTCTTTGTCGATTTGCTGATGATTCCACCCTCTGCTGTGACATCCCTCATCCTTCAGACAGGAAGGCTGCAGCTTCTTACCGCTCTTCAGACCTTGACAAAATCACAAGCTGGTCAAACACTTCGAATATGTCTTTCAATCCTGACAAATCTCACACTCTATCTCTCTGAAAGCACCACCTGGCAAACCCTCCTATCTGCTTTCTTAACAATCCTCTTGAGGAAGTTCAGTCATTCAAACTTTTTGGTCTCACCAGCAGCCATGATCTTTCTTGCGCAAACCACATTTTACAGTTAGCCTCCAAAGCCAGTCGCCGACTGGGCATCCTTTGTCTTGCAAAGTCCTTTCTTGGCAGACCTGAACTATCCACCTACAAGGCCTTCATCTGCAGCTTGGAAAACTGCTCTCCCCTTTGGTCTGGCACCCATACCTCACACCATGCTCAAATTGATGCCGTGGAAACCGAGGCCTTCAAGATCATTGGAATCTCCCACAATGAAGCTGAGTCTATGGGCATATCACTTTCACATGGCACACCGGTCGGTGGTCTGTCTTGTACCACCTCCTTTCTGGACTTGCACCCTCTGCTGTTTCGGTGCTCCCCTTCCACCAGATTTCTGCAGGGTGCATGCGGTCTGCTTGCAGCCCCCTTCTCGTTAAATTCCGAAAATATAGGATCAATGATCACCTCTACTCATTTGTTCTTCTTTGTCCCCACCTGTGAAACCAACCTTCACATTCTCTTCAATCTCATTCTGCCCTCCAGGTCTTTTGTTCACCACCATGTCAGATCATCCCCAATCCAAAACTATGGTCTTTTCTACCCCCATTAACTCACCCAACCCCCCACAAGCCTACCTCTTTCCAAGTATCCAGGTTTTCCTTCCTGAGCATTTGCTTCTTTATCCATCTTGCTCATCACCCTCTCAATCTTTCCCTAGCCCTCATTCTTCCCCACATCCCCTATTTCTCCAAGTCTACAAGCTTCTATTTTGTCCTTCATCCCTGCAATTGGTGTGTTTCCCTTCTCTCTTTCTCCTGTTCCTTTTGTTGTGCTACGTCCTGATCTGTTCTCTGTCCTAGCTCCTCCACAAGCCTCAATTTTTTTTATCCCCCAAAAAGGAAAATGGAACAGTCCCACATTGCCAAAACAGTTCCGAGATCTAAAGAAAGGATTTTCAGATTCCATAAAACCATGTGCATGTTCAAGCATTTCATATCATGTCCACCTTCATTGAAAAGTGGAAGAAAGGATGATGTGCTGAAATGAAATGCTTGAACATGCAAAGAGTTAACTAATCTGAAAATATGTTGTTCAAAATCCAGGAAGTGATTATTGGGGTTGGCTCATTGGTGTTGGCATCTGAGCCTCCAGTTCTGGATGGAGAGAACCCGGCTTCAAATCCCATATATACTGTACATGTATGTCAAAAACTGGAACGTGTGTTTCCACTCTCAGGAGAGTGAGAGAGGAAGCATCTGTTCAACCTCAAGGTTGAACTATCTAATTTGTTTCCTTCCTACAAAACCTGGTGGCAACCCTTGTTAAGAACCACAGCCGACTCTGCTCGTGAGAAGGCCGAATGCCTCAATTCTGTGTTTCCCACCAAATCTTGTGTCCCCAACCCCTCATTCTTGGTACCCACACTGCCCTGTTGTACCCAACTGCTCCTAGACTCTGTCTTTTGAACATGAGAAAGTGGAAAAGTTTGTCAACGCTGGACTCTATTTCGGTAACTGGACCGGATGGCATCAGCTCACGTCCTAAAAACCTGCTCTGCTGCTCTTCCACAGCCTCTCTCTGCTATTTTCACGTTATCATTTGCACCAGGTCATCTTCCATCTGCTCGGAAGTCAGCCATCACTGCATTACATTAAAAAGTCCAAAAACTGATCCGCTTAAGTACAGACCTGTCAGGTCACTTCCAATCATCAGTAAGGTCATGGAATCTATCACAGTTGATATGAAATCCTTCCTTTTCTCCAACCTCATCTCAGATCACAGGTTGACAGGATAGCTGAGAGGTATGCACACTCACCTCTAAGCAGTCTAGCCTGGGTTTGAATCCCTACCCAGGTATAAACTGTCACCCCGATGTTTCGCAGGAAAGGTGATTCATCAATGCGTGTGCCATCTCTCGGATGGACGTTAAACTGTTGACCCATCTGCCGCTATTAGTTGGTGGATATGAAAGATCCCATGGTGTCCTTCGCAACGAGTAGGCAAGCTATCGCCGGCACCATTGCCAAATTCCAGACCAAACCAACAGAGGGCATTGCATTAATGGCACAGCCACACCCTCAGCCAATGATGCCACCCCACAGTCTTGTGCTGCGTACGAACAAAAAAGACTCTCAGATCACCAATTTGGATTCTGACCAGGTCATTGTACCTTGGACATGCTGCTTCAACTGACTCAACAATGGATGGAAGCTCTCAATATCAAACATGAGACCAGGGTTGTTTCTCTGGACATATCTCATGCTTTCGATAGTCTAGCTGCCTTGCTCTCCAAACACTCCGCCTACTCCACACACGGCCTACTGACTTCCTCTACCCTCGAAGCCAACTCGTCGCTCTCAACGGAATCCTTTCATGTCTTATCCCTGTCAAGGCTGGAGTGCCCCAAGGCAGTGTTCTGGTCCCAGTCCTTTTCCTGATCTTCATCAATGAGCTCTCCGACTCTCTGGAAAATCCCATTCATCAATGTGCTGATGACTCCACACTCTGCCGTGACATCCTTCATCCAGACAGGCAGCAGCCTCTTCCCTCTTTTCAGACAATGACAAAAACCACAAGCTGGTCAAACATTTGGAATGTGTCTTTCAATCCTGACAAATCACACACGCTCACTATCTCTCTCCAAACGAACTGTCTGACCAACCCCCTCTCCCCCTCCCATTCCATCAACTTTCTTAACAATCCTCTTGAGGAAGTTCAGTCATTCAAACTACAGGGTCTTACTGTCAGCCACGGTCTTTCTTGGGCAAACCACATTTCAAAGTTGGCCTCCAAAGCCAGCTGCTGACTGGACATCCTCCATCATACAGATTCCTTCCTTGGCACACCTGAACTCCAATCCACCTTCAAGGTCTTCATCCACAGCTTGATGAAGTACTGCTCTCCCCTCTGCACTGGCACCCCTGCTTCACACCTTGCTCAGCTTGACGCCGTGGACACCAATATTATGGAATATCCCGTGATGAAGCTGAGTAGGATGGGACTACCACTCTCCTTTCACACTTCACAGTCAGGTGTGGTCTCTGTCTCCTACCACCTTCTTTCTGGTCTTCCACCCTTTGCTCTTTCCGTGCTTTGTCTCCCCCCCCCCCAAGTTTCTGTTGGGCTCATACAGTCCACCATCAACCCACTTCTGGTGAAACTACCTAAATCCAGAATCACTCCACCCCTCCGTTATTCTTTTTTTTCCCCTCACCTGTGGAACCAACTTACACATTCTCTTCGATCTCATTCTTCCTCTCAGGCCTTCAAGTTCACCACCATGTCAGGTAATCCCCAATCCAAAATCATGATCTTTCTACCCTCATTAACCATTCCCCACCCACCTTCCCCCAACTCCCAAGGCCTCCTTCCAAATTCCAGTTTTCCCTTCTGAAACCATTTTGTCCACCACATGCTCCTCTCCTGCTCAACATGATTTTTCCCCACCTGTGGAACCAACTTCCACATCCTCTTCAATCTCATTCCTTCCTCCAGGTCTTCAAGACCACTGTTCACCACCACCTCAGATCTTCTCCAATCCAAAACCATGATTTTTTCTGCCCTCGTTAATCTCCTCCCCCACCCCAAACCCTCCTCCTTCCAAATTTCCAGTTTTCCCTCCTGAGAGTTTCCTTCTGTGTCCATCTTGTCCACCCCATGCATCCTCTCTTGCCCCCATTCCTCCCCACACCAATTGTTTGTCCAAGTCTCCCTCTATCTTGTCCTTCAACTCCACTATTGGTGCGTCCCACCCCCCTTTACTGTTACTTTTGTCCTGTTATGAATCTGTGTTTGGGTTGTTGTTGTTTTTGTTGGTCCCAATAAGATGGAGACGAGTGCTTTTCTTCTTCCAGGATTCCTTCGCATAAATAAACATTCAACAGCAACTTCAGCAGCTCAACTCCAAAGCATGACTTTTATACAAACGGCGGCACACGTGCAAGTATACATTACATTGGTCTTCACTCGATTAACAAGCGATTATATTAATAAAGCATTAAGACAAAAACAAAAACAAAAAACAACAAGCACAACAGACGTCAGCAATGAAAAAGTGCACCCTTTCCACCAGTCCGACCACGTGGGCCATTCATCTCAAAAACACCCAAGAGGTAAAAATCTTCTTATTTTTGTTTTAAATAAAATCGAAACTCTGTCTCATATTTTAAAGACCGATAACACGAAGCAGGTCAAGGCCAAAGTGCTGGCTTTTCAGGGTACTCGTACATGCAACACACAACGCTTGCAGCGTTCCGGGCAAGCGTACAACGGAATTGGACCTTTCCTCGTGGAAGCTATACGCACGATCACTTTGACATATTAGCTATGACACCACGCTACAAGAACATGCGTGTCCTACAGGAGTGGGTATCCGGAGGTTTCAGCACAACCACCAATCGGTTTTATGGAGAGACCCGGCTGAGGAATGTCTCACCGCGACTTGTGAACGATCGTACAGCAGCTCTTTCACATCGGGAAGAGGAAATCATTAGTACCTAAGGTACCATCTTGATGATCCCAGATTCATCTCCAGGTTAAAGCTAAAAAGCAAAGAGCATTTCACATCGAAGCTCCGAAAAAAAGAAAAAAAAACACCGAAAAAGCAGAACTGCAACATACATCGAGAACCAGATAGTACTTCATGGAGAAATTCAATCACATCGTTTGAAAAAGACTGCATTCATCATATCGTCAAGCGAATCGCATGTGAGGCGTACGCGATTACAAGCAGAGTTTAAAAGCACAATGTGATGAGGAGACAAAAGTCTGCTGCCAACTTGATAGGAGCAATCTAATGTGGGACATGGAGGGCAAGAGGCTACACGGCGAGCAATAGGGTTCTAACCGGTTGGCGTTGGATTTTCAAGCCATTTACTTGGAAATGGCCGGGTTTAAATCAGCAGCTTACAAGAGGGTTGGAAACGTTAAGAGAGAAAGTTGAAAAACAAAGTAATGGTAAACAAAAGCCACGTGTAAGCTCTCGCATTGAGGCAGCAATCTGTTTTTGGACCACTCTCTAAAATTCCATCGCAGGATGTGGAGGGAGATTTTAGCGGCAGGGCTATCAAAGAAGGCTGAAAAAACAAAGAGTTCGACATAACAATAAACTGAGTCAGAAACAAAAGCAGACGTTTCAAACGTAACGGTGCGGGACCTGGGAATGCGATTCGGGTTTGCGAGATGTGGAACATCGATCACGATGGGAAAGATGGTGGCGGGGACGCCTGATTTCCTTATAGAGCTCATGTAAAACTGCATGGTAAAAACACGGCAATCGCAAATGCAGGTGCGGATGAAGTCGGCTGTTAGTCGGATGAAGTTGGTGCTTCCCTCCCAGCGGCATCGAGAGCCAAAGGAGAGACGGAGCCTTCCTCTCATTCTGGAAACATTTGATGGCAGCGATGATGGGGACGGCGTGGCAGATGATCGAGGGCTTTGGTGAGACAACCTGCGGGGCAGAAACATTACCGGGTGTGAACGTTGAGGCAAGTGACCAAGTGACGCGGCTTTGAAAGAATCAAATTTCAAACGGACAGAGGCATCGGTGTGGCGATCTCTGGCAGAGTCGCGTTTTACCTGCCTGATCAAACTACTGTGGTACATTGTGGAGCACAGTGAGTCGAACATCCAAGCTGTGCACGTGTAAAGCTCCAGCAGTATCTTCGGCCGGAGTGGTTCTTTCGGCTTACGCTGTGACCAACTAAACTCTGCCTATAGAATTTGTGACATATGTCCATCGAGCAAATGTTCAAAAAAAAATAAACAAGAGGGAAAACACCTGTTGATGTTCCCACCTGAACCCCTAGCTTATGATGCAGGTTCAAATCCTAGATATGAAGCATTGGTCCATTGTCCACTAATGTCTTTGTGGTGTGCTTCAGAGTGCCCTGCTATCTACTGTGAGTGTCTTTGTCCTACATTCCTAAGTGTGGTTTATGTACAAGCTCCACCATGATCTGAAGGTCACGAAATAAAAGTGTTGTGGATTATACACAAATTGCATCATGTGAATAACTGAGCCCCAATAACAGCAGAAACTGTCTCCATCATAGTGAAAGTACATTCACGAAAAATAAAACATCTCGACTCAAAATGCATTTGAATGGACATATTGGGACTTGCAAAGAGCAAAGCTCAGAATATGTAACATTTACATTGAAAAAAACAAAAATAAAAATAAAAAGCAAAGCCTATCAACTGTAGCGTGGAATGCACCTGAGGCTTGAGCATTGTGACAGTATCACTAATAAAAAAAAAGAAAAGGAACAGAGGCATCAAGTAAGGTGTTCATAAAACAGGAATGTAAACAAAGAAACAAGTTGGAAGAATAAAATAAAGAAAGTCTTCACAATCAGAACCATAATTATAATAATAATAATAATAATTATAACAAGTGGTGCCAGGCACAACAAATCCTGCCCATTTAAGGCATAAAGTTATTTTGGGGATCAAATTTAAATTTGATACATCCTTAACCTGAATGTTGATTATAAGGAATAGAATAAGGAATATTTTAGTCTTAGTTTGAAGCCAATTCAACCATTTTTGACGAAGTTATGACCGTAAAATGATTTTGACCTTTCAAGGCCACGTAAGGTGTCATGGTGTCAAATGAAAACCAATAAAGGACTTGATATATGTCTTCCATAGTAAACACGCATATTCCTAGAAGCTTTTTTGATTTATAATGGAAATTTGTAATTTTGACCGATGACCATGACCCCAAAACTTCGGACCCTACTGATCTTCACAAATATGCATTTTTCACTATAGGAATGGGTGATTATAAGTGACAAATAGAATAAGTTCACTATAAGCTTAGTTTGAAGTAAATCAGATCATTTTTGACGAAGTTATGAGCGAAAAAACGATTTTGATCTTTTCGTAGCCTTGACCTTTGATCCAATTGGACCCAAAAGTTAATGGGGTCGTCCAAGGTTCATTGCCCACCTGTGGATTAAATTTGATAGTGTTTGCTAAAGCCGTTTTGCCGTAAGGTTGCTAACAGACAGACAGACAAACAAACAAACAGACAAACAAACCGGACGATTACAATATCCCGCTCCCTCCCTCCGGGGGCGGGATAATAATAATAACTAGAACTGCCACTTTAAACTGCTGGCAGTGATGACGCGGTACCAGACGTCCGCCTTTATACAACATGAGACTTTCTGTAGATGATAGTTGCAAAGTTTTGCTTCGATAGGATAATGTGGTTCCAGAGAAAACATTATTTAATAGTGATACAAATACAGCCTTGCTTCGGGACAGCGCGGGACTGACGCGTTACGAACTGGGTCGCAAAAGTGTTCAATCTATTTATTACGTATGCAGTTAGCCCTTTTTCCTGGGGACATTGGCGGTATCAATTGAATTGCTATTCCTGTACCCTCAAACGCATTCAGGTGCAGCCAAGTGAGCCTTCTGGAAAAAAAAAACAAATCTAAAAGTTCTCAGATTCAAATAATTAAATAATTCTGGCTGCCAAACCGTGTGGCCAATCAGGTTGAAATTTTAAAACTATGTTTCACATGTAGGCTAGATAATAATTGTGAAGTTTCACATATATTGACACAGCGGTTCCGAGTAAATATTACTCAATATTTCCCCTTCAATCCAACATGGCTGCCAACCATGGGCCCGATCGAGTTGAAATTTCAACCCTTCATTCCACATGACTGTTCCATCATAACTCTGAAGTTTCACATTTATTGATGCAGTAGTTCCAGAGTAAACATTAATTAATAGTTTTCCTTCAATCCACTATGGCTGCCAAACAATGTGCCGTACATCAAAAGTGGGGGAGAACTTTTTGTTCATCATGGAAAGGCGGTCATATGTGTGGAGTTTGCCTCGATCTGTTCAGCCGTTTCAGAGAAGACTTTTAAAGCTATTAATTTTCAATCCAATATGGCTGCCGTACCATGTGACCTATTACAACATAAATTTAAATTCTCCATCTAATGGGGAAGTGGATTATGCTTGTTAAGTTTCGTGTTGATCGGACAAGGTGCGTTTTTCTATCCAAGATGGCCTCCAAACCATGTGACATCATAATTTTTACCATATATGCAGGCATGGGGGTAGATTATAGTTGCCAAGTTTCGCTTCGATAGGTTATGTGGTTCCAGAGAAAACATTATTTAATATAATTCTTGAATCCAACATGGCTGCCAAACCATGTGACCTATCAATTAGAAATTAACAAACTTATATTCACTGCTCGTGTGCAATACGTATGTGAAGTTTCCCCTTGATCTGACCAGCCGTTCTGGAGAAAAAGATGTTTGAAGGTTTTCGGGTAAATTCAATATAGCCACCAAACATGTGACCTATCAATTACAAATTAACCAACTTGTGAAAGGATGTCTTGGGGAAAGTGTGTGTGAATTTTTGCCTCAATCTGTCCAGCTGTTCTGGAGAAGAAGATTTTTTAATTTATTAATTTTCAATCCAAGATGGCTGACGAACCATGTGACCTATGATATCATAAATTTATATTCTGCTTCAATCGTGTAGTGGAACACGTGTGTGAAGTTTCGTGTTAATCGGATAAGATGGTTTTTCTATCCAAGATGGCCACCAAACCATGTGACGTGTGACATCATAATTTTTACCTTTTTGCAGGCATGGGGGTAGATTACATTTGCCAAGTTTCGCTTCGATAGGTTATGTGGTTCCAGAGAAAACATTATTTAATATTTTATTATTGAATCCAACATGGCTGCTTGAATCTTGAATCAATTATTCATTAACAAACTTATATTCACTACACATTTGCAAAAAACGTATGTGAAGTTTCCCCTTGATCTGACCAGCCATTCTGGAGAAGATGTTTGAAGGTTTTAGGGTAAATTCAAGATGGCCACCAAACCATGTGACCTATCAATAAGAAATTAACAAACTTGTAAAAGGATGTCATGGGAATGTGGGTGTAAAGTTTCGCCTCAATCTGTTCAGCCGTTCTGGAGAAGATGTTTTTAATTATTTTTTTTCAAAACAAGATGGCTGCCGAACCAAGTCACCTATGACGTCGTAATAATTTTTTTTTCTACGATGATTTGTTGTGTAGATGACGCAAGAAATTTCAGATTTTCCCATGCTGCGTTCTACTTGATAAATTTCACCCGGCATACCGCTTCACCGATGATCTCACGAAAAAACACCCGTGTTCCCCATGGGAGCTTATTAAAATGTATGAAGCAAAAAAAATTTCCGTTGCACTGTTTCAGAGATACAGATGTCCAAAGTTTATCGGTTTTTTCAAGATGGTACCCGTACCACGTGACCTATGACGTCACAATTATCAAGTATGCTATCAAAAAAAGATACATAATATGGTGAAAATTTCGTGTCGATCGGACTTACCGTTCCTGAGAAAATGATTTTTAAAGCGAAAGAACCCGCAAATTGCCGGCGGAAAAAGAATAAGGAAATAAACAGAAGAAAAAACAATAGGTTACCCAGTCCATTTGACTGGGTAACCTAATAATAACAATCCACTTGATGATTATAAGGAGCACAAATGGAAGATATCTCCAAAGGGCAAGACCATGGACCACAAGCAAGACCCAAAAGAAGCAGGATACAATGATCACATGACTTTTAATAAGTTTACATGAACATCAGTGCTGAACAGTGTTCGTCTTCAAGACTTGATCACATGAACAAAATAGTCAATATGAAGCTTGTGGGGGAAAGAAAGAAAGATGGATGAAAGAAAAATATGGAAGACAGAAAAGAAGATGGATAGATGAAAGGAAAAAAAAAAAAGAAAGATGGAGGAAAGGAAGAATGAAAGAAGGATGGAGGAATGAAAGGAATATGGAGGAAAGGAAGAAAGACAGATGGAGGAAAGAAAGAAAGACGGAAGGCACCCCAACTTAAAGCCAAAGGATACGATGAATACGAGGGTGTTGAGAACACAAAAACCTTTACCGACGAAGATCAAGAAAAGTGGAGTATAAATAAAAGTAGAAAATGAAACAAGAAAACAAGAAGGAAATGATTAAAACAAAAGAAGAAAAACATGGAAAAAAAGCAGAAGACAGAAGAAGGTCAAGTAAATCTGAGCATGTCTTGCAGCCCTTTCATAAGATTAGCATAATGAGTCAGAAAGTTCTGGGAACGTGGATTCATCCAGGAAGGGAGGCCGACAGATTGCTCAGAAGGACACCATGACTACATAGTCGAGGCTCGTGAAGGAGCTAGAACATAGAATGGATCAGGACATAACAGAGCAAAAGGAACAGTAGAAAGAGAGGGGGGACATCAACAGCAGGTTGAGGGACAAAAATAGATGGTGATTTGGACAAGTAAGGGCGTGGGAAAGAATGAGGGGAAGGGAAGGACACACGGGGTGGACAGGATGGATACAGAAGCAAACTCTCAGGAAGGAAAAAAATGGAAATTTGGAAGGAGTTGGCCTTGGGAGGGTTAATGGGGGTAGAAAATATGGTTTTGGATGAGGGATGATCGATGATCTGAGATGGTGGTGAACGGGAGAGCATGGGGATAGTCCATGCGTTCGCTCATCGCCGAATCAACCTGGCTGGTGAGCGGATGAAGCACACGTAACAACGCCAGAGTCAAGTTGAAGGCGTTTGCTCTGGAGTAAAGGATTTGGTTGTTCCCCCAGCTGCAGAAGGGCCGATGCCAAAGCTGACCTCGCTCTGCTCAGGGTCCAGTGTCGTCCTGTCGCATATAACTGATGTGCTCTCTAAGATCAAGAAGAGCCCATGGCCCTTCCACAGATAATTCACCGTGACTTCTTAGTCCTTACCATGGTGAGGATACTCCCCCTTGGCTCCAACAGACCAAAGGCCTATAGCAAGGGCAAGTGCTCACAGAGGGCTGAACCAATGAGGCAATGGAAAGACAGGTGGTAGTAACAGAGGGGATGTAAGACCATGGTTAAATTGATATGAAGTTGTGTGACGAAAGAATTGGAAGTTATGTGAAATTTAAAATGGATGAAATGCTTGCGATTTGTAGAACTCATCGTGACAGTCACCTTTTTCCTCCTTCCATTTCTTGCTCCAGGGATGCATGGAGAATGTTGGGGAGAAATGTCCTGGTGTAAAGTGAATGTGGAACGAGCCGGCTAAAGTGGCTGTGGAACGAGTGGGCTGAGTTTAGGTCTGCATGGTGCGGGGAGTGAGTGGTGTGAGTACTTGGAGAACAGTGCCCCCCCCCCTTGCTCGAGGGCACCTCCAGTGAGGGAGGTGATATAGTGTGGTTAAATAATTTGGTGATGGAAGATGCAAAGCTGCTGGTGTTTGGCATGGGAAATTGCAGTAGGAATTGGAGTAATTGTGTGCATATGAAGAGTTTGTGCACTGGGAGTGTGACCTGAGAGTTAAAAGGAGTGTGATATTGAAGGGACCGAGCCTTGGGACCTACTGCACGGCTGAATGCCCGCAGAGATGCCACAAGGGCAAGTTAGTTGAGAAAAGTTGGAGTTTTCAGCCAGGTGCCCAAGAGAGAGCCCGTGCTGTGAGTGTCAAGAGAGCACGGCAGGAGCCGGAGAGGGTCTGTGTGTTAGTTAGGGAATGGAATAGACGCTCCAGGTAAGCCGCAAATTGTCAGGTGCCATGTCGAGATAAAGCCAGGCGAGGAGGCTGAAGACAGGGTCACATTGCGCAGCCAACTGATTTTGCGAAATCAGATGGAATTTACAAGAGCCATGCTCAAATTCGTAGGATGAGACCAGAATGCTGAAGCAGTGGGGTAAATTGGTCATTAGGACTACCTTAGTGGAGTTCATAATAAATTTGACAAATGTGCCTTTGTTTGTTGTATGGTACTAGAGTTTCGTTTAGTGTTCTCTTCTCTCTCTGCACCATTCATGTGTGTTAGCTGCTTGCTAGGAATAGCTGCAGCTTTCTGCACATGTGCAGTCGCGCCTCTCGCTTGGGCTCGGGCATCCTGCGGAGTTAATCGCCAGCAGTTCCTGATTTGCACCATTAAGGATACTGAGCCCATTACAAAACACACACACACACACACACACACACACACACACACTCTCTCTCCAGTCAGTGGAAGATACACACAGGGTAACAAGACATATGGACCAAAATGTACCAGACACAAGAGCGCATGAACGAAGAACAATTGTTTATTTCATTCTGTGGTTGAGTAGTAGGTCCAAGGCCTAACACAGATGCATACAAATATAAAGCAGTTTTCTTTATCCAGTTCACAAGTTACATACTATAATTAAATCACAACCAATTATGAAATATTTTGGACGAGCAAATACCACCCGTCGCTTCGCTGATGGGAATACCGAGAGGGGGAGAGGGAGGGGAGAGGGAGGGGGGAGAGGGAGGGGGAGAGAGAGGAGGTGTAGAGTGAGGAGGGGTGGCTGAAGGGAAGGCAGCATGAGCTGAGGTGAGGGACGGCAGGCATGCGGTGGAGCATTAATTACGATTCATCCTGTCGAATCAAAATGATTCTGCAGAGAATAACAGTAAAGATGGAAACAAAATGTCTGAAATCCATTTTCTACTGGTCATATATAAATACCACCCAGAGACAAACACCGTCCGGACAGGTCCGAGACAACGAATACCGCCCGGACATGTCTGAAGACAAACACCGTCCAGAGACAGGGACAGAGAGAGATGTGTGGGAGGGTGCTGAACTGTGTTAGGAGGGAGCGGAGTGAGGGTGAGACAGAAGAGAGAGGGGGTAGGGAGTTGTAGCGACAAAATGTTATGCATTATGAACACAACACACACACACAACACACACACACAGTGCTTGGTCGATATCGACAATTTTTCGCGAATCAGCAGGTTGGGTCAGTGTGATTACCGACTGCAGTACGGACTGTATACAACCCAGAAACCTTGAGTAGCTTTCACCGTTGTTTTGGGGAATTTCAATAAACATGAATAAAACAACGTTACATTATCAACGTTTCAAGGAGATGTGCTATAACATTAATATTTCTAAAGAGCTGGAAAGCGTCATGTGACGGGTAGAAAAAACAAAATTTGGCCTGGTAATTTAGAAAACACGTCAATACGGGAAAAGACTCGGAAATCGAGTATTGTCAAATTCATTTTGCTTTGAAACTCACAAAGAGAAACCATATATTATAACTTTCGTAAGCCCATTATCATCATAAAGATATGGCATGAAACGTTTCCACCGCCAAACATGCAGGCATGCGTACACACACCCACGGAGAGTCCCTTTAAAATCCAAATGTACCCATATGTACACGTACGTTGTAGCAACAGCCAACTATACATCCCGATCGGGACACAAAATGTGCCACAATCGCCTGTAGGGCGCTCGGTAAGCAGCTTAAGCACAAAAGCAAGCACTCCAATTAACTGGTTGATAAGGAACGGCTCGCTTGGCACACGATTAGCAATCACCGAACCATCATATTAAACACACACTTCCGGAGACGCCCAAAATGTCAAATATGTCCAATCGGACAAATGAACACTTTTTTTTTTCTAAGGAGTCGTAACTGCTGCTAAGCTCATTTCTGGAGCTGAAATTTTTTAATTCTACTTAAAGAGATTCTCGAAATTATGGCATGTGAGAAAATGAAATAAAGCCATGAACGCTGGTGTCTTCAGGCGCTTATAATCATTGCAATGTACTCAGCCATTCGTAGCTATGATGAACGGCATTCCATAATATGAGTGAGAAAAGTGGGGGGGAATACTTTATCGTTAAGAAATCGTTGTTGCATGTTCCAAGTCAAGGCATGGCTGAGCAGGCCAAAAAACATGGCGGCTCAGATCCCGAGTAAGGTAACCCAGGATACACCTTAAGACCTCATTCGGAGTGAGGTGGCCGAGGATGCGCCTGATGAATAAATGGACGCTCCCCTCACACTGCCTTACTTGCCCTCCCTCATGCTGCCTTCCCTTGCCCTCCCCTCACACTGCCTTACCTTGCCCTCCCCTCATGCTGCCTTCCCTTAACGTATCTGGACAGTGGTTATGCCTCTGTCCAGGTAGTGGTTATCTCCGCACGTATCGGGACGGTGGTTATGTCCAGATGGTGGTTATGTTCGGATGGACCTTCCCCACACACTGCCTTACCTTGCCCTCCCCTCACACTGCTTTCCCTTCCCCGACCCCTCCTCACTGTACCCTCCCTCCTTCTTACTCCCCCATCTTAATATCCCTGTCAGCGAAGCGACGGGTTGTATTTGCAAAGCAATTCAATAAGGCCGTTAATCATCTTCAAAGAGGGCGTTTTTATTAACCAAACACCCAATTTTCAGTCATGCACTCTCTTGGAGTTTTCTTCTGTATGCATGCAAAGTTTAGGCTGCAAGGATTCATGGTTTTGGAGTTTATGGAGGAGACACACACACACACCAACACAGCACACACACACACACACACTAGTCGAGATGATAAATTTCACCAAGAACACAGCCATCGATTTTACACCAGGCTACACACTTTGTGATCACGATTCATTTAAAATACAAAATCCTCTTTTCACCCACTTGATCCATACTATGGACGGCACGCCAAGTCATTCCATCCTTTGAGTGTCAAACCCAAGGACAAAGTGGACACGCAGATTTCCTTTCATGTGTTCACAATATCCAAAGGAAATGTCACATGGTTGGCATGGAAACCTAAAGTTAAATTAGTCTCCATGGAAACATTCAGAATGGAATTGCGTCTCTGAAGCACAAAACAAGTCGATTTGGTGGCAGTTCACAGTAAATACTGTAAAACAAACTTCATATTAAAAACAAAACACAGGCCCAATTGATTCGGAAAAAAAAAATAGACTGGAACACTCACATTACATCCAAAGCAGAAGGAATGGACATTTTATAATTCACTAGCATAACCCGCGCTCTGCGCGAACATGTTGGGGTGGGGTGTTTGAGAAAAGGAACTGATGCAGAGTATCAGTAGTAATTTTACTTTAATGCAGTAGTGGAATACGATTTCACTGTTTCAGAACCATTTTATTTACTTTTTTGTACATGACTCATTAGGTCTTTGAGATAATGTACGCCGAATATCACGTTACTCAAGCGCAGAACAAAGTCGAAGATAGCGCGACACGAAACCACAAACTCGGAAATAATATATAAGATGGTTATGAAATGTCCAATCAAAACCATAGAAGTTTGTTGATTTAAAGATAAAGCCAAGTTCATTGAAGGATTTGTTAGTTGCAAACCTCATTCGATATTGAACAGCAGTCATTTAAAGCATCTGCTGTCTCCATGGTAAATACTCTTGTGGAACTACAATCCACTGGATATTTATCGTAATGGTGGCAGAACATCTCTTCTGGTTCGTATTTTCTGTTTATTCTAGACTCTGCAGTATTTAAGGTCTCTATATTTTTATCTCTCAACCCCACTGTTGGTGTGGTTTCCCCCCACTCTTTCACTATTCCTTTTGTCCTGTGACATCATGATCCATTCTATGTTCTAGCTCTTTCCACGAACTTTGAATACAATAACTATATAAACCAACAAACAAACAAACAAGCAGTCATAAGACTGGTATTACGAAATCGTCAACTGACCTCTGACCTTGTCTATAAAAGCTGTCTCTAGAGAAGGGTAGCGACGGCAAACCAGAAGTTTCTACGATGATTCTGTATCAAAACCATCAAAAATCGTAACGTCGACCGAAGCAAAAATCTCCATTTCTCCACGCAATTTATTTTATATTATTTTATCAGTTCACAAAAACCGTAATATTCGGCAATTCCACCAACATCTTACATAATCCGACGCTTAGCGAGTCAGGCATGCGATGATAACCTTTATTGGGATAAAAAATGATTTTAAACACCATCTATATCGAAAACACCGTCAGCAGCGCACACGCAAAACTTAACGTAACTCAACGACGCGTCTGCTTCGTAGCGCATGC
>CM068957.1:13592172-13605209 GCA_035128595.1 Eptatretus atami
AGCCGCCTGCGGAATGTGGTGGGGACAAATTTCAGACGAGCAGGCAAGGGGCCGAAGACCGGGAGAGACTCAAGGTCCGCCAACAACCCCCTTCTGGTAAAACTACCAAAATTTCGAATCACTGCTCACCTTCACTCTTTCATTCCTCTTTTTCCCTGCCTTTGGAATAAACTCCCTCACTCCGTTCAATCCCATTCTTCCCCCCAGGCCTTCAAAACAGCTGTTCACCACCACCTCTTATCGTCCCCCATCCAAATCCTCGATCTTTTCTACCCCCGTTAATCCACCCCAAACCCACCTCCTTCATATTCCCTGCTTTCTTTCCTGAAAGTCCCTGCAGTGTCCATCTTGTATACCCCATGTTCCCCACCCCATCCCTCTCCCTTCCACAGATCTCCTAATGTCTCTGTTCCCCACTGTTTTATCCTTCTCCCGCCCCTCGTCTCATTCCCCCTTGCTGTGCATTGTGTGTTCGCTCTCATAAGAGCCTCGACAAGGTATACAAAAAAAAATCAGAGAAAATGAGAAAATGAGATGATGCTCAGTTACATATGTATTCAAACCCTTTGCCAAATTAACCCTAAATCACTTCCTGAGCAAACTATTTGTTTGAAAGGTCACAAAATAAGTGTAACAGGTTTCACCTGTACGTCATGAGTGGTGTAACCTAAAAATTAAGTTCCCCCACTTATCTAAGGAGTTTTGAGGTGCAACTTACTTGGTCAGCCAACAAGGCAAACATAAAGACCAAGGAGCTTTCCAAGGAAGTCAGACAAAGTGGTGGAGAAGCACCGTTCAGGAGAGGGTTATAAGATTTTAAAATCACTCATTATTCCTTTAAGTATGTTGAAATCCATCATTAAGAAGTGAGACGGATACCACCGAGACTCTACCCAGATCAGGTCGCCCATCCAAACTCAGCAGCCAGACAAGCAGGAAACTGGTTCAGGATGTCACTGTAAATCCAACAATGCCTTTGAAAGATCCGCAAAACTCTATGTCCGAATGGGGTCAGTGTTCATTCACCAATATCCAGTTCCCTTCACAAGCTGGCCTCTTTGGACAGGTGCCAGAAGAAGCCATTACTAAAAAAGACACATCTAAAAGCTCATCTGCAATTTCGTTCCAATTGGACAAACCTAAGTCGAGTTTTGGTGCAAAATGTTTGAATGACTATAATTAGATCAAGACCTTAAAATTAGGTAAAGGTCAAAAAAAAAAGATGTCAACCCTGCCTACTTTTTATTCCCATTATTGATGCAAAATTTCATTCCGAAAGTCCCAGCCGGATCTGATATACAGCTCGGGCATTAACAGGAAAACCTAAATGGGGGTTTTGTACTCCTATGGGTATAAGACCTTGACCTTTAACCCAGAGGGCTATGATGTAAATGAAGAGACCTGGTATGTGCCTTGCAGTTGGCTATCTAGAAAGGGGAATTTAGATCTGATCGGTCAAACGTCAGTTGAGTTTTGGTGAAAAATGTTTGAATGACCATAATTTGGTCAAGACCTTAAAATTAGGTCAAGGTAAAAAGGTCACCCACCCACACTTTGTATTCCCATTTTATTGATGCATAATTTCGTGTGAAAAGTCTTTGGACATTGGCAGAAAAAACAAAAGGAGAGAATATCCTAAATGGTGGTTTTGTACTGCAAGGGGTATAAGACCTTGACCTTTAACCCGGAAGGGTATGATGTAAATTAAGTATAAATACACCTTGCCCAAAACTAAGAGTGCAATTTCGTTTCGATCGACCAAACTATAGTCCAGTTATCGTGAAAAATGTGAGACTCTAATTAGGTATTGCCCTTAAAATTAGGTCAACCCCACGTACTTCCTATTCACATTATTGATAAAAAAAAAAATTAATTCTGAAAGTCCTATCTGGCTCCAAGATACAGCTCAGGAATTTGATATACAGTAGTTTGGAAATTTGAAGTGTTTGAGAGTGCAGGAAGAATTTATTTTTTCTAAATGGTCGTTTAGTAATCCTAAGGGGTCTTAGAAACTGTGGTACCATTATAAATTGAGGGTATCAATTGTTGAAACAAACCCTACAACAACACGAAACCTTCCTCTATGCTATCAGGAGAGGCTTAATAAGATTGCCATGCTGGTGTCGTGCCAGCAACTTGGCTTTCCACAGAGGAAATATAAAGTCCATTCCATTTTCAGTTTGGGACATTGAAGATGTCATCTCCCACAAACATAATACTGTAAGTATATGTGGCGTTGATCATAAATGTCGGGATATTGGGGTAGGCAATCTTCTACCTTATGTCAGGTTTTCATCTGTTGCGTAGTCGATCTATCTACCCTATTATCAGTATTTCCGTCGTATGTTGGGTAGTCGATCAGTCGGAAAAAAAAAAATTCGGGAAAAAAATGAGATTTTTTTTCTTCTACCCTTATTGGCTGCTCTTAGAGCACCCTTATTCTGGACATTTCCATCTGTCTGTCTGTCCACGAAACTTTGTCAAGCCTAGGGGCTAAACCACTCAACCGATTCCAATGAAATTGGTAGGTAGGACCAATATTTCTGGGAATCTGTGCTTTCGAATATGGGACCCCGGGCCCTAGCAACGGCATAGCAACGCGCCTTTAAAGTGGTCAAAAAATCGAAAAAAAATAAAAAAAAATCGAAAAATCGAAGCTTAGAGTCTGTGCGCAATCTATCTACTCCCTTCATGCCAATTTGCAGCCCTAAACAAAAATATTTGTAGGAGGAGATAGGTTTTGGCGAGTACATGTCGAACATTTCAGAAACGGTTAATTGCGAATATCTCTGAGAAAGAGTCTGATTTTGATGAAACTTGGGTGAAATGTGTACAATGTGGCCAGCATGTACACAAAAATGAATGGTTGCTATGCACACCTCCGTTGCTTAGCAACAGCTAAAATACTTTATCGTACATCGTACACTTATTGTTGACTGTACAAAAAAAATCAATACCTCCGAAACTAGACCTCCGAGGGACCTGTTTTTTGTGCCCAAGGAGAATGTCTTACAGCATCATTTAAAAAAATAAAATCTTTAGCGAATAGATAAATGGAATTACCAGGCTCCCATTTTTAGAGTCTCTTTGGAACATGCCTGAAATTTCACAAGGCGGGTTTCGGGCGCAAACTAAGAGGGCTGTGATAATCATATTTATTGTGCTAAATTGATTGATAGCATGTACATGAATATCGGCGAGTCGCGTCGGCCAGCTTTCCATCTAGAGCGAGTAGCCATGTCGCCTACCGGGTGTTATCAGTATTTCCGTCGATATGTTTGTCTGTCCCTCTGTTCGGTCCAGTGCTCCGTTAATACAATGGCGATTTTGATGAAACTTGGTTGGTAGGTTCATACCATGACCTAGTTGTGTGCAAATGAAACCGTTGCTATGGACACCACCGTTGCCTAGCAACGGACCTTTGAAATTTTCAAAAAATCTAAAAAAATTAATTTTTTCGAAAATCAAAAATCGGCCACGAGCGACTGTGGGCAGTACATTCAGCCAACATTCATTCGCATCATCAAAAATTTCCAGCCGGATCCTATGAAAATGTCGGAGAAGATAGACTATAATGAACCCTGGTCGAAAACAATAAAAAAACGAAGTTCGTTATATCTCAGAGACTATGAGTCAGATATACATGAAACTGTATGGTTAGAGTTCATGGTATGTCCTAGTTATGTGTGAGAAAGAACCGTTGCTATGGACACCTCCATTGCCTAGCAACGGCCGAAAAACCTCTAAATGTCGGGGTATTTTAACGAAAAAACAAACTGCAGCATTAACCCTTGAAGCTAGAATCATGAATTTTCTTGTGCTTATCCTCAGGTCATTTCCCCATCGAAACGGCCCATTCGCGTCAGGTTCTATTGGGTAGTCAACTACCCATGTCCGCCTACCGGCTTGTCTGTCTGTCTGTTTGTCTGTCCAGGCCAGTACTCCGTTAATCATAGGCCTATTTTGATGAAACTCTGGTGGTAGGTTCATACCATGACCTAGTTGTGCGCGTTTGAGAACCGTTGCTATGGACCCCTCGGTTGCCAAGCAACGGGCCTTTGAAATTTTCAAAAAAATCTCAAAAAATAAAAATATCGAAATTCAAAAATCAAACTATGATCGTTTGTGGGCAACACATTCAGCCTCCTTGACAAAAAAATTCAGCCCGCTCCCATGGAAACTGTCGGAGAAGATAGACTTTGAATGAACCCTGGTTGAAAAAAATAAAAAAACGAAGTTCGTTATATCTCAGAGACTATGAGTCAGACATACATGAAACTGGTATGGTAGGTTCATGGTATGTCCTAGTTATGTGTGAGAAAGAACCGTTGCTATGGACGCTTTTGTTCGCTAGTAACGGCTGAAAAACGACTAAATTCGACTTGATCGACTACCCATGTCCGCCTACCGGCTTGTTAACTATATCAGGTACATTTATAACCATGAAGTATGAATATCAGAGTAGATGAAAGTTTTGAAAACAGACATGACAATGCCCCTTGAATGAAAATTCGAAAATTAAAGCCAAGTTGGCGACATCCATTTGTGCAGGTTTCAAATGTGACAATTCAACCCACGCACTTCATGACAGGTTAATTATAATCATTACCGATGACAAATAATTACTGCGATTCATAATTTACCTCTCATATTGTGGTTAAACCTTCAGTACCTTTGCCGAACGGCAGACCCTAATCCCCACGCGTTAGAAACGAGCGAGTTTTCCTGACATGTTGTCGCTTGTGATGGGATCTGGCCAGCTTTTGGAGTCCATTCCTCTGGCAATCGGGGCTCAAAGTGGTTGGTGTTTGTTTGGTGGAGCTTCCGCCCCTGGCAAGTCTACAGTTCGATTGCACCATTTTATGCGCTGCAGAGAATGCTCTCAGGGCTCTCTCGCCAAGAGATACTACAGCAAGTCGATGCCCTGAGGGCACTCTTGCCAGGACCTACTGCAGCAAGTCGATGCCCCCAGGGCGCTCTTACCAAGACGACTGTTGGCACCTGCCTACTGCTACCACCGCCAAGGCTCCTTCACCGTTCTGCCAAATCTCTCCACCCCCATCCCCCCCCCCCCGTGGGGTGGTTTTTGCGCCCTGAATTTGGGGTTCTTCTGCCCGAGCCCGCTGTGCCACTCGGCCGATGCCTCTGGGAGCTTCCACTATGCCAAGGATTATTACTAGCCAGCACGGCTTTTCAAGCAGCTGTTGTTGAAATCTTCTGAAAAGTAATGTCGGCTTGGGACATTAAGCTGGGGTTCCATCAGCCAGCATTTGATGGTGAACATTTAAAGACCCCCCCCCCCCCCCCCAAAGTGTTTGTGTGGACAGGCAACTTGGTCAGATTCCAAAATCCTGCCACAACATTCTGGGGCAAAGTGGCACGGTCACAACCCCAGAAATGATAACACAAGCTGTTTATAAGGCAAACTTTTCAAAAATGTAAACGAATGTGGAAAACAAATCCTTTTCAACTTCCACCTTGTCTGCTTCCCTTGACTTTCTCCGACACACCATCTGGCTCCTCGTTTCGGGAGACAAGGCCAATCGGCAGGAAAACTGATGCACGGTGACGGTCTATCACGAATGGTGCACAACAACTAGCTCATTGCCATTTCACCAACATGTGAAGCAGTTTCAATGTGGGGAATTTGACATCACCTTCCAATACGAGGCCGATCCAAATCTCCCATTCCATTGAGACCTGCAAAACTTACCCAGCAACCCTCTCACATCAGGCGAGCCATTGTGGAGTGGAGCCAGGATCCTCAATTACTTGTAACTTTGAATGCGGGTTTACCTTCACAAGTTGAAGATTTTTTCACACTGCTCACAAAAATAACCTTCCTGAAGTTTATCAAAACTAGTACGTGCCCGTAAAAAAAAAAAAAAAAAAAATAAATCATAAATAAATATTCAAACCACGAGCAACAAACAACAACCACACAGGCTGTTTCTTCGCTCTCGCGTGCCCGTACGTGCGTGGCCCGGAAGTTCGCATATTATTCGCAGTTACGATTATATTATCGCAATTTAGTTTTAATACCCAATTATTCAATTAGCGGCCAACGTATTTACCTTTCGCAATGTCGTGGCAAGGAAAACAAAAGAGAAGAGAAGAGAGAGAAAAAAATTTACTTCCTGGTTCGGAGCAACCAGCACCACCTGATGTACCGAAATTTATGCACCGTCTAATATGAAACGATCATAACTTGGGGCATTGTGTTTATCTATAAATGCGCATAAGAAATCGAGAAATTATTAGAATACCGAAGTCATCACTCTCCGAGCCCGTACGTTGTAACCCGTAATGGGGAACGCGGCTGAGCTTCCCTTCCCCATCGGCCACGCCCACGCAACAACGTGTCTTGTCATTGTTTGGTAAATAAATGGCCATAACTTGGGAAGCACTTGTCCGATTAATATGAAACCTTGAAAAGGCACATCCTCAGGTCCCCAGCAATATATCTGGCAAGTTTCAATTAGATCGGACCAGCGGTTGTCGGAGAAACAGCGGTCACAGACCACACACACACACACACACACACACACACACACACAGATTGCTGGAATTATAGATAGATGATTTACGATTGTTAATCGTTACGATGCATTTTACACCAGCCGACGAATGATTGCACCAATGGCAGAGCAGAAACATTAATTCAGCATGACAAAGTTACATGACCATCCGGATCCAGAACAAGAACTGGATCCACAATCGAGCGACGGAACTCAAGACCGACAGGACACAAAATCAGGGATTCCACAAAGCTTCGTCACGTTGCTGCACGACTTGCTGTTAAATACAACTCGATGGTTTGCTTCCCAGGAGCAGATCAATGAGCAAGATGTGTAATAACCATAGAAAGAGTACATTTTCGAAGCCAATGCACTCTCCCATCAAGTGCAGGTAAATCCTGCGCGTCCTTTTTGTCCTATAAAACTGCAGTCCTTATATTAGACTGCTTACAGGCTCATGATGAAGCTTTTACCAAATTTATCATGATCCATCTGCCTGGCATCTGGGGGCAAATTATGTTAATGGGAAACGAATAGCACGCACTCCCACATACCACATTGCATTGATGGGGGAAAAGCGGAGTAGTTTAACACCTGATCATCACTAATAGCTGCTCAACTGATGCCGAGCTCGGATCGATGTTGCCAAGGCAGCTCAACAGAAAATGGAGAATATTAAACTGGGTTGTTTGCCTTTGCCTTCACAGCAGTAGTAAAGGTGGGAATTTGTCATTTGTTCAGGGTGTTGACGAGAACTCGTCTACTCTTCACCTGAGTGAACGAGGGATCTTTTACGTTTGTCAATTAATGCGAGTAGATAGGACACCCGGCTTAAGGCCCACAAAGGATGGTGCACTGTGATGCACGCAACCGGAGAGTTTAAAGTCACCATAGAAATCAAACCCAGGCTACACAGATCAAAGGTAACTGCCAACATAAATATATATATATATATTTATATATACTGTATATATATATATACATACAGTATACACTATACATATATATACATAATATACAGTATACACTATACAATATATATATATATATATATAATATATTATATACATATATATATATATAATATATAACAGTATATATATATTATATATATATATATATATATATATATATATATATAATTATATATATTTCTGATTCTAATTCGAGTGGAGTCAAACAAATACTCTTTCAAAACCACCGTCGTGGTGTCTTGCAAAAAGGAGGCACTGCAGCACGGAGCACGTGTTGCATCCAAGCCCATGCTTTGTGGCTACCTTCACTCAGCCAAAGAAACCATGTTGTCATACAAAGTTCATTAATATACAATTACAACTTATGACGTCACGAGATGAAGAATTCATACCTTCCATCCCATCCCCCCCCAAAGATGCAGCAAAAACAGCTAAGAGGTGGAAAACAAGCAACAAAAAGACAATCCAAACAGTCTTTGGAACCCGAATGATGCTGCACTTGCACGGCGATTTACTCTACCGTGTAAATGTCAGTGCACTACCAATGTGACCTTCAGGGCTACTGCTTCCAAGCATCGCGAGAAACAAAACGACTATAGTTCAGCATGGCAGCTCAATAAACAAGGCAGCTCAATCGTACGGAATCAGCCGATGGGACACAAAGGATTTCTTGAGCACCGTGGAGGCTGTCGTGATGGACTGATGGAAACGGCATCATCAACACAAGGAATTTTGGTTGTTCATGGAAAGAAGCTTTAAATTGCAGGCCACTGCAATTTGATTATTTCAGAAGCAGCACGTCGCCGCTCCTTGTTACATCATTGGTGGGAGGGCAACTGTCCCGCTGATGAAATTCGCCCTGCAAGTTAGATTTGTCCAAGGTGCCAGTAATAACTAGCCACCTCTTCACGAAAGACCGTGGGATCTTTAACGTCCACCAACGAACAGTACTGGGAGACAGGGCACCTGCTTTAACACCCTTCCGATGGATGGCGCACTCACTCATAGCTCCTCCTGCACGTGAAACACGGGTGACAGTTTACAACCTGGGTCGAGATTCAAACTCAGGCTGCGCATACATCCCCATCAGCCGGCCATTGGTATGATCACGATAAATTAATGGGATTGAAAAACAACCGGTGCTATTGTGGACAAAGTTGACGAAGTTACCCAATATGCACACCCTGCTCAAATTTCAAGTAAATCAGATGGAAATTGATGACTTTGTGATGTTGACCTTTGACATTTTGATCTCAAAGCGATGGGTTTCTCGCGTTTTATTGGTGACTCAATATGCAAACCCTGCTCAAATTTCAAGTAAATCGGATGAAAATTGACGATTTGTGACATTGACCTTTTCATCTTAAAAAGGGGAAAAAAAAAATCAAACAATTCGGTTCTCGCTTTTGATTGATGAATACGTAATACGCAAATTATTAAAATTTCAGGTCAATTGGATGAAAATTGACGATTTTGCGCGTTGATCTTTGACCTTTTGACCAAATTGTTAATTTGTCTTCTCCATATTCTCATAATAAAGCTTTGTTCAAAATTAAATGACAAAAGCAAGATTGATAAAACGGAGACAGAGACGCAGAACCCCCATCTTCCGTTGTGTGGGGCCTGAGCTATAACAATTATCATTCTCACATGAACGTCAAGATGAGTATCAAAATGGCAAAAAAAAACAAATTGTTGCAGTTGTGAAAATCCAAAAATGAAGACACCATCGAGTACAACTGCGGAGTAGGCGATGCTCAGGTCTCGACCACAAGATGGCCTTCATTCGAGATTGTACCGGCATCAGTGATGATCAAAGTGACGTTCGGTCTCATGCGATATTTGTTGCAGTCACATGATGGCCCTCCCCTCGGCTAGATGCTTCGCACCTGGCACACAATAGGTTCCTGGACAGAGATACTCGGTGGTTTAAATTGGCTAACTTGAGCCTCAATGATGGCTGAGGAACAACCAACGATGCTGTTCTGAGACCCAATGAATCAACAAACATTCATATGAGGATTCAACATGGATGGGAATGAGATAACAAATCACAATGGTGCCTAGATCTTAAAGGGCTCTCAGGGTTAGGGAATGTTTCATTCATTCCAGACTCCTTCCATCCGAATAAAACTGGATTCTGAAGGTCGAGACAACTTTGACCTCTTGTTAACTAGAAATGCTTGGAAACAGATGTTGTGGGTGTCACATCATTGGTGACCAAAGATTTAAAAGTTTTAAACAGAAAACTGGGATCATCGAGGCATTAGGCTGGAAGGACAGTGAAAGAGACCAGCACTCGCCTCGGTCTGAATGTCGCTCCAGCTATAAATTATCACCCTGGTGTTTCACACACGGGGTGGGACATTGATGCGCGCCATCAATCGGAAGAACGTGAAGCCAGAGGACACATCTGCTGGCATGCGTCGGTGGACATTAAAGATAACAGTATCTTTCACAAAGAGTCGGCAAGTTAACGCCGCCACCCTCAACAACTTGAAAAATCCTGCTCGAATCTACAGGGGGCACTGAAACTGTGGCACAACCAATCTCCGAGCGATAAAGCAATCAGCAGCGAGATTCTGCATAAGAGAGGAGAGAACCAAGGCGCTCGAATGATTTAAAATGATTTGAGCAACAAATTTATCAGATCGAAGCAGTTTTCAGTTCGACATATTACGTACAAGAAAAGCACTGCTGACATCATGAAGCATCTGTTAAATGGTCCATGGATGTTTGTTTTTTTTGTTGTGGGCCAATGGAAACCTAGAGTTTGAACGAGAGATATTCGAGTTTAGAGCTTGGGTTTGACTTCTATCCAAACGATAAACTATCTGAGAGCAATGGAGCAGATTGAGAGATATTAAAATCAACAGTTTGATCAAGAAATATTGTTATGGATTTGGAAGTCTTTTGCACACAAACAGACAGCAGTCCCGAAGCTTAGTTATTTCGATAAGTATGTGTATAGTTAGATTCCTCCCTGTGTTTAATAGGAATTTCATGTGTGTGCTGAGGGTTATTTTAGAGTCAGGTCTTTTTACATCTTAAATCCCCCAACAACCCTCCAAAGGAGTCGATGGAAACAGCCCCCCTCTGCTTTCGGCACTATTCGCATTCTTCGCGCGCTGGCATGCCGAACACGTGCGTAGGCGGGGTTTCATCGGTCGCTGGAGCTCTGGTTTTCACTACAAAAAAGGGCCTGGCGTCCCACTTGTCCATTCAGCGAGGAGCGAGCGTCGGCCGACGCTCGCCAGCCAATGGGAAGCCAGAACGCCATATACTAATTGCGCAGCCTATTCGAGGTGGGCCTCTTTGGGGGGGGGGGGGGAGACATCGACACGCCCTCCGCCCAATGACGGCAGGCCACTGAGGCAACCAACACGCCCCCCCCATCCAATGAAGGATGAGGTGACGTCAGAGGCGGTCCCTCTGGTCCCCGCGCGCGAGGGGGAGGGAGAGTGTTCGGCACGTTCTGTCTGCGCTGGCGCTGGTCTGCTCTCGCCTGGCCGGTTGGTGATGCATTCGTCTGGTCTGGTTTTCTGGTCGTCCTCACCGCAAGGGTTCCTCTCGTCTTGTCCGCCTTCGTGCTGGCTGGCGTCCGTCGCATATCCCTCGCCCCTGGTGCTGCATCAAAGCTGTGGGTTCGAGTCCCACCGAACAAGACCGACCAAACCGCAGGAGGAGGACAGGTGCACAGCCGGACTCTGACCCCCCAGCTGACCTATCCTCCTCGGCTGGAGGGTCCAATAAAGCCACGACGGGGTCCATTTCTTTTGGGTGTGTGTGTGTGTGTGTGTGTGTGTGTGTGTGTGTGTGTAGTGAGTGTGTGTCCCGTGGCCCAGTCCTGTAAGTAGAAACCGTTAAGTGTTTGCTTGTACATTGATTGCATTTCTTTTAGTCGATATAACTCTGCTCCTTGTGCTCCCCTCCCCATTAAAAATAAACCCCAATTGTTAAATGTACCAGCTCGCTGTCTGTACTTTCTTTCATTGGCTTAGCATGGTGCTTATTGAGAATTAGGGAGGCCATTTGTGCCGTAAATTGTTAATTTGGTCCGGCGCGGCTTTGGTAAGCTTCCGCTCGGTTCACCGGATCCGAGTCGGTAACAGCGACTCGGTTCAGACAAAGTCGGCCGAGGGTAGGGCTTCCCCGGTAGTTAGACGGCGTGGGTACTTAGGTAAATTGGAATTAGACAAGTGGACCCTACCTCACGCCATTGAAATATTGCGACCACGGTCCTTTAAGCGACCCGTCGACTCCGGAGTTATCCAGGGTGACGACCTTCCATTCCGGTGTTCGGTGGGAGACGGCCTAACTGCTCCGTCTAGCGGTCGTCCTCGCTACCGACCCCCGCGCACACACAATATTAAGTCGATACACCAATCACAATCTCGGAAAAATGCGGAGGTGCTTACAAGTCACGATGGACAGTAAGGTTTTTTTTTGGTTTTTTTGTATACCTTGTCGAAGCTCATATGAGAGCTAACACACAATGCACAGCAAGGGGGCATGAGACAAGAGGGGCAGGAGTGGGAAGGACAAAACAGTGGGGAACAGAGACATTAGGAGATCTGTGGAAGGGAGAGGGATGGGGCGGGAACACGGGTATACGAGATGGACATTACAGGGACTTTCAGGAAGGAAAGCAGGGAATTTGAAGGAGGTGGGTTTGAGGTGGATTAACGGGGTTAGAAAAGATCGAGGATTTGGATGGGGGACGATAAGAGGTGGTGGTGAACAGCTGTTTTGAAGGCCTGGAGGGAAGAATGGGATTGAACAGAGTGAGGGAGTTTATTCCAAAGGCGGGAAAAAAAGAGAAATAAAGGTATGGTCAAATTACAAAATTTCACGTGTGCTAGGTAGTCAGACAAAGGCAGGGTGGTGACAATGCGGGACAGAATTGGGTCAATGGCAACAAGCCCACATTGCGGTCGATTGAAACAGCTTTACACCACTGCGGTCGAGCGAACCACAACACTATAGGGAGTTGAGTGAAGCACAACACGCAAACACAGTGGTCGAGCGAACCACAACACTACAGCATGATGGTCAAAAAAAACTATAACACTACAGCAAGACGGTCGAGGAAACCACAATACTACAGCATGCCACTCAAGTAAACCACAACACGAAAAAGCAGCTCCAAATCTTGCTTTTCAATGAAGTTCCTTCAAGCAACATGATTTTGGCTTGAAGACAAACCCAACTACACAGATATGCAGATTCTGCCACCTACTCGTTTAGATAAACTGAAGACGTGCTGGGCCAGAGAGGGACAACAAGGCCCCTCCTCCAGTCAGTTGGGATGATGTCTGTGTTCCAGGCAGAGCACATAACTGCATGCAGACATGAATACAGCATTTCCACCAGCCATCAGAAGTTCAGCATGGATGCCACAGATCCCAGGAGCATTACCCCATTTCAACTGATTCACCACAGCCTGTGTTTCTGAAAACGAAGGTGAATCACAGTTGATTGAATGGTCAGAAAGGGGGATAGTAACACCCCTGACATCCAACTCAACAACTGGTGGATCAGCCTG
>CM068957.1:13625529-13642198 GCA_035128595.1 Eptatretus atami
TGATTGTTTAGGTAACCGGATTACAAGAATGGAGGACCCTAAGTCACGTGGTGAAGTTGATTGGCTCACGGCGGTCTAGGACCCACCGCATCGGGGAGTCTGTGTTGGGTGGGATTCGATTTTTGGGGAGTCTGGTGGGATCCGAAAGTAGCTTCCCTCTGGTGGTCTTCTCACCCGACCCCACACTATACTATAATATATATATTTATTAAATATTCATATTTATGTATAATATATATATAATACTCGGTCTAAAGTTTTAAGAAACCGCATTTTTTCTAGTTTTATAAATTTAAACAGTTTAAATGTTTCAATGTACTTCTGAAATTAAAGCATAGAACAATAATCAATTGCAGATAAAAGACAATCAGAGATTTAAAGAAATTTATCAAAATACCATTTATTGAAAAAAATTTTAATCTAATTTTTGACTCATCAACACGTAACCACCTTTTTGAGCATTAACAACCGAACAAATACTCCGTGGCATTCTTACACCAATGGAAATCAAATATTGTTCGGAGTTTTTCCCACATGTTGCCCAGAAGTTCCACAAATGTGTTGACTTTGTGGTTGCGTTTCGCTTTCACCTTCCTGTCCAGTTCATCCCAAACCAGCGTCGATGGGGTTTAAAGTTGGGACTGTGCTGTCCTTCCATGATTTGACTACGTCTTGTTCTTTCTTCGGTAGTTACTGACAAGCTGAAGGTATGTTTTGGGTCATTCTTGTCCTGTGACGATGAACCCCTGACCAACGAGGCGTAAGATAGAGGGTATTGCATGGCGCTTGCAAATATGCTGTGGTAGCCCGTTTGGTCAGGATGCCAGTCACTCTGTGCAAGTCGCCGACTTGAGGATCCAGCAAAAAGGCCCCAGATCATCACGCTTCCTCCTCCATGTTTGAACAGTTGGTGTAAGCACTGAGGAACATTCATTTGACTACTCGATGGCATACAAAACCTGCATGTTTGAACCGAAGATTGTCAAATTTGATTTATCGGTCCATAGGTCTCTCAATTTCAGTACGTCATTGACGGTGCTTCATGGCCAGGCACTCTTTTTCTTATTTTGCCTTACTTAGCAATGGCTTTCTTATGCCACTCAATCATGTCAAACTGCAGCTCGAAGTCTTTCTTCAAGTTGAAAACTGAGCAACTTCTTAACTTCGAGCAGTTGTTAATGTGCTTGAAGTGCTGTCGTGTGAGTGGCCTATCACGCAGCTGTTGAACTCTCGAGAAATTGTCTTCTGATTGTGTTGCGCTTTGAGTCTGCAGACTTTCTGTCAGAGTTTCTCCAGTTTGTCCAAGTGCCTTTTGTGGTGTGGGACAACTGTACTCACTGACCTTGGTTTTTGCAAATTTCTCCAAGGAAAGACCTACAACTTTAAGGGTTATAATGGTCTGTCTTCCTCTTGTTAATTGTCCTTTTTTCAATTATGATAGAATAACTACTTCTGCAGTGCAATAGTTGTCAAATTATGCTTCAAGGGTGTGCAACCAGTCTGTTCAACCTACTTTACTATAAGACAAGAGGTTTGTCACTATCACAACGTTTGGGAACTGTCGGAATTGTTTGCATCAACTTTCTAGGCTTAATGTTACTTCCATTGCTGCAGCAGCTGCAGTTAGCTAAGCATTACTTTGTTCACTGAAAAGGGCCATTTTTAACAACTCCGAAATTTACATTGTTTTTCGTTTGGTTAGGCTAATTTTATTTTAACCTCTGGCAGTTACCGCTTCCTTTGTACGATGTAGGTTATTCACTGGACTCTGACTGGCTTAATTTTCAGTAAAAAATGGAAAAAATGGGGTTTGTTCTAAAATTTGAAGAAGTGTAATATGAAACTTTTCAATGGATTTTAACTAATACACACCCAAATATGGGTTTTGAAATTTAGTCCCAAATGATTGAATGAAGATTTTGTCTTATGTTATTTGAGGTTATTAGAGAAAGAAGAAAAAACAGTGAAAAATAAAGGCGTTTTTCTTGCAAACCTACCCCCATTCTCCCACACCATGTTTGTCCCGAGTTCTCCCTTTCAAGCTTCAACTCCACTTTTGGGGAATTCCAATCTGCTCATCTTTGCACTTACGGTTCGTTCTGAGTCCGTTCAGTGGCACTCGGCTTTCAAAGAAGCTCATGCTGTGCACTTCACATATCAAAACAATTAATTAAATAATCTATTTTAAAAAATCTGTCAAATTTGAGAAATTATGACATGAGGCGTAAGCGAGCAGCAAGGTAGGCACAGTGTCAAAGATAGCAAAAGACCAAGGGAGATGGGGAAAAGGAGGTGCGAAAAGATGGCGAAAAAAAAAACAGTGGCAAGTGCCGCGACACGGCAAAAAAAGAGGCAGGCAAGGCAGAAAAACATGAGCGGGCCAAGGCGGTGACAAAACAGAGCGGACAAGCGCGGCGACCAAAATCAGATGCGGGCAGCGCCAAGCAGATAAACAGAGCGGGCCAAAGTGCCGGCGACAAAATACAGAGGACGGACAAGCGCCGGCGACAATAAAGAGAGCGGGACAACGCCAGCAACGGGAGGGAAAAAAACAGAGCGGGCAAGCACACAGGCGACAAACAGAGCGAGCAGCCCGGCGACAAAACAGAGCGAGCAAGCCGCGGCGGACAAAACAGAGCGAGGCAAAGGCACGGCGGCAAAAAAACAGAGCGGGTAAAGTGCCTGGCGACGAGGCCGATAAAAATAGAGCGGGCAAGCGCCGGCTATGCAGCGGAAAAAAAGAGGAGCTGGCAAGCGCCAAAGCAACGGCGCGGATAAACACACAGAGCAGGCGAGCGCCCAGCGATGAGGGAAAAAAACAAAAGCGGGCTAAGCGCCGGCGAAGTTCCCGAAAAAACAGAGCGGGCAAGCAGCAGCGACGCGGCAAAAAAAACAGAGCGATGAAAGGCCGGCGACGCGGCGAAAAAACAGAGCGGGCCTAAGCACAGCGACGCGGCAAAAAACAGAGCGGGAAGCGGCCGGCGACGAGGCGAAAAAACAGAGCGAGCAAACGCCGGCGACGAGGTGAAAAAAACAAGCGCCAGCAAACCGCCGGGGGGCCCGAAAAAAAAAAAAACAAAAAAAGAAAAGCGGGCCAAGCACCCAGCGACGCGGCAAAAAAACAGAGCGGGAGCGGCCGCGACGGGGCGAAAAAACAGAGCCGGGCAAGCACCGTAGACGCAGCGAAAAAACAGAGCAGGCAAGTGCAGCGATAAAACAGAGCGAACAAGCGCCGGCCGATAAAAACAGAGCGGACAAGTGCACCAGCGGACAAAACAGAGCGGGCAAGCGCCGGCAATAAAAGAGCGGGCAAGTGCTGGCGATAAAAACAGAGTCGGGCCTAAGTGGCCGGTGACAAAACGAGAGTGAGGCAAGTTTGTCGGTGGTCAACACAGAGCGGGCAAGCACCGGCGATGCCGCGAAAAAAACAGAGCGGCCAGCGCCGGCGAGGCACAGCGAAAAAAAACAGAGTGGGAAAGCACAGCGACGCCGGTGAAAAAACCAGAGCAGGCAGGCCCTCGAACGGCGGCAAAAAAAAACAGAGTGGCCAGTGCCGCGATCGCGGTGAAAAAAGCAGAGCGGGCAACAGAGCCGGGCGACAATGGCAAAAAAAGCAGAGCGGGCAAGCGATTGGCAAACACAGTGAAAAAAAAGCGCCGGCGACGCCGCGAAAAAACAGTGGGAAAGCGCCGGCGACGTGGCGAAAAAACAGAGCGGGCAAGCACCGAGCGACGCGGCAAAAAAAAACAGAGCGGGAAAGCACGGCGACGAGGCGAAAAAACAGAGCGGCAACGCCGGCGACGAGGTGAAAAAAAGCACCAGCAACGCGGCGAAAAAAACAGAGGGCAAGCACGCAGCGACGCGGCATACAACGAGCGGGAGGGCCGGCGACGGGCGAAAAAAACGAGAGCGGTGCAAGACGCAGGAGACAGCAGCGAAAAAACAGGAGCAGGGTCAAGTGCCGGCGATAAACAGAGCGAACCAAGCGCCGGCGATTAAAGAGCGGACAAGTGCCAGCGACAAAACAGAGCGGGGCAAGCGCCGGCAAATAAAAGAGCGGGCAAGTGTCTGGCGATAGAAACAGAGCGAGCCAATGCGGTGACAAACAGTGGGGCAAGTGTCGGTGACAACCACAGGAGCGGGCAAGCACCGCGAGCCGCGAAAAAACAGAGCGGGGCAAGCGCCGGCGACACAGCGAAAAAAACAGAGGCGGGAAAGCACCAAAAGCGACGGCCGGTGAAAAAACAGAGCAGGCAGGCCCCTCGACGCGGCAAAAAAAAACAGAGTGGGCAAAGTACCGGCGATGCGGTGAAAAAAGCCAGAGCGGGCAAGAGCCGGCGACATGGCAAAAAAAGCAGAGCGGGGCAAGGCGATGGCAAGCCGCAGTGAAAAAAAGCGCCGGCGACGCCGCGAAAAGACCAGTGGGCAATAGCGCCGGTGACGGGCGGCGAAGAAACAGCGGAGCAAGCGCGCCGGCGACGGCGGCGAAAAAAAAACAGAGCGGGGCAAGCGTCGACCCCCCCCACGCAACGCGGTGAAAAAAGTAAGCGGGCTAAGCGCCGGCGACACAGCGAAAAATAAGAGAGCAGGAGAGCGCCGTCAGCGATAGGGCCGAAAAAACAGAGCGGGCAAGCGCCGGCGTACGCGGGTGAAAAAAGCAGAGCCGGCGACATGGCAAAAAAAAAGCCAGAGCGGGCAAGAGCCGTGCGACATGGGCAAGCAGAGCGGGCAAGCGATGGCATGCGCGAAAAAAAAGCGCCGGCAACGCCGCCGCGAAAAACAGCGGGCAAGGCGCCGGCGGAAAAAAGAGCGGGCCAAGGCGTTGGCAACGCGGTGCTGGTGTCCAAGCCGACAAAAGAGAACGGGCAAGTGCCAGCAAAAAAGAGCGGGTAAGCGCTGGCGAAAAAGAAACGGGCAGCGCCGCCGGCGAAAAGGAGTGGGAAGCGCCGGCGAAAAAGAGGCGGGTAAGCCGCCGGCGACAGTGGCAAAAAAGAGCGAGTAAAATTGCACCCGGAAAGAAAACCAGTAAGAAAAAGTGGCACGGGTGCAAAGAAAGGAAAAAAAACAAAGATCCAGTGATGTAATTGCAGGAGAAGGGTTGAAGACAAGGTGATGGCAATTAACGGGAGAAGGGGCGAGACACGGTGATGCAAATTACGGGGAGAGGGGCGGAGACACGGTGATGTAACTTAGGCGGAAGGGGCGCGCAGACACGCCGGTGATGTATGGAAAGATGTGTGCAAATGGGGAGGGGGTGAGAACACGGATGATGTACATTCCGCAGGAGAGCGGGGCGGAGACACGGTATGTAATTGTCTGGAGAGGGGCAGAGACACGTTTATTGCAGGAAGAACGGCCGCCGCGGAGACACGGTGATGTATTGGGGATAGCGGTGTTGGGACATGGTGAAGATCGGCGAGAGAGAGGCGGGGAGACACGGTGACGTAATCTGGGAGGAGATGGCGGAGAACATGGTGGATGTAATGTGCGGAGGTAGAGGTGTGAATGGGGAGAAGGGGGACAGTGATGTAATTGGTGGGTCGGTGGAAGAACGCCTATCAAATGAGAATGGGAGAATGGTCGGAACGTTGTGAGAAGGGTGAGTAACGTACGGATTGTGGCAGAGGGGTGGAGAGACATCGGTGATGTAATGTCGGGAGAGGGGCGAGAAACAGGTGATGTAATTGCCGGAGAGGGGTAGACACGTGATTAATTGCGGAGAGAACGGGGCGGAGACACGGTGATGTAATTGCTGGAAGATGGGGCGGAGACACGGTGAGTAATTGCGGGAGAGGGGCGGAGACAGGGTGATGTAATTGCGGGAGAGGGGCGGAGACATGGTGAGTAATTGCGGAGAGGGCGGAGACACGGTGTTATGTAATTGGGGAGAATGGGGAAACGTGATATTGCGGGAAGAGGGCGGAGACATGGTGATGTAAATGTGTGGGGAGAGGGGTGGAGAACGGTGATGTATTGTGAGGGAGGGAGTGGAGACAGGTGATCGTAATTGGGGAGAGGGCGAGACATTGTGATGTAATTGCGGGATGGGTTGGAAGACGGGTGATGTAATTGTGGGGAGAGGGGGTGCAGACACGGTGATGTAATTGCGGAGAAGGGGGGAGACAGGTGATGTAATGCTGGAGAGGGGCGGAGACACGGTGAGAGTAATTGCGGGAGAGGGCGGAGACAGGGTGGATGTAATTGTGGGGAGAGGGGCGGAAGACAGGTGAGTAATTGCTGGAGAGGGCGGAGAAGGTGGATCGTAATTGCGGGAGGGGTGGAGACACGGTGATGTAATTGCGGAGAGGGGTGGAGACACGGTGATGTATATTGCGGGATAGGGCTTGGAGACAGGTGATGTAATGGCGGGAGAGAGGGGAGACACGGTGATGTAATTGGCGGGAGATGGGCGGAACACGTATTGCGGAGAGGGGCGGAGACATGGTGATGTAATTGTGGGAGAGGGGTGGAGACACGGTGATGTAATTGCGGGAGAGGGGGGGACACGGTGATGTATTGCGGGAGAGGGGCGGAGCAGCACGGTGATGTAATTGCGGGAGAGGGGCGGAGACACGGTGAATGTAAATTGCGGGGAGAGGGGCGGAGACACGGTGATGTAATTGGCGGGAGAGGGGCGGAGACACGGTGATGTAATTGCGGAAGAGGGGCGGAGACACGGTGATGTAAGGGCGAAGAGGGGTGAGACACGGTGATGTAATGGCGGGAGAGGCGGAGACAGGTGATGTAATTGGCGGAGAGGGCGGAGACACGGTGATGTAATGGCGGGAGAGGGGCGGAGACACGGTGATGTAATTGGGGAGAGGGGCGGAGACAACGTGATGATTGCGGGGAGAGGGCGGAGACACGGTGATGTAAGCGGGAGAGGGGCGGAGACACGGTGATGTAAAATTGGGGACGAGGGGCGGAAGAACCGGTGATGTAATGCGGGAGAGGGGGAGACACGGTGATGTAACTGGCGGGAGAGGGGCGGAGACACGGTGATGTATGGTGGGAGAGGGGCAGGAGACCAACGGTGATGTAATGGCGGAGAGGGGCGGAGACACGGTGAATGTAATTGCGGGAGGGGGCGGAGACACGTGATGTAATGGCGGGAGAGGGGCGGACACGTGATGTAATTGGCGGGAGAGGGGCGGAGACACGGTGATGTAATTGCGGGAAAGGGCGGAGACACGGTGATGTAAACTCGCAGGAATAGGGGCGGAGACACGGTGAATTGTAACACCAGGAGAGGGGCGGAGACACGGTGATGTAATGGCGGGAGAGGGGTGGACACCTTGAGATGATACAGCAGTGTGGGAGAGGAGTGCAGACAGTGATGCAATAGCGGGAGGGGGTGGAGACACGGTTATGAAACAGCAGGAGAGGAGCGGATAGAGTTTTTTTTTAAATAATAATAAAATTTCGCACATCTTTAGGGATTTGTACTCCACATTAGAGAGCGACTGTTTGTTGGTCCAGCCTCACCAGTCGCACCCGCAGTTTTGAGGCAGACGAGAGGATTGTCGCTCTTAGTCCCGTGCCTCGTGTGGGAACGCACCCGATCCAGATCCAGTTCCAGGTCTGCAGCTCGCCCTGCTGTCGCCGCCATGGCCGTGCCGAGCTCGTGCCGCCCGTACCGCGCGCTCGTTCTTGAACTGCACCAGCGCGAGCGTGATTTGCGCGTTCCAGCCCGTCTCATCGAGGCACCTGAAGTCGATTTCTTTCTTGGTCTCGGTCACGATGGTGAAGTACACGTACTTGCCTTTACGTTCGACGCAATCTACGGTTTTTATGGAATCGAAGCGCAGCTCTTTGGCCGGCCCGCGCCGAGCCTTCAAAAACCCCTCGTCGGCGACCGAGATGACGAGCCCCTCGGGCGTGAGGACGCACGTCTTCTTCTTCCACAGTTGCAGGAAATTCTCGCTCCGTTTCTCCAGTTCGCCCTCCTTGATGACCTGCCGGGCTTCGTCCGTGTTTCTCATGGTCACGGGCCCGCTGGTTCGGCCACGCTTCCCTCCCCCGAGACCCCTTTCCCAGCGACGTCTCGCTCGGAGATCACGGAACGTCGAACGTTTCCTCTTAGAATGGAGCGCAAACGAACTCGGACAGCGGCGAAGGCCCCTCCCGTTCCCAACGCGCACAAGACCCCAACCCAAGCCCCTTTCCCCCCCGTACACCCCGACCCCGTACGGGTTCCAATCGCGAGCGACGATCCGGTGGAAATGTCGTGCGTACCCACGTCCGACGCATTTATAGGATGCGCAGTGGGAATGACGTCACGCCACCCACCGTCTCGAGCTCGGCACGCTCGACCTACCTGGTTTTCTTGCACCGGGAAAAAATTTTTTTTTGTTCGGAGGTCGTTCATTTGGGGGTGGGGGGGGGAACGTGCTCACGATGATGGACGGGTTGGATTAAATGTTAAAGGGATGAAAAGGAGTGCAGGGATGGGAAAATTGAGTACGAAGGGCGCACTACCTGCTCGAACACCTCAGGAGGAGAAGATCCCCAGAATGAAGAATAAACAAAGGAGGAGGACATGCAGTCAACCTCGATCGTGAAAGTCCAAACATGTGGCGGGGGGGGGGTATTTGCACTGGACGACCGTGCACGACCTCGAGGGAGGGATTAAAAAGAGCAAAGCCTCGTACACCTGACGGGTGTAGGTGTACACCTCGTACCGCAGTTTTGTGACAGGCTCGGACTCAGGCACATTGGAAGCCAGCTTTGCTTCAGGCTCAGGCAGGTTAAATCGAGCTTTGTGACAGGCTCAGGCTCAGGCAGGTTGAAAGCGAGCTTTGTGAACAGCTCAGGTTCAGGCACGTTGGAAGCCAGTTTGCTTCAGGCTCAGGCAGGTTGAAAGCGAGCTTTGTGACAGGCTCAGGCTCAGGCACGTTGGAAGCCAGTTTTGCTTCAGGCTCAGGCATGCTGGAAGGCAGCTTGCGTCAGGTCAGGCAGGTTGAAAGCGAGCTTTGTGACAGGCTCAGGCTCAGGCACGTTGGAAGCCAGTTTTGCTTCAGGCTCAGGCATGTTGGAAGGCAGCTTGCGTCAGGCTCAGGCAGGTTGAAAGCGAGCTTTGATGCAGGCTCAGGCTCAGGCACGTTGGAAGCCAGTTTTGCTTCAGGCTCAGGCACGTTGGAAGCCAGTTTTGCTTCAGGCTCAGGCACGTTGGAAGCCATCTTTGCTTCAGGCTCAGCACATTCGAAGTGAGCTTTGCTGCAGGCTCGGACTCAGGCACATTGAAGCCAGTTTTGCGACAGGCTCAGGCTCAGGCACATTGGAAGCCATCTTTGCTTCAGGCTCAGCACATTGAAGTGAGCTTTGCTGCAGGCTCAGGCAGGTTGAAAGCGAGCTGACAGGCTCAGGCTCAGGCACGTTGGAAGCCAGCTTTGCTTCAGGCTCAGTAACTTGGAAGCCAGCTTTGCTGCAGCTCAGGCACATTGGAAGCCAGCTTTGCTTCAGACTCAGGCTCAGCACATTGGAAGTGAGCTTTTCTGCAGGCTCAGACTCAGGCACATTGGAAGCCAGTTTGTGACAGGCTCTGGCTCAGGCACATTGGAAGTGAGCTTTGCTACAGGCTCAGATTCAGGCACGTTGGAAGCCAGCTTTGCGTCAGGCTCAGGCACGATGGAAGCCAGTTTGCTTCAGGCTCAGGCACGTTGGAAGCCAGCTTTGCTACAGGCTCAGGCACAATGGAAGCCAGCTTTGTTACAGGCTCAGGCACGTTGGAAGAAGCTTTGCGACAAGCTCAGGCACATTGGAATCCAGCTTTGCTGCAGGTTCAGGCATGTTGGAAGCCAGCTTTGTTACAGTCTCAGGCATGTTGGAAGCCAGCTTTGTTACAGGCTCAGGCACGTTGGAAGCCAGCTTTGCGATAGATTCAGGCATGTTGGAAGCCAGCTTTGTTACAGGTTCAGGCATGTTGGAATCAGCTTTGTCACAGGCTCAGGCATGTTGGAAGTCAGCATTGTTACAGGCTCCGGCATGTTGAAAGTCAGCTTTGTTACAGGCTCAGGCATGTTGGAAGCCAGCTTTGCTGCAGGTTCAGCATGTTGGAAGCCAGCTTTGTTACAGTCTCAGGCACAATGGAAGCCAGCTTTGCTGCAGGCTCAGGCATATTGGAAGCCAGCTTTGTTACAGGCTCAGGCATGTTGGAAGCCAGCTTTGCTGCAGGCCCAGGCACGTTGAAAGTCAGCTTTGTTACAGGCTCAGGAATGTTGGAAGCCAGCTTTTGTAGAGGCTCAGGCAAGTTCGAAATCAGCTTTGCTGCAGGCCCAGGCTGCAGGACGTTGAAAGCCAGCTTTGCTACAGGCTCAGGCACGTTGGAAGCCAGCTTCGTTACACGCTCAGGCACGTTAGAAGCCAGCTTCGTTGCAGGCTCAGGCATGTTGGAAGCCAGCTTTGCTTCAGGCTCAGGCACGTCGGAAGCTAGCTTTGTTACACGCTCAGGCTCAGGCACGTTGGAAGAAACCTTTGCGACAGGCTCAGGCACGTTGGAAGCCAGCTTTGCTGCAGGCTGAGGCTCAAGCATGTTGGAAGCCAGCTTTGTTACAGGCTCAAGCATGTTGGAAGCCAGCTTTGTTAGAGGCCCAGGCAGGTTAGAAATCAGCTTTGCGACAGGCTCAGGCACGTTGGAAGCCAACTTTGCTGCAGGCTCAGGGACGTTGAAAGCCAGCTTTGTTGCAGGCTCAGGCTCAAGCATGTTGGAAGCCAGCTTTGTTACAGGCTCAAGCATGTTGGAAGCCAGCTTTGTTACAGCTCAGGCAGGTTAGAAATCAGCTTTGCGACGGCTCAGGCACGTTGGAAGCCCACTTTTCTGCAGGCTCAGGCTCAGGGACGTTGAAAGCCAGCTTGCTACAGGCTCAGGCATGTTGGAAGCCAGCTTTGCGACAGGCTCAGGCACGTTGGAAGCCAGCTTTGCTGCAGCCTCAGGCATGTTGGAAGCCAGCTTTGCTACAGGATCAGGCATGTTGGAAGCCAGCTTTGCTTCAGGCTCAGGCTCAGGCATATTGGAAGCCAGCTTTGTTACAGCTCAGGCAGGTTGAAAGCCAGCTTTGCTTCAGGCTCAGGCACTTTGGAAGCCAGCTTGGTTACAGGCTCAGGCACGTTGGAAGCCAGCTTTGCGTCAGGCTCAGTAACGTTGGAAGCCAGCTTTTGCTGCAGGCTCAGGCACGTTGGAAGCCAGCTTCGCTTCAGGCTCAGGCTCAGGCACGTTGAAAGGCAGCTTTGCTACAGGCTCAGAAACGTTGATGCCAGCTTTGTTACAGGCTCAGGCACATTGGAAGCCAGCTTCGCTTCAGGCTCAGGCTCAGGCACGTTGAAGGCAGCTTTGCTACAGGCTCAGGCACGTTGGAAGCCAGTTTGCTTCAGGCTCAGGCTCAGGCTCAGGCACGTTGGAAGACAGCTTTGCAACAGGCTCAGGCACGTTGGCAGTGAGATTTGTGACAGGCTCAGGCACATTGGCAGTGAGCTTTGTGACAGGCTCAGGCTCAGGCACGTTGGAAGCCAGCTTCGCTTCAGGCTCAGGCTCAGCGCACGTTGGAAGGCAGCTTTGCTACAGGCTCAGGCACGTTGGAAGCCAGTTTGCTTCAGGCTCAGGCTCAGGCACGTTGGAAGACAGCTTTGCAACAGGCTCAGGCACGTTGGCAGTGAGCTTTGTGACAGGCTCAGGCACATTGGCAGTGAGCTTTGTGACAGGCTCAGGCTCAGGCACGTTGGAAGCCAGCTTTGCTTCAGGCTCAGGCTCAGGCACGTTGGAAAGACAGCTTTGCGACAGGCTCGAGGCATGTTGTAAGACAGCTTTGCTTCAGGCTCAGGCACGTTGGAAGCCAGCTTTGCTACAGGTCAGGCACGTTGGAAGCCAGCTTTGCTTCAGCTCAGCTTCAGGCACGTTGGAAGCCAGCTTTGCTACAGTCTCAGGCACGTTGGAAGCCAGCTTTGCTTCAGGCTCAGGCTCAGGCTCAGGCACGTTGGAAGACAGCTTTGCGACAGGCTCAGGCACGTTGTAAGACAGCGGTGTGAGATTTTCAAAGTTTGAGCGTAAATTTGTTCCCATGGCATGGAAATAGAAAAGGAGGTTCATTTGACCATCTTTCACAATCAACAAGGTGAGAGATTTTTCCAGGATTGAAAGATGTTCCATTAACCAGATCACCATCCAATTAATGCCAGATCAGCACAGCGACAGTTATGTTTGTCTCCGCCACCTTATGTTTTCATCCCTGTCTGTCTGTCTGTCTGTCTGTCTGTCTGTGAGTAGGATATGGATATTTCAAAAAGTTCTGGAGAGATTCGGACGAAACTTGTTGGACGAGTTGGGTATAGTTGACAAGAACAAGCCGATTCCATTTTGCTTCAGGTCTGAATCCAGGTCTAGATGCAGCCTGTCGGTGAGAAACAAATCATAAACTGTTCAGCCTGGTGGAGGCATGCACTCTACCGAGTGTCATCCTTGTTGTCAACGTGATGGACATACCGGAAGGCACAATATTGTCAGGTACAAATAAAGAAAGAAATAAAGGGAACAGCTTTTTCCAGAACATCGACAAGATCAGTTGTGCACATGAGGAGCAACACTGGGCCCAAAGCAGCACATTGGGATACTTCACCCTTAAATACAATGGGTTCCATTGATGATGCAAATGGAACAAGAAAAAGAGCAATCAGAGATTGTAGACCCTTGCCAGAACTTGTTTTGTGTGGTGTTTGTGTGCTGGTATGTTACATAATTAATAACAGACATAAGTAGAAGGCCACTCGGTTGAACACATACCTCTGCCCTGTCATGTCTGATCCACGAGAACATGTCAGGCCCAATAAATTTTAGAGAAATCATGCTATATAATCGTTTTTGGCAATATCTCTCAATGGTGAAGAATGACTTTAAAAATTCTAGTAATCGGATCCGGATTTGGATCTTCACCAAAATTGAATCAATTCTTCCTTGCCACACATGCAACCTGTCCACCAAGTTTCATCTGGATCCGTCCACAACTTTTTGAGATATCCTGTACACAGACAAACAAACAAACGAGAAAGGCACTCAGTAGAGCGCATTCTTCCGCCACGTAATACCTGATCCATGAGAACATATCTGGCCCAATGCATTTTTGAAATATCATACTTAATAATTGTTTTTGAGCCCGATTTCTCAATGGTGAAGAATCACTTGAGAAATTAAATAATTCTCGTGTCCAGATCCGGATTCAGATCTTCACCAAAATTGAACCAATTCATCCTAGTCGCACATCCAACATGTCCACCAAGTTTCATCCGAATCCGTCTACAACTTTTTGAGATATCGTGCTATATATAGTTTTTGGCCCTATCTCTCAATGGTGAAGAATCACATAAAAAATTATAATACTCTGATCCGGATCTTCACCAAAATCTAACCAGTTCGTCCTTGTCACACACCGAGCCTGTCCACAAAATTTCATCTGGATCTGTCCACAACTTTTTGAGATATCCTGCACACAGACAGACAGACAGAAAGGGGTGAAAACATAACCTTTTTCACTTTCGGTGGCGGAGGTAACTAGAACCGCCACTTTATAACTGCTGGCAGTGATGACCGGGTACCAAGACGTCCTGCTTTGATACAACCCCGCTATGATTGGACACCTGACCCTGACCCATGACGTTTTTTTTAAATTAATATTTAATTGAATTTGGAATGGGATTAAAGTAAGTCCAATTCAAATCAAATGGAAGGCCAAATAAGTACAGTCCTGTATTGGAGTCATCGGAAGGAGCCCGAACAAGCAAAAAGCAAAGATGAAGTCATCAGGAAGAACCTGGATGGGATTCACATTTCAGCTGCTACTCCTCTACCCTCAAACCCATCCAGGAACAGCCAAGTGAGGCTTATTCAAAAATAAATAAATAAATAGAAAATAACGCAGATCCAAAAAATTAAATAATCCTGCCTGCTAAACCATGCGTCCGATCAGGTTGATCGGACGCATGGACGCATGATCGGACTACTAGATCACAATAGTGAAGTTTCACGTCGATTAATGAAGTGGTTGAAGTTTTTAATTTTTTTCAAGATTCTTGATTAATCCAATATGGCTGCCAGACCATGTGACCTATCAATTATTTGTGACCACCATGGTATCCCCAAGGCTTTGAGGAACGTGTGTGAGGTTTCCCCTCAATCTGTCCAACCGTTCTGGAGGTTTAGAAAAGTTTTCCACATTCCCCATGAGGAGTACTTGCCATGTACCACGTTTCAGTTTTTCCCTTGATGCGGTTTTGGAGATACAGAGGTCCCAATTTTTTCCTTTTTTCCAACATGGCTGCCACACCACGTGACCTCTGACGTCAAAATTATCATTAAAAAAACATTCCGCGTGAGCAGTCGCTTCTCTGGTGAAAATTTCGTGTCAATCCCACCAAGCGGTTGCAGAGAAAAACCGTACTCACGTTCTGTGTGGACAGATAAACAGACCCAAATGGAATACAATACACTCTCGTCTGGCAAGGGTTACAAATCGAGCAAGGGTAACTTTAAGGTTGGACTATTTCTCCACGTCGAAGCGTGAATTGCGCACTACTTTTTGAATCTCGACCAATCAGAGCGCTTCCTTGTGTCACATGATGTGCACGATGGTGAAGCCGCTTCAAGCGTTACAGGTTCGTCACGTCGAGCATATCACCATGTTTGAAGTGCTTTATTCACTGCAAAAATGTTTAAAATGATCTTTTTCACCCATTGAGCCCACTTAGATGGAGTAAATATGGTGAATGTTTGATGAAGTGGATGGGAATGGCCAGTGCTTGCCAATATGTAATTATAAAGGATTGTGAGCATCTCGTCGAAGCAGGTTTTCGTGGCAGCTGTTAATATCGGCATTTTATTATTAAAATAAGTGTCTGGTCGAACTTAGCGAGAAAAAGTCACTGTCGTCTACCACAGGTCTACTTAGCGAGAAGCTGTGGTAAACCTCCTCTGAGTTTGAGGGGTCAGAGTTGAATGTTATAGTTCTATCTATCTACTTCATCCCAAGCAAATCCCGTGTAAAAAAAAAAATAATTACATTCAGATCGAGCCTTCATTTTTGGACATAATTTACAAGAAGGTGGAACGCCACACGAGTCTCATGCAACTACAAAATACACCTTAACGCGAGTTGAGACGTTGTGACAGCAGGTTTGTAAATTAAATAAATTTCCCAAGAGTGTGAAACTATCAAACTTCCCGAATGAGTGAAAAGGGTAAATGGAAATTATTTTATGCAAAACTTGGATGACTTTTCAGGAAAACTACTGGAAGCAGCCACTGAAGCATCGTGACAGCATTGTGACATAAAAATCAGAGGAAAAGACCACGTCGGTCTTGCAGTGAGATATCACAAACTTTCCCACAAGGAATATTGGAGATTCATGTTGGATGAACAGAAACCAAGAACTGCACCTGAGAGGTAAAAATAATCATATTTAATGCAACAGTAAGTGTATGTCCAAGATTAAGGATGGGTATGATGTGGTATTATATTGTTACGGATCTGGAAGCCATATGCATTCAAACACACAGATGTCCCAAGAGTCAGTTATTCCGTTAAGTACATGTGAGACAGGTCCCTTCCTTTTGTCTAGTGGGAGAATCAAAGGTGTGCGTTGCGATGTCCTTTTAGGTAGGTTATTACATCTAACGACCATCGAACAAACCATCTAACGATCATCCAACAAACCATCCAACAGACCATCCAACAAACCATCCAACGAACCCTCCAACGATCATCCAACAGACCATCCAACAACCAACCACGGTACCTTCCAGCGCTTGCAACCCTCGCCTCACTGGCCACAGCATACGGAGCAAAAACGTCCAGTCCACCGTTCCTTTGCGCTTCTACAAACGTTCCTTTCCAACGTTGGATCTTCCCCTTGATGAGTCCACACGCGTGGAGGGGGGAGGGGGGCAGGCCTCCCGGTTTGGCCGAGGCCCCGCCCAGAAAGGCCCCATGAAGACCCTGTCCAATTGGGGCGGACGGTGACGTCTGTTTCACCGAGCCCCCACCCCGTTCAGGGAGGTCCATAAAAATACGACACGATCCTCAGAGTGGAATTTTTTTGGAGGAGTTGAGTTGGTTGGTGTGCGTCGTGCGGTTTTAGCTGGAGTCTGGGGCGTTCGAGTGGAGTTCTGCATTTGACTGGCGTTCGTTGAAGTTTCTGGGTCCATCCGCGACCCTGATCTCCGCCCTGGGACTCCGACTGCTCCACTCGGGTTCCTCCACGGGCACGAGACCCACACGTGTGGCTGTGAGCCGAGCCCACGAGCATTAGCAGGTCCACACCACGGAGCACCCCTCCCTTCAATGTGCAGGTACCAAGCGAACTGCGACCCCAGCTTGTCTCTCCCTCTCTGGCTGCGGGGGTTTCTTTAATAAATCATCTGAGTGTGTGGGCCCGTCTTGTAAGTAGAAACTGTATGAGTGTTTTTGACATTGTAAATTCTTGCTTGTATATTCCGCGATAAGTCTTGCTCTGTGTCTTCTTTATTGTAAATGAACCATTATTGGAAATGTTCCCAGTTTGTTTCCGTCCTTTCCTTCATTGGTCCAGCATGGTTCGGATCTGAGTTTTAGCCAGGTTTTTGGTTCCCGTCAATCTGCTCATCCCAGCCGGCACGACTTTGGCAGTTCCACTCGACTGCACCCGAACC
>CM068957.1:13645601-13662019 GCA_035128595.1 Eptatretus atami
GAGAGAGATAAGTCACAGTGTGGGCGGGGGGGGGGTATTTGCCTGGACGACCGTGACACAGAACCGCGAGGGAGGATTAAAAAGAGCAAGCTCGTACACGCTGAACGGGTTAGGTTTACACCTCGTACAGCAGTTTGTGACAAGGCTCGGAATCAGGCACATTGAAAGCCAGCTTTGCTCAGGCTCAGGCAGGTTAAATCGAGCTTTGTGACAGGCCAGGCTCAGGCAGGTTGAAAGCGAGCTTTGTGACAGGCTCAGGTTCAGGCACGTTGGAACCAAGTTTGCTTCAGGCTCAGGCCAGGTTGAAAGCGAGCTTTGTGACAGCTCAGGCTCAGGCACGTTGGAAGCAGTTTTGCATCAGCTCAGGCATGCTGGAAAGGCAGCTTTTGCGTCAGTGGCTCAGGCAGGTTGAAAAGCGAGCTTTGTGACAGGCTCAGGCCAAGGAACGTTGGAAGCCAGTTTTGCTTCAGGCTCGGCATGTTGGAATAGGCAGCTTTGCGTCAGCTCCAGGCAGGTTGAAAGCGAGCTTGTGACAGGCTCAGGCTTCAGGCACGTTGGAAGCCAGTTTTGCTTCAGGCTCAGGCACGTTTGGAGAGCCGCCATTTTTGCTTCAGGCTCAGGCAACTGTTGAACCACTTTGGCTTCAGCTCAGGCACATTCGAAGTGAGCTTTGCTGCAGGCTCGGACTCAGGCACATTGGAGCCAGTTTGCGACAGGCTTCAGGCTCAGCACATTGGAAGCCACTTTGCTTCAGGCCTCAAGGCACTGGAAGTGAGCTTTGGCTGCAAGGCCAGGCAGGTTGAAGCGAGCTGACAGGCTCAGGCTCAGGCACGTTGGAAAGCCAGCTTGCTTCAGCTCAAGTAACATTGGAAGCCAGCTTTGCTTCAGACTCAGGCTCAGGCACATGAAGTGAGCTTTTCTGCAGGCTCAGACTCAAGGCAACATTGGAAAGCCCAGCTTTGCTTCAGGCTCAGGCAATGTTGGAAGGCAGCTTTGCGTCAGCCTCAGGCAGGTTGAAAGCGAGCTTTGTGACAGCTCAAGGCTCAGGCACGTTGAAGCCAGTTTTGCTTCAGGCTCAGGCACAATTGGAAGCCAGTTTTGCCTTCAGGCTTAAAGGCCACAATTGGAAGCCAGCTTTTGGCTTCAGGCTCAAGGCACATTCGAAGTGAGCTTTGCTGCAGGCTCCGGACTCAGGCACATTGAGAGCCAGTTTTGCGACAGGCTCAGGCTCAGGGCACATTGGAAAGCCATCTTTGCTTCAGGCTCAGTCACATTGGACAGTGAGCTTTGCTGCAGGCTCAGGGCAGGTTGAAAAGCGTGCTGACAGGCTCAAGCTCGGCACGTTGGAAGCCAGCTTTTGCTCAGGCCAGTAACGTTGGAAAGCCAGCTTTAGGCTGCAGGCTCAGGCAGGTTGAAAGCGATCCAGCATTTGTGAACAGGCTCAGGCTCAGGCAACGTTTGGAAGCCAAGCTTTGCTTCAGGCTCAGTAACGTTGGAAGCCCAGCTTTGCCTGCAGGCTCAGGGCAACATTTGGAAGCCAGCTTTGCTTCAGACTCAGGCTCAGGCACATTGGAAGTGAGCTTTTCTGCAGGCTCAGACTCAGGGCACATTGGAAGCCACTTTGCTTCAGGCTCAGGCATGTTTGAAGGCAAAGCTTTGCGTCAGGCTCAGCAGGTTGAAAAGCGAGCTTTGGACAGCTCAGGCTCAGGCACGTTGGAAGCCAGTTTGCTTGCAGGCTCAGGCACATTGGAAGCCAGTTTTTGCTTCAGGCTTGGCACATTGGAAGCCAGCTTTTGCTTCAGGCTCAGGCACATCGAAGTGAAGCTTGCTTGCAAGCTCGGACTCAGGCACATTGGAAGCCAAGTTTTTGCGACAGGCTCAGGCTCAGGCACATTGGAAGCCATCTTTGCTTCAGGCTCAGTCAACATTGGAAGTGAGCTTGCGCAGGTCAGGCAGTTGAAAGCGTGTGACAGGCTCAGCTCCAGGCACGTGGAAGCCAGCTTTGCTTCAGCTCAGTAACGTTGGAAGCCAGCTTTGCTGCAGGCTCAGGCAGGTTGAAAGCGAGCCTTTTGGACAGGCTCGGCCAGGCAACGTTGGAAGCCAAGCTTTCTTCAGGCCTCAGTAACGTTGGAAGCCAGCTTGCTGCCAGGCTCAGGCTATATTGGAAGCCAGCCTTTGCTTCAGACTCAGGCTCAGGCACATTGGAAGTGAGCTTTCTTGCAGCTCAGACTCAAGGCACATTGGAAAGCCAGTTTTGTGACAGGCTTCTGGCTCCAAGCACATTGGAAGTGAGCTTTGCTACAGCTCAGATTCAGGCACGTTGGAATAGCCAGCCGCTTTTGCGTCAGGCTAGCACGATGAAGCCAGCTTTGCCTTCAGGCCTCAGGCACGTTGGAAGCCAGCTTGGCTACAGGCTCAGGCACAATGAAGCCAGCTTTGTTACAGGCTCAGGCACGTTTGGAAGAAAGCTTTGGCGACAAGCTCAGGTAAAAAACACATGGAATCCAGCTTTGATGCAGGTTCAGGCATGTTGGAAGCCAGCTTTGTTACAGTCTCAGGCATGTTTTGGAAAGCCCAGCTTTGTTACAGGCTCAGGCACGTTGGAAACCAGCTTTGCATAGATTCAGGCATGTTGGAGGCCGCAGCTTAGTTAACAGGTTCAGGCATGTTGAAGTCAGCTTGTCACAGGCCAGGCATGTGGAAGTCAGCATTGTTACATTGGCTCCGGCATGTTGAAAGCAGCTTGTTACAAGGCTCAGGCATGTTGGAAGCCTAGCTTTGCTGCAGTTCAGGCATGTTGAAGCCAGCTTTGTTAGCAGTCTCCAGGCGACAATGGAAGCCAGCTTTGCTGCAGGCTCAGGCATATTGGAAGCCAGCTTTGTTACAGGCTCAGGCATGTTTGGGAAAGCCAGCTTTGCTGGCAAGGCCCAGGCACGTTGAAGTCAGCTTGTTACAGGCTAGGAATTGGAAGCCAGCTTTTGTTAGAGCTCAGCAAAGTTCCGAAAATCAGCTTTGCTGCAGGCCCAGGCTCAGGGACGTTGAAAAGCCAGCTTTGCTACAGGCTCAGGCACGTGGAAGCCAGCTCTTACAACGCTCAGGCACGTTAAGAAAGCCAGCTTCGTTGCAGGCTCAGGCATGTTGGAAGCGCAGCATTGCTTCAGGCTAGCACGTCGGAAGCTAGCTTTGTTACCGCTCAGGCTCAGGCACGTTGGGAAGAACCTTTGCGACAGGCTCAGGCCGTTGGAGAGCCAGCTTTGCTGCCAGGCTGAGGCTCAAGCATGTTGGAAGCCAGCTTTGTTAACCAGGCTCAAGCATGTTGGAAGCCAGCTTTGTAGAGGCCCAGGCGTAGAAATCAGCTTTGCGACAGCTCAAGCGCACGTTGGAGAGCCCAACTTTGCTGCAGGCTCAGGGACGTTGAAAGCCAGCTTTGTTGCAGGCTCAGGCTTCAAGCATGTTGGAAGCCAGCTTGTACAGGCTCAAGCAATGTGGAAGCAGCCTTTGTTTCACAAGGCTCAGGCCAGGGTTAGAAATATCAGCTTTGTGCGACAGGCTCAGGCACGTTGGAGCCCACTTTCTGCAGGCTCAGGCCTCAGGGACGTTGAAAGCAGTTTGCTAGCACGGCTAAGGCAAAATGTTGAAGCCAGCTTTGGCGACAGCCCTCAGGCACGTTGGAAGCCAGCTTTTGCTGCAGCCTCAGGAATGGTTGGAACCAGTCTTTGCTAGCAGGATCAAGGCATGTGGAAAGACCAGCTTTGCTCAGGCTCAGGCTCAGGCATATTGGAAGCCAGCTTTGTTACAGCTCAGGCAGGTTGAAAAAGCCAACTTTGCTTCAGGCTCAGCCTTTGGAAGCCAGCTTTGTTACAGGCTCAGCACGTTGGAAGCACAGCTTGCTGCAGGCTCAGCACGTTGGAAGCCAGCTTTCGCTCAGGCTCAGGCCAGCGCACTGTGATTAAGGCAGCTTTGCTACAGGCTCAGAAACGTGGAATGCCAGCTTTGTTTACAGGCTCAGGCACGTTGGAAGCCCAGCTCGCTCAGGCTCAGGCTCAGGCACGTTGGAAAGGCAAGCTTGCTAACAGGCTCAGGCACGTTGAAAGCCAGTTTGCTTCAGGTCAGGCTCAGGCTCAGGCACGTTGGAAGACAGCTTGCAACAGCCCAGCACGTTGGCAGTGAGATTTGTGACAGGCTCAGGCACATTGGCAGTGACTTGTGGACAGGACCTCAGGCTCAGGCACCGTTGGAAGCCAGCTTCGCTTCAGGCTCAGGCTCAGGCACATTGGAAGGCAGCTTTGCACTACAGGCTCAGGCACGTTGGAAGCCAGTTTTGCTTCAGCCAGGCACAGGCCCGTTGGATAGACAGCTTTGCAAACAGGCTCAAGGCACGGTTGGCAGTGAGCTTTGTGACAGGCTCAAGGCACCATTGCAGTGAGCTTTGTGACAGGCTCAGGCTCAGGCAACGTTGGAAGCCAGCTTTGCTTCAGGGCCAGGCTTCAGGCACGTTGGAAGACAGCTTTGCGACAGGCTCAGGCAGTTGTCAGACAGCTTATGCTTCAGGCTCAGGCATACGTTGGAAGCCAGCTTGCTAACAGGCTCAGGCACCGTTGGAAGCCAGCCTTTGGCTTTCAGGCTCAGGCTCTAGGCACGTTGGAAAAGCCAGCTTTGCTACAGTCTCAGGCACGTATGGAACAAGCTTTGCTTCAGGCTCAGGCTTCAGGCTCAGGCACGTGGAAGACAGCTTGCCGACAGGCTCAGACACGTTGTAGACAGCGGTGTGAGATTTTCAAAAGTTTGAGCGTAAATTTGTTCCCATGGCATGGAAATAGAAAAAGGAGGGTTCATTGACCATCCTTCACAATCAACAAGGTGGAGAGATTTTCCAGGATTGAAGAATGTTCCTTAACCAGATCAACCAATCCAATTAATGCCAGATCAGCACAGCGACAGTTTTAGTTTGTCTCCCCACCTTAATGTTTCAATCCTGTCCTGTCTGTCTGTCTGTCTGTCTGTCCCTGTAGTAGGATATGGATATTTCCAAAAAGTTCTGGAGAGATTCGGACACGAAAAACTATGTGACGAGTTGGGTATAGTTGACAAGAACAAAGCCGATTCCATTTTGCTTCAGGTCTGAATCCAGGTCTAGATGCAGCCTGTCGGTAGAAACAAATCATAAACTGTTAGCCTGGTGGAGGCATGCACTCTACCAGAGTGTCACATCCTTGTTGTCAACGTGATGGACATAACGGAAGGCACAATATTGTCAGGTACAATAAAAGAAAGAAATAGAAGGGAAACAGCTTTTTCCAGAACATCGAACAAGATGCAGTTTGTGCACATGAGGAGCAACACTGGGCCAAAGCAGCACACTGGGATTACTCACCCTTTAAAAATTAAACAAATGGGGTTTTTTTTCCCCCCCCCCACATTTTTTTGGAAAAAATTGGAAAATTGGCGCAAATGGAACAAGAAAAAGAGCAATCAGAGATTGTAGACCCTTGCCAGAACCTGTTTGTGTGGTGTTTGTAGTCTGGTATGTTACATAATTGAAAAATAACAGACATAAAGTAGAAGGCCACTCGGTTGAACACATACCTCTGCTCCTGTCATGTCTGATCCACGGGAACATGTCAGGCCCAATACAATTTTAGAGAAATCAATGCTATATAATCGTTTTGCAATATCTCTCAATGGTGAACGAAGACTTTAAAATTCTAGTAATTCGGATCCGGATTTGATCTTCACCAAAAATTGAATCAATTCTTCTTGCCACACATGCAACCTGTCCAACCAAGTTCATCTGGCATCGCGTCCACAACTTAGATATCCTTACACAGACAAACAAAACAAACAGAAAAGGCACTCAGTAAGAGCGCAATTCTTGCCGCCACGTAATACCTGATCCATGAGAACATATCTGGCCAAGCATTTTTGAAATATCATACTTTAATAAATTGTTTTTGAAGCCGAATTTCTCAAAATTGGTGAAGAATCAACTTAGAAATTTAAATAATTCTCGTGTCCAGATCCGATCAGATCTCACCAAAATGAACCAATTCATCCTAGTTCCACATCCAACATGTCCACCAAGTTTCAATCCGATCCGTCACTACAACTTTTGAGATATCGTGCTATATAGTAGTTTTGCCCTATCTCTCAAAATGGTGAAGAATCACATAAAAAATTATAATACTCTGAATCCGGATCTTCACCAAAAATCTAACCAGTTCGTCCTTGTCACACACCGAGCCTGTCCACAAATTTATCTGGATCTGTCCACAACTTTTGAGATATCCTGCACACAGAAGACAGACAGAAAGGGGTGAAAAATCATAACCTTTTCACTTCGGGGCGGAAGGTAACTAGAACCGCCAACTTTATAACTGCTGGAGTGATGACCGGTGTACCAAAGACGTCCTGCTTTGTACAACCCCGCTAATGATTGGACACCTGAACCTGACCCATGAACGTTTTAAAAAATAATATTAAATTAATTAAATCTGGAATGGATTAAAGTAAGTCCAATTCAAACAATTGGAAGCCAAAATAAGTATCACGTCCCGTATGGAGTCATCGGAAGGAGCCCAGAACCAAGCACAAAGCAAAGATGAAACATCAGAAAGACCGGATGGATTCACATTTCAGCGCTACTCCTCTACACCTCAAACCCATCCAGGCACAGCCAAGTGAGGCTTATCAAAAATAAATAAATAAATAGAAAATAACGCAGATCCAAAATTAAATAAATCCTGCCTGCTAACCATGCGTCCGATCAGGTTGATCAGGACGCATGGACGCATAATCGACTTACTAGATCACCAAGTGAAGTTTCACGTCGAATAATGAAGTGGGTGAAAGTTTTAATTTTTTTCAAGATTCTTGATCAATCCAATAATGCGCCAGACGCATGTGACCTATCACATTATTTGTGAAACCACCATGGTAAATCAAGGCTTTTGAGGAACGTTGTGAGGTTCCCCTCAATCTGTACGCAACCGTTCTGGAGGTTTAGAAAAGTTTTCCGAACATTCCCCATGAGGAGTACTTGCCAATGTACCACGTTTCAGTTTTCCCTTGATGCGGTTTTGGAGATACCAAGAGGTCCGCAATTTTTTCCATTTTTTCCAACATGGCTGCCGAACACACGTGACCTCTGACGTCAAAATATCATTAAAAAAAACATTCCGCGTGAGGCAGTCGCTTCTCTGGTGAAATTTCGTGTCAATCCGAACCAAGCGGTTGCAGAGAAAAACGACTCACGTTCTGTGTGAACAGATAAACAGACCCAAATGGAAATACAATACACTCCTCGCTGGCAAGGGTTAGCAAATCGAGCAAGGTAACTTAAGGTTGGACTATTTCTCCACGTCGAAGCGTGAATTGCGCAACTAACTTTTTGATCTCGACCAATCATAGCGTTCCTTGTGGTCAGCAATGATGTGCACGATGGTGAGCCGCTTCAAAGCGTTACAGGTTTCGTCACGTCGAGCATATCACCATGTTTTAAGTGCTTTATTCACTGCAAAAATGTTTAAAATAGATCTTTCAACCCAATTGAGCCCACTTAGATGGAGTAAATATGGTGAATGTTTGAATGAAGGTGGATGGGAATGGCCAGTGCTTGCCAAATATGTTAATTATAAAGGATTGTTTGAGCATCTGTCGAAGCAGGTTTTCGTGGCAGCTGTTAAATATCGGCATTTTATTATTAAAATAAGTGTCTGGTCGAACTTAGCGAGAAAAAGTCACTGTCGTCTACCTACAGTCTACTTAGCGAGAAGCTTGTGGTAAAACCTCCTCTGAGTTGAGGGTCAGAGTTGAATGTTATAGTCTAATCTATCTACTTCATCCAAGCAAATCCCGTGTAAAAAAAAAAAATAATTACATTCAGATCCGAGCCTTCATTTTTGACATAATTTACAAGAAGGTGGAACGAGCCACAACGAAGTCTCAATGCAACTACAAAATACACCTTAACGTGCGAGTGAGACGTTGTGACAGCAGGTTTTGTAAAAATTAAATAAATTCCAAGAGGTTGAAACTATCAAACTTCCCGAATGAGTGAAAAGGGTAAATGGAAATTATTTTATGCAAAACTTGGATGACTTTTCAAGGAAAACTACTGGAAGCAGCCACTGAAAGGCATCGTGACAGCATGTGACATAAAATCAGAGGAAAAGACCACGTCGGTCTGCAGTGGGAGATATCACAAACTTCCCACAAGGAATATTGGAGATTCATGTTGGATGAACAGAAACCAAGAACCTGTACCTGAAGAGGTAAAATAATCAAATTTAATGCAACAGTAAGTGTAATTGTCCAAGAATTAAGGATGGGTAGAGTGGGTATTATATTGTTACGGATGCTGGAAGCCATATGCATTCACACACATAGTACAGATGTCCAGAAGTCGTTATTTCCGTAAGTACAATGTGAGACAGGTCCCTTCTTTTGTCTAGTGGGAGAATCAAAGGTGTTGCGTTGCGATGTCCGTTTAGGTAGGTTATTACATCTAACGACCACGAACAAACATCTAACGATTCACCACAAACCATCCAACAGACCATCAACAACCATCAACGAACCCTCCAAACGATCATCCAAAACAGACCATCCAACAACCAAACCACGGTACCTTCCAGCGCTGCAAACCCTCGCCTCACTGGCCAACGCATACGGAAGCAAAAACGTCGCAGTCCATCCGTTCCTTTGCGCTTCTACATAACTTCCTTTTCAACGTTGGATCTTCCCCTTGATGGTCCCAACACCGCGTGGAAGGGGGGAGGGGGGCAGGCCTCCGGTTTGGCCCGAGGCCCCCGCCAGAAAGGCCCCATTGAAGACGCCTGTCCATCGGGCGGACCGGTGGGACGTCTGTCACGAGCCCGCCACCCTCGTTCAGGGAGGTCCATAAAAATACGACCCGATCCTGAGTGGAATTTTTTTTGGGGAGTTGAGTTGGTTGGTGTGCGTCGTGCGGTTTAGCTGGAGTCTGGGGCGTTTCGATTGGTGATTCTGCATTTGACTGGCGTTCGTTGAAGTTTTCCTGGGTCCCATCCGCGACCCTGATCTCCGCCCTGGGACTACCGACTGCTCCACTCGGTTCCTCCACGGCAACGAGACCCACACGTGTGGCTGTGAGCCGAGCCGCACGAAATTAGCAGGTGCCACACACGGGCACCCCTCCTTCAATGTGCAGGTACCCAATGCGAACTGCGACCACGCCGGCTTGTCCTCTCTCTGCTGCGGGGGTCTTTTAATAAATCATCTGAGTGTGTGGGACCGTCTTGTAAGTAGAACTTGTATGAGTGTTTTTTGAACATTGGTAAAATTCTTGCTTGTATATTCCGCGTAAGTCTTGCTCTGTGTCTTCTTTATTGTTAAATGAACCATTATTGGAAATGTTTCCCCAGTTTGTTCCGTCCTTTCCTTCATTGGTCCACAATGGTTCGGATCTCTGAGTTTTAGCCAGGTTTTTTGGTTCCGTCAATCTGCCATCCCAGCCGGCACGACTTTGGCAAAGTTCCACTCGACTGCACCCGAACCGAGTTGGTAAGTCGTAGTTGGAACTCATACTGCAGTCGGTAAGTGAACCCTGTTCGAGCAAGACGTGCGAGGGCGTGGTTTCCCCGGATGAACGAACCGCATAGTTTAATTAGGTAAATTGGGTTCGAGACAAAAAGACCCATACACTACGCGGTGGAGGTATTGGCGTCCACGGTCGGTTCAGCGACCCGCCACCTCAACAGAGTTATCCGTGAGCAGACGGCCCTACAATTTCCGGGAGTCTGGTGGAGACGACCGTAACTTCCCCACCTAGCGGCGTTCTCCAAGCCACCGGGTCCCCGGCCCTCAACAATATTAAGAACAATTTCATTGCCAACTATACCACAGCCGAATGTATGATTCATTCCATTAGGGTCATTCCATGTCAAATCATCAAAGAATCTGCCGTCATCTCTCATGATTTTGTAAAACTTTGGGAACCAATTGCGACCCCATGAAAAATACGGCAAGCAATCTCAAATATTTTTGCCAACAGCCTCTTTAAATTAGTGAGATTACAGAACTAACGGACTTGGACTAATTAAGCACGACGTCGCCCGAAATTCAAATGGCCATATCCTAAAAGTATTACACCTAGAGAGCTGGTTTTTGGTGTCCATTTTTTAAAGGTATTTTCATGCCTATGAAATTTGTCTGGGCAAACATTTTCCTAACATCCAACCACAAAAAAAGTTATCAAACAAAATATATAACTTCAATCGTGAATCCCCAAAAATGTATCCTTCAAATTTCTCAAATTCATCCCTCGAGGTACCTTATGGATGTCAAGAAAGCTTCCACATGTAATTTTTGTGATGGGCACTCCTAAAGTTTCTGAGATATAGCAATAATGTACATGTAACGTATGGCAATATAGGTTCGAAAATCAGCAATTGTAAATGTATTAATACAATCAACAAGTGAGGTTCAGTACACAGTGTTCACTAACCTGACTTAGGCTTTCAATTTCCTCTTCAATGCAGCAACAGCAGCACTTGTTTCTTCCCCTCAGGCCCAGTTGAAAATGAAAGTAAATGAATACTTCAAAAGCAATTGATGGTCGTTCCCTGTGTTCCCTGTCATGGCTAGGTTAGAATATTGTATCATAACAATTACAAATGCTGATTTTTCGGACCTATATGGCCATACGTCATGTACATTATTGCTTCATATCTCAGAAACTATTGGGTTGGCCCATCACAAAAAACTTATGTGGACTTCTTGACATCATAAGGTACCTCTGGGATGAATTTGAGGAAAATTTGAAAGGATTACATTTTTTTTTTTTTGGGGATTCACGATTGAAAGTTTAATTTGTGATAACTTTTTTGTGGTTGAAGGTAGGAAAATGGTTTGCCCAGACAAATTCATAGGCAATGAAAATACCTTTAAAATGACACTCAAACGCAGCTTCTCTAGTGTTATACTTTAGAGATATGGCCCATTTGAATTCGCGACGTCGTGCCTAATAGTCCAAAGTTCGTTAGTCTGTATCTCACTAATTAAGAAAAGGCTGTTAGCAAAAATATTTGAGTTCTTGCCGTTTTCATGGGTTCCCAATTGGTTTCCCCAAAGTTTTACAAAAATCTGAGAGATGACGAGCACAGATTCTTTGATGATTTACAGTGGAAAATGAACCCATTACGGCCAAGGAGGAGGAACTAAGTCAAGAACCATGAAGTATATTCCAGATACCAGCTCATCACCATAGTCTTCTGGATCTGATTTTTGACAATTTTCCCTGACAAATATCTCTGCTTCTTCTTCCTCCGCTGAATCGGTTCTTCTGACCACGTCCTTGTCAAAGTGGAAATCTCTTCTGGCTATTATCAGAGAACCACCTCAACGCAATCGAGTCTGGCAATTTTCACTAAGCCGACTGGCAAGGGTCCTCCAAGCAGCCACAACTTATAGCACTGGTCTCACGATCACGCTATTTTCTCCAAACATCAACGTCTCATCCTGGGAATTCTTTCAAAGAAAACTGCTCTCCTGCAATGCACAGATTTATCGCATCTCGTCTTCATAAGTTGTCGCTACCCTTCCTCCCCGCCCTTGTTCACTGAAGTTTGTGGCGAGACAAGGCTGTCCTGAAAACAACTTTCCTTTGCCTCATGGAAAAGCAACCCAACTGAGGGTATCTTGTTCCTCCATAAAGCTTGGAAACAAGTGTGTATCTCCCTCAGGAGAGCCAGAAACAAACATCTTTCTAAGCTCAGTCTGAACTCTCAAACCTCTCCTCCTCCTCCAAATCCCTGGTGGCATCTAAATCAAGATCTGTTCTGGTGTATGTTTTCCTCCTCGCATCCCCTTCCTAACTTCAAAATGGCCGCACTGCTGATACCCGCACGTAAAAGGCTGAATGCCTAAACTCGGTGTTTGCAGCTAAACTTGTGCCAAAAACCCATTCGTTTTCTCTACCCACCTTACAGTCACACCCAAACTGTCCCTGGACTCTGTGTCCTTTTCTCACTGAAAAGGTGGAAGAGCTGCTGTCAAACTGACTCAGATTCTGCAAACCGGTCCCAGACGGCATCAGCCCACGTATCTAAAAACCTGCTTTCGTGCTCATGCTCCCCTCTCTCTGTTCTATCACCCTCATCATTCTCAAGGTCAATCTGACATTCTGCTTGGACAATCAGCAAAACATCACTAGGCCCTGCATAAAAAGGTGAAAAACAGATCCCCTGCAACCCAGACCATCGCCTTCTCCCAATCAACAGCAGGTTTATGGATCCATCAATCGCTTCAGACCATTAAATCCTTCCTCTTCTCCAAATGGCTTGATTCCGATCATCATTTGGGTTTCAGACCAGGTTACTCTACCCCTGGGATATGCTGCTTGGTCTGTCTCTCCAACAATAGATGGAGGTCCTAATGCCAGACAATGAATCCGAGCCGTTCCCTGGACATATCACGTGCTGTTGACGACCGGTCTGGCACCGCATCTGCTCTGCTCACCAAAACTCTTCTTTCCTAATGGTATCCAAGGCAATCTCCACTCAGCTGTCGTCAGACTTCCTCTTCTGTCGCAGTCAACGTGTGACCCTAAATGGAGTTCTTTCATCCCCTCTTCTGTCCAGGCTGGAGTTCCTCAGGTAGCGTTCTTGGGCCCGTTTCTTTTTCCTGGTTTTCATCAATGATCTATCCGACTCTGGAAAATTCCTCCTATCTCTTTGGCTGCATGACTCCACCCTCTGCCGTACCATGCTTCACCTCAGACCGGCAAATGCAGCATCTTCACCTACTGCAAGATCTGGGTAAAATCACAAACTGGTCCACACTGGAACAGTCTTTCAATCCGGACAAATCTTCACACTCATCAGGCTATGTCTCTCTCCGAAAGGACCGTTAGAACCCCCGCACCGCCCATCTCACTTTCCTAAAACAATCCTCGGAGGAAGTCCTTCTTTCAAGCTTCTGAGTCTCAACTACCTTCCATGACCTTCCTGGAAAGCCACATTTCAAAACCTTGTCTCCAAAGCCAGTTCGCTGACTGGGAAATCCTCCGTTGTGCAAAAGTCCTTCCTCGCCCACCTGAGCTCCTGACCACTTACAGCTTTCCGTCGCAGCCTGATGGAGTACTGCTCTCACCCTCTGGGCTGGTGCTCCTGCCCTCTCAACTTTCTCGGCCCTTCAACGCTGTGGAAACCAAGGCATTTTGGAATCATTGGCAATCTCCCGCAATGGAGGCTGAGTCTTTTGGGCCTCTCAACTCTCTCCACCGCAAGACCTGGTCGGTTGTCTTTTCCTGTCTTTCTACCCGTCTCCTATCCAGCTCGCCCCCCCCCTCTCTCTCTGCGATTTGTCCCCACCACTTCCGCAGCGGCGTTCAAGGTCCGCCAACAACCACCCTTCTGGTAAAGACTACCAAAAATCTACGGAATCACACTGCTCACGGCTTCACTTTTCATTCCTCTGTTTTCCCGCCTTTGGAATAACTCCCTCACTCTTATGTCAATCCATTCTTCCCCTCCAGGCCTTCACTTCAAAACAGCTGTTAACCACCACCTCTTATCCTCGACCAAATCTTATCCCCCAACCAAATCCTCGATCTTTTCGACCCCCGATAATCCACCCAAGCCCACCTTCAAATTCCCTGCTTTCCTTCCTGAAAGTACCTGTAATGTCCATCTTGTATTCCCCATGTTCCCCGCCCCATCCCTCTCTCTTCCACAGATCTCCTAATGTCTCTGTTCCTCACTGTTTTGTCCTTCCCACTCCCGCCCCTCTTGTCTCATGCCCCCCTTGCTGTGCATTGTGTGTTAGCTCTCACACGAGCCTCGACAAGGTACACAAAAAAAAAATAAAAAAGCTCCACTTTATTCTTGAAATATGCTGAAAGAGAACGAGCTACCCTCACAGACTTCAGGTAAATGCACCTGTGCAGTGAATGCCACTTGGTATCATTCCCTGGTAGCCATCTGAAAATGGCCTCAAAAATCATGCACAGTGACGTTCCAGTTATTGAAAATTGAGACTGAATCAAGTCATCATTCAGTAGCTTCAGCACCTAAGGTTGATAGCCTGGTGTTGGCTTAGCGGTTAGGGTGGTGGCTTGGGATCCTAGGGTCCTGAGTTCGAGCCCCGTTGTCTGCTGAATTAACACCAGTGGGTTGACAGCCTGTCATCCTTCTGAGGTCGGCGAAACGAGCACCAGTGTACTGGTAATAGGGGCACTGCATCAGCGGCATAGTCGTGCCCCTAACCAGTAATGCAACCAGCAGCCAAAAAGGTTGCACACAAAGGGACCTAAGCTTGATGAAACTTTGCATACCCACCAAGCAGCACTCATCATAACGAATGCCTTCTGTAGAACACCTGCCCAGGACTGTCCATGGCCACCAACTGCCGCAGATCTTACACTTACATCTGCTGAAGATACCATCGCCATTGAATGGTATAACTCTTCCTTGCCTAGAGTGTTGGACTGCCAAATTATCCAATAATGCCAAACTTTGTCAAGATAGATGATGACGCCGATGTCACAATGACATCAATCTGCCAAGATATTGCTTACTTGGCTTCGAAGGGTTGTCCCCCGATACAATAAATTCCCCGTCCCCCGATGGACAGAATCAGACAAAGAACCGTCTATCACATGAATGACAATGGACCCCAGCCAAAAGTGTGTCCTCAGAGACAATGTTAATTGTAACTGTGAAAAGTTATTGTGGAGGGCTGTGCTCTTGTTGGAGGTTTGTGTTGTCTTTCGGATCATTGGCATCTCCCGCAATGAGGCTGAGTCTTTGGGCCTCTCACTCACCACAGGCTGGTCGGTGGTCTTTCTGTCTTCTACCGTCTCTTCTCCAGCCTCGCCCCCCCCCCCTTCTCTCTCTGCGATTTGTCCCCACCACATTTCGCAGAGTTTGTCTTGCAATTATTTTTGTGGATGTAAGAATTGTAAAAATACCACCACCAATGAAGAACAGCACCTGTGGGGTCATGGGGTGGAGTTGACGACAATGATTAATCTGAAATGCCGGTATTTTGTTGGATTCATGTGTTACTGCCGACTAAATACTGCACTATGAATCGACATATAATATAATATACGGTACATAACAAAGGGCACTCAGCAGAGCGCATACCTCCGCTACGCAATGTCTGATCCACGAGAACACATCAGGGCCAATAATTTTTTGGAATATGTTATATTGTTACGAATCTGGAAGCCGTGAGCACTCAACATACAGGTCCTATAGAACAGTTATATCAGTAAGTATGTGTTTTTAGTTAGGGTCCCCGTCCCTTGTTTAATGGGTGAATAAATGTACATGCGCTGTGAGTTACTTTGATACTTAGGGTTTTCTTTTATTTTTAAATCCTCAAAACTACAACAACGCCAGCATCACCCTCACCTTCACCTCGCTTCCTCACTGCCGACGCCCATTGTCACGTGGGGGGCGGCAAGTTCAAGGAGGAGCGCTCGCGGCGGGCCCCCTCGCAAAGAAACCCCAAACAGGCGTGGCACGGGTGGGGTCGGACCGCCGCCCTTAGCCCAATCAGACCCCCGCACACGGTGAGAAGCGCGTCCATGACGGTCACCACGCCCCGGGCCAATCGGCACGGACTTGCCAGCTCGTTCTTGCAGTGACAGGGACTGGCCGAGCGATTTCTCTGGCCTGGTCTCTTACCTAAGCTCTCGCGGCCAAAAACACCCTCGCGGTCCAGTAGACACATCACAGGCGGAGAGCGGGGGAGGTGCCGGAGGGGCCCGTTTCCCCCCCCCCCACCCCCCCCCCCCCCCCTCAGAGACAGGGTGAATAAGGCCTCGTTGCGGCGCGATCGGACCACGAGGAAAGCCCTCAAGAGATCCTCCTCGGATGCCCAGAACCGCAAGTGGTTGCGCGCGTATGTTCGTCTGATCGGCTGTAAACCGCAGGAGAGAGAAGAAACGCCGGTGACACCGACGTCGTCGAGATCGCGTCGTGCCCGACCAGAGTGGTTTGGTCGCGTCCGCCCTTCACAACTATCGCCTCCGCAGAGGTAGGGCGGGGAGGGCGAGCCCGGGGGGCTAGTTCTCTTCCGCCACCCAAACCAGCCTCTGAAGACCACACGAGGTAGACATTGGTTTCAGCTTGCCAGGCTCGGTCTTCACGCTCGCCTGTGTTATCCAGCCTCCCTGAGATCTGGAAGGCCTAACCTCAATTAAGTGCTGTGGCCACCGGTTCTTGCACGCAGCTCTCTGTTCGTGCTTACGCCTATAGTGATGGTGTAAGCATCGTGACTGCTTGTGGCGCCAGTCTATTAAGTAAAACTGCATAAGTGTTGTACATAAATTGCTATTCCTTCTATATTCGGTTAACTCTGCCTTGCGTGCTCCCCTGCCCCATTATAAATAAATACATTTGTTAAATGTATCAGTTCGTTGCTGTGTTTCC
>CM068957.1:13707511-13718452 GCA_035128595.1 Eptatretus atami
ATTTGTGGAAAACTGTCCAAGTGGATTTTTATCAGACCAGCATATTCAAATTCTACAGACATTTTCACTCCAGAAACTCAGACCTTTTGGCAAACAAAACACAAATAAACCTTTGTGGGCTCTTGGGCTATAAGGTATGGGAGCATAAGCCGGAGCAGCGCATCGCTACGTTCACTTTCCGCAGGTACTCCAGTGGCCTCCGTATGGCCATCCCCCAGGCAGATGCCTGACCCATCCCCATCTCGAGATGCTGATCAACCTGCTGCAACGAGGGCCCCCAAAAGTGTATCCAAAGCAACTGCAAAAATGACTGCACAGTCTGCAAAATCAAGGTCAGAGATCTTGACATTCCCAAATGATGCACCACAGCTTGATCCTTCCAACATCTTCCCCAGAATCCAGTCCATACAAGCACTGAAAACTGTGGGGGGCAGAACACACCCATGACGAAATCCAGTAACAACTGGAAATGGCAAGAGATGGCACCCAATCTCACAGCACCTAGTACCAGAGTATAGTTAAGACATCAGATTGATCAGTTTTGGTGGTACCCCAACGAAGACCAAGAATCCTCCAGAGCATCCTCATTCACTAAATCAAATCTAGGAATGAGCTATCTAGGAACATGCACTTAACGACATAGCTGACTAAGGGAACCTGTATGTTGTGTTGCGATTGAATTCCAAATTCGTAACACTATACAGTCAAAGCTCGGTACTATGCCACCCGTCAGGACCGAGCAAAAGTGGCATAGTAGCGAGAGTGGCATAGTAACGAGATTTTGTTAAACGGCCTTATTTTCTCAAGTTACCCATCTGTAGTTAATCTTTAGACAAAATTTATTCCAGCAAGTGAAAGGCACGACTGTTGTATAAGCTAAGCGAACGGAGAACATACACACACTAACAGAGTTCACACACTAAAATATGGCATGGCGAGAAATTCACGACCACAAAGCTCTCAAGAATCGTCGGCTGGCGCATCTTCTTTCGGCGGATCTCGTGCATCTCGTTGTCTAGCCGATCGCACGCTTGCATCACACCGGGCTTCCCGCTTCTCTGCTGCATGAACTTCCGGACGGTGCTACAAGCGCGCTGGGCTTCCTCGAACGGAACGATTTCCTCCTCGACAGTTACCTCATCATCTTCGCTTTCCACCGGCTCCTCACTGCACAGAATCTCCTCCGCAATCTCTCCAGCGTGAAAATACCCGCCAGTCGCGAGGCGCTCGTCGGCTTCGAGAAAGTCAGACAGCTCGATGTCCTCGTTCTCGTGCATCTTTTCCTCGGGAGGCAGAGCTTCCCAGATGTCGGGCAGCTCCGCATCCTATGGCTCAGTTTGGATCTCCTTCGATGAACTTGGCCTTCGCGAAACAGTTCCTGATCGTCGACTTGCCGACCTGCTCCCAAGCACGCCGGGCGACGTGGAGAGCGTCGAGCAACGTGAACTTGAATTCCTTTCCCTCGTCTATGGCCTCAAGCCGGCGCGGCATAGCAGGAGCTTCTTGTAGTGGCGCTTGAGGTTCTCTACGATTCCCTGATCCATTGGTTGCGAATTGGCTGTCGTGTTGGTGGGAAGAAAGACCAGTTGGATGTTGTTCAGCTCGAGCTCGGGAGGGTGGCAGAGAAGTATCGAGACAGACCAGCACTCTGCGTCCCTGCTGGCCGAGTCGTCCGTCCCACGCACGCAACATCTCCTCGAAAAGCTCCGCCGTCATCCACGCCTTCGAGTTCGCCTTGTACTTGACCGGGATCTCTTTGTTCTTGAAGGCACGGGGTTTCTTGGAATTGCCAATCACCAGAAGAGGGAACTTCTCGCTGCCGCTCATGTTTGCCCCAACCAGAAAATGATCCTTTGCTTGCTTTTCTTTCCTCCAGTACACCGCTCTCCCCTGAAAGCCATGGTCTTGTTCGGAAGCAGCTGCCAGAAGAGTCCAGTCTCGTCCAGGTTGAAGACGTCGTTCTGCGGAGAAACTGCCCGAGTAAGGGCCGGAGAACCTGTTGTGCACTCAAGAAGGATTGCGAATCCACCGCTCCAGCTTCGCCCTGCACTGTCTTGAACGTGATGCCGTGGCGCTTCTTGAAATTGCCCAACCAACCGTCGCTCGCCATGAAGTCTGGGATGTGCATCAGCTCGGCCAGTTTCATCGCCTTCTCCTTGATCAGATCGCCGCTGACAGCACATTCTGTCCTCTGATTGCTTCAGCCACATGGGCACTCCCTCATCAAGCTTCGGGTCGTGAGCCTGCGTCAACTTCATGCACTTCGATGGAAATCCAGCTTTGATTGCAGCCTCGATTGCATCCTTCTTGCTGAGAATGCCCTTCACGGTGGTTCTCTAACTTCGACGCCCCATTTCTTGCTAATCTTCTGGCCAACTTGGACTGATTCGGCTCCTTCTTCGCGCATCGATGATCTCCTCTTCTCCTTCAGCGTAAGTCGGTTCGCTTGCGTTTCTGAGCTGACATTATGGGCTGAATTTGAAAAAAAATGATGTCACTGTTGTACGTGTGCCTGCGTGTCTGTGTGTGTGCTCGCGTTTTTTGTGTCTCGTTGTGCGTGTTGTGATTGGCTTGTTGTGGCTGGCATCGGGGAGAAGAATCGCGTGTTTTGACACAGTCTGACTATGCGCGTACGTATTGAGTTATGTTGTGCGCAGCTGGACTGTAGTTCGTCGCTTCGCCTTTGGACGTGAGTGTTGATAATCGAGCACTGCGCAATACAGACTTTTTCACGACTCGTGCCTTTTAACAGTCACACAGTAGTGGCATGGTAGCGAGAGTAGGGGTGGCATAGTAAATTTATTTGTATTGAATTTTGTCGGGACCGAGCAAAAGTGGTATAATAGCGAGAGTGGCATAGAAGTGAGGTGGCATAGTAACGAGCTTTGACTGTATATATATATATATATATATAAATTATATATACATACACATACACACAGGGGGCTGCAGGAGTCGGTATACAGTAATGCAAATTTCCAAATTAAATTTCCACTTTACCTGAAAATAAAAGACATATTAAAGACAAAATTACAAAAATAAAAATATTAAAATGGTAATAATGATTTTAATGAATTAAATGAATTCTTGTATTAAATGAATCCTAGCACCACGATTATAATACTGGTATAATCCTTACTGAATACCAACTTTTGCAGTCCCCTGTGTGTGTGTGTGTGTTGTGTGTGGTGTGGTGTGTGTGTTGTTTTGTGTATATATAAATATATATATAATTCCAGCAAACTGTGTGTCAGTCTGTCTGCGACCGCCGGTCCGATCCGATTGAAACTTGCCAGGAATATTGCTGGGGACCCAAGATGTGCCTTTTCAAGGTTTGATGCAATCGGACGAGCAGTTCCCAAGTTACGGCCATTTATCTGTCGACCAATGACAGGACACGGTGCTATGACATCACGAATGACATCACAATCAATGTTTTTTTTTTTGCACGATTGACGTCACAATCTCTTCTTCTTCGTTTTGGTATGACGTCACAATTGACGCTGGGGACCTGAGTATGTGCCTTTTCAAGGTTTGATATCGTTCTTCATCCGTTTCAGCTGTTTCCCAGTGTTTCCCCAAGGTTTGAAAGCTGTTTCCCAAGGGTCAAATTAATGTTCAAATTATTAATTAATCCCAAGGTTTGAATTTTCCCAAGGGAAAGAGCTGTTTCCCAAGGGTTTGAAAGCCGTTTTTTCCCAAAGTTTGAATTAACTAGTGCATGCCCGTAGGTGCGTGCCGTACATGCGTGGCCGTACGTGCAAACAAAACAAACAAAAAAACTTTCAAACGCGTGCCAGAAACAACACCACACAACCGTTCCTTCGCTCTCGCGTGCCGTACGTGCGTGGCTGTATGTGCAAAAAAAAACCTCAAACAACCAGACAGGCCGTCCTTCGCTGTCGTAAACGACGACTGGATTGGGGCATTGTGTTTAAGAAAATCGAGAAAGAAAGAATACAGTCAGTCGATAAATCAAGAAAAAAAATCGAGAAAGAATACAGTAATCGTCACTGACTGGATTGCGGTATTGGGTTTAAGAAAATCTAGAAAGTACAGAAATCGAGAAAGAATACAGGAAGTCGATAAATCGAGAAAAAATCGAAAAAATACAGCACTCGTCACTATCCGGAAGTTCGCATATCGCATTATGATATTCGCAATTTAGTTTTAATGGCCAATTATTCAATTAGCGCCAACGTATTTTGCCTTTTCGCAATGAAAAACACGGAGAGGAGAGGAGAGGAGAGAAAAACCCGTAATGGCGAACGCGGCAGAGTTTCTCTTCACCATCGACCACGGCGACGCAGCAACGTTCCTGTCATTGGTTGATATAAAATGGCCGCAGCAACGGTTCCTGTCATTGGTTGGTAAATAAATGGCCATAACTTGGGAAGCACTTGTTCGATTAATATCAAACCTTGAAAAGGCACATCCTCAGGTCCCAGCAATATACTGGCAAGTTTCAATTAGATCGGACCAGAGGTTGTCGAGAAACAGCGGTCACACACACCACACAGAGATTGCTGGAATTATAGATAGATTGTTGTGCTTGGTAGACATTTGTGAATACATTTACAGAGAGAGGGGCGAGAGAGAGAGAGAGGGGCAGAGAGAGAGAGAGAGAGAGAGAGAGAGGGCGAGAGAGAGAGAGAGAGAGAGAGGCGAGAGAGAGAGAGAGGGGGCGAGAGAGAGGGGCGAGAGAGAGGGGCGAGAGAGAGAGAGAGCCGGAGAGAGAGGAGGGACAGAGGGTGAGAGAGGGGGGCGTCACAATTCAAGAGGGGGGGAGAGAGAGAGAGGGCGAGAGAGGAGGGGGGGCAAGAGAGGGGGGAGAGAGAGAGGGGTAGAGAGAGAGAGAGGGGGGAGAGAGAGAGAGGGGGAGAGAGAGAGAGGGGGGAGAGAGAGAGAGAGGGGGGAGAGAGAGAGAGGGGGAGAGAGAGAAAGGGGAGAGAGAGAGAGAGGGGGAGAGAGAGGGGGGGAGAGAGAGGGGGGAGAGAGAGGGGGAAGAGAGAGGGGGAGAGAGAGAGGCGTCACAATTCTTCTTCTTCTTCGTTTGATATGACGTCATAATTGACGCTGGGGACCTGAGTATGTTTCCCAAGTTATGGCCATTTATGATAGTTATGGCCATTCCCAAGTTATGGCCGGTCCGATCGGATTGAAACTTGCCAGGAAGTTGCCGGAGCCCCGCAGATCTGCCTTTTCAAGGTTTGATATCAATCGGACAAGCGGTTCCCAAGTTGCGGCCATTTATCTGTCGACCAATGACAGGACACGGGGCTATGACATCACGAATGGGGGCATCACGACATCACACGGGGCACAGACAAACAGACAGACACACACAGAGATTGCTGGAATTATAGATAGATGCGCCATTTTGCCTGCCCGCCTGTGCACGAGTCACGTGGTAAATCATTCAAGGTCCGCACAAGCGTGACAACTTTTAAAACGTCTTTTTTTTATTTTAATTATTATTTATACCAGATTTGCATTGGTTCCCTGCAGAACACATCACAAAACATCCAAAAATATAGATTATAGATTTGAAAGACACTATGGGGATAGGCAGTCCTTCTGGGGGATAAGTTGCGAGGTCTAGCAGTGACTGCATAAAATCATATCGGGTGGTGTGGTGTGGTGTGGTGTGGACTTGGGTGTCTGGCTTCCTTCTTGGGACTGCGGTGTAGCAGTTTCTTTATTTTGATTACACGAGCAATTATAGGTTGAAAAGTGACCACAACCTGAAAACGAATGTTGGAAAGGCCATAAAATTCATACAATCACACAAATGCTCAAAAAGAGTCCAAGTACCCCAAGACCTTTGGCAGGACAGCATACACAGGACATAATCATAGCACCAAAAACAATATCAAGGAGGAAACATTGAATAGTACAGTTAACTAGTGCCGAGGACACCAATGTAACCAAGTTGAGGTCGAGCGAGACGAGTCAGGCTAGACACTCAGAAGGATGAATGTCTTCCACACTATATGGAAGAGAAGGCAAATGGAACCTTGTGTCAAACGAACAGTGAAAGCAAGAAAAATAAAAAAAAACAAAAAAATTAAAACAAAAGTGCTCGCTTCAAGTTGCGAACAATAACTTGCAATGGTCCAAGGACAGTTCACCCAACCCCTGATCAGGCCATTCAATAACAGAAGAATATGTTACACTCCCATTTGTCTTCGTATGCATGCGGCAACGAGATCAGAGTGCCCAGCAATGCTGCAACCCCATCAGAACAAGCAGATAGGCCCATCAAGAACAGCGTGAACAACTTTGCATTGCCAAGGCTTTTTAGTGGTCGGGTGCCTCCTTCCGATATACCCAAAGTGTTGCCAAACAACAGGGGGATGGGGTTGGGGGGGGGGAAGTGCTGACCAAGCCAATTGTACTGAAAGAGCCAGGAAAGAGGTGGTTAAGAATCAAGAGCAAAACTTGAAGCCAACTAAACAAAAGGGCATCTTGGGAGGCCGTGCATCATACATGCCTGAGCATGCCTAAAACAATCGGACATTTCATTTCCAACGATCCAACAAGCCTTTTTTCTATAATACACTTGCAATTTTGATCGTCAAACCAGAGAAAAGTCAAACAAGCTGAGAAACATGGTAACCTTTGGACAAAATGCTCCCATTGGCATTATTGTTGGCTACAGGCAAATCAAGTGCTTTCCTGAAAGCAACAAAAGAAAATAGACTTTTTGCTTTGCAATTTTAAACAGACATTTCCACCTCCCATTCTGATTAAAGGGCAGTCGTTTCCAACACTTACAAAGCAGCCTCTACACTCGTTCATAATTTTATATTGGCCTGTTTGACCTTCCTTTCATGACACTGGGATATCAGCTTCAAGCCACATAATGTTGTCATATTCATTTATTTATTTTCATGCAGGAAAATAAAATGGTGAATCTACTTCATCATTTGGAAATTACAAAGCACAGGGTTCATTACCTACAAATGAGTACAAGGTCCATTAAATTTTTTGGAAAAGTGTATGCAATGCCTTCCTTCCAAACTGGAAGAGACCATGGACAAATCAAAAACCAAGCCAGTCTGCCATCAAAGGAATGTACAACGCTTACAGTGGGATCATAGTCCGCATCTTCGTCGTCGTCATCTTCAGGACATTCATCTTCTTCCTACAAACGAGTGAGACAAAGCAGCAACCTTCATGACACGCGACAAGAGGGGAATGCAGACTCGCAAGGTTAATGCAATTAAAGGCAATGTTGGACGGCTCAGGAACAAACCAACACCCCCCCCCCACCCCTTTTGGGACATTGACTTGCTTTTCAACATCGAGTTTGCCATGAAGCCCCTGGTTTCTATTTTGGAAAGCTCCGGCTGAACCTGCTTACAACCTTTTGCAAATGTAAGGGGAGAGCACTGGTGTGTGCAGTCATTTCGAGATAATCTCCAGCTTTGCAACGCTCCGATGCCTCAAATTTGTACGCAGCAAAGTCAGAATGCCGAGCTCACTACAGTTATACGGTTTATTTTAAAAAAGAAAAGAAAAAAAACTCACTGAAAGCCAATGATTCACAATATCCAAGCAACACGTTTATGTAGGGAAGGAAGGGTCAGGGTGCCACAAAGCCACCATTTCATTTGAAATGCTCAAATCTTTAAGCATTCCACCACATCTTCCTAACCCCAACAACTTTCATAGTTTAAAGGGTTGAGGACCGGCAGGATGGCCTCAAGGGACGTACGCTCACCACCAAGCTGTCTAGCATGGGTAATCCCGACTCAGCTATAAACAGTCATCGCAGTGTTTCACAGGTAGGGCATGTGCCGTTTCTCAGATGGACATTAAACTGGGAATCCCACCAGCCGGCATTAGTTGGTGGACCTTAAAGATCCCACAAGGCATTCACAGAGGTGGTGAGCGATTGCCGGCACTCGGGAAAAAATTTGAATTCCTGCACAAACCTTAATCAAACGTCAGGCCTGGCCAGTCGGTTCATGAAAAACTTGGGCAAAGCTGGGAATAATTTCAGTCGATATTAAAAAGGGGAGGAATCTGGAAGTTCATCAAGTTCTTACAAATATTTCAGAGAAATAAATTTGACTTGGGCACATTCTAGTGTGGGATGGGAAAATAAATAAAATCTTACCTCCTCTTCTTGACCTTCCTCATCATACTGTAAGAAAGATTGCAAATGTACCATCCATTAGGCAAGATCAAGGCAAAGCTGCTACACAATTCAGGTGAACAAGAGAAAAATAAATACAGTAAAGTTCAATTTCAGTAACCATAAACAGAACAAAAGCTCGTTTACAAAACCAATCAGTACAAGGAGATAAGGTCGCCTTACATCATCCTCCTCATCCTCAATTGCTTCCCCAGTGAAGTACAGCACAGCACGAGGTACAATGCGCTCTCGAAAGAAATGCCCAATTTCAAAATCTGTCGCCAAAACAGACTCCGCTTCATCATCCTGAAAAACAAAAAAATATATACAGTATATGAAAAGGATAAAGTACAGCAGCTTGAAAGTGTGATCAGTTAAAGGGAAAGAAAAAAATAAAATAAAATAAAGAAGGAAACAAAGACTTCATTAAATTTGCAAATTTTTGACATTGTAAAACCGATAGGAAATGGCAAAAGATGAACTCGACAGTGCGCAACAAACACGAGGAACCGACGATGGTATATGCAAACCCAATAAACCACAATCTTTGATGCAACTCTAATTCAAAACGAGGACACTCGGTCGAGCGCATACCTCCTCCACACAATGCCTGATTCATGAGAACATATCAGGCCCAATACATTTTTAAGACATCATGCTACACATAGTTTTTGGCCCGATCTCTCAATGGTGAAGAATCACTTTCAAAATGAAATAATTCTCGAATCCAGATCTTCACCGAAATCGAATCAGTTCGTCCTTGTCACACACCCAACCTGTCCACAAAATTTAACAAGGAATAACAAGGATACCAAACACAGGTGGAGGCCATTCAGCACATCATGCCTGCACGAACACAACACCAACCCATCGACGCAAGATCCAAGGAAGAAAATGCAAAAAATGTTATTAATGATTTTTTGTTTTTTGTAGTTTTTGAAGTCCCCCCCGCCCCCACTCCCTTTCTTCCCCTCAGGGGAGGGGGGGGGGCATGGGCTTGGTTAAAAACACATCAACCATACAACCCCCTTGACAAGACCACCAACAGCACTCCAGACACATGCACACAATCACCCATCAATGCTCAAACTACCCAAAAGTCCTCTCAACATCCCCATACCCCTCTATCTCCATAACTTCCAGGTACCTATCCAATTCTAATTTAAACTTATCTACTTTTTCTGCTGCCACTACCTTTCCAGGGAGGCCATTCCATGCATTCACTACTTTCTGAGTAAAAGTCCCCTGCTGGACTACCGTCTTAACTCTCCTCTTCTTTACTCTCAAGCTATGGCCCCTGGTGCTATCACTGTCTACTCTGTTGAATAATTCATCTGCACTTATTTTATCTCTACCTTTTATCATCTTAAACATCTCCATAATATCTTCTCGTAACCACCTCCTTTCGAGAGCACAAAGCCCTGTCTCCTTCAGCCACTCCTCATTGATGAGTCTAGCTCGGCCAATCTAGTCGCCCTCCGCTGAACCTTCTCTGTGGCATCTATGTCCTTCCGGAACTGTGGTGACCAAAAACTGCACACAATATTCGAGATGTGGCCCTCACTAAATTCCTGCACAATGTTCACACCACATCTCTTGATTTATAATTGATCCACCTCCGAATGCAACCGAAAACCCTATTTGCTTTACCGATAGCTGCCGGGCACTATGCTGCCCACTTACCTCCCATATCTATTACCACCCCCAGATCCTTCTCCTGTGTGACTCCAAAATTACCCCTTTCATCCTGTAATCTCTATTTTAATTGTTCTTTCCCATCCCCAACACCTCCCACTTGCTCAGGTTAAATTCCATCTGCCAATCTATGCAAGTATCAATACATTCCTGAATCTGATCACCACCCCCTGGTGATCATCTGGACCTCAATTAATGTCCAACACCTTCCCCACAACTGAATTCAACTTAACAGGTCAACAGTTCCCCAATTCTTCTCTGGATCCTTTCTCAAATAATGGTGTTACATTTGCTACTCTCCAATCCTTCGGTACCTGTCCTGACACTCAGGAATTATTGAAAATATCCATTAACATCTCGCTTACCTGCTCAGCCACTTCCATCAATACTCTCAGGTGCATACTATCTGGACCCGGAGCCTTATCTCTTAGATTACAGAGCTGTTCCTTTACTCTAACCTGGATATTCTGTAAAAGCCCTTCCTCACCTCTTCGATAGATACTCTCAGCTATTGGCAATTCTCCTGACTGTTCTTGTGTAAAAGTTGAAGCAAAGTACCTGTTTAATAAGCCTGCCATCTCACTTTCATCACTAACCACTCTCCCGGTGCTACTCCTCAATGGGCCCACACTGGTCTTTATCTGTTCTTTTCCCCTGATGTACTTAAACAAAGCCTTGCTATTATGTTTAATATTCTTAGCCATGTCCTTCTCGTACTCTTTTGACTTGTCGAGTTATTTTCTTAACTTGCCCGTTTACTCCGATAGTGATATAAATCCAACTCTAGTCCTGTTATTTTAAACCTAATAAGGCCTTAGTTATTTTATAACTTGGTTTACAGATCCGCCGACGGTATATTTGCCAAAATGAAATATAAAACACATTTTTAGCCATAAAACACATAAAACACAAATATAAAACACATTTAAATTTTTATATTTATAAATTTTCTGCCAAAGGTGCAAAAGTTTCAAAACCCGAAATGTAAATGTCGGCATTTATTTTCAAAATATAATTTCGCACGCGCACGCAACAAAATGCCGAGTCCCCTTTAACCAAACTGCGCAGTAGTCTTCGGTCATAGCGTCTGAGCAGTGGCCAGC
>CM068957.1:13727326-13740152 GCA_035128595.1 Eptatretus atami
CAAGTCTGAGTTCAGAACAAAAAACCGTATAGCTAAATTACATATATATATATATATATATACCGAAATATGATACTCTGAAGAAGGGCACAGTGATATAGATACGAAATGATACCTATTCTGACGGTTTTGCGAGTTTTCAATGAAATTACCTAATTTTTCTTTTTTGGAAAAATAAATGAAGGTCACAGTATGTAACTTATTCTAGCAACTAATCTAATAATCAAAATACCAATTTCTGGGATTAAGAAATAATCATACCTTTTTTTTATTACTGCTCTATTCAGTGACTGTCAGATGCTGAAAAGCACTAAAGAAGATTTAAATTTTCAATTCAATCAATTCTGGGAGTAACAAAAAGCTCTCTAAATTCTCCAAAACTGTTTTAATTGCTTTCTAAATTAATAAAATATTTTTAAAGAAAATTAATTTTTTAATCAAATTCAAAAAAGTGACGTGCAGTCGGACAAAAATGAAAAATTACTCTAAACCACAGCCATGCATGTTTTCAATTTTTTTTAATACTATTATATCTACATCACTGACCCATTTGTAAATAAATTTTAGTGAAAATAATCTGATGCACAGAAGAATAAAAGCATTTTTTTAAAAAAAAAATGACGTGCAGTCGGACATTTGGGTTGGAAAGTTCGGTCAAGCCGCTGTAATTAAGTATCCACCCGGATGATCTCAATTTTTTTTTACATTGATTATTGGTAATAAGTTGAATAATTTAAGACACGTAAATATGATTTACTGATAAACTAGTCATTTTGTTAGGGGATTTCATAGTCCCAGGCTCTAAAAGGGCAATAAAACAAGAAAAAATAAAAATATGCCAGAATTGCATATATCACGCCGAATCCACCACTGACCGAACCAAATGCTGATTTTCTAACGGTGGGTGACAACCTTTTGATTAGATGAGAAATTTCATATAGAATGTTTTATATGTTGTATTTTTGCATGGTCTAATATATGTCATATTTTAAGGTGAACAAAAAAAAAGGCCAATACTGGGCATGTATATTCAATAAAAATCCTGTAGATTCAGTAATACACATCATAGACCAATGAACCTATATATATTTAAGGTCCTATGGAACACTGTCTGTGCAATGAACAAATTTCATGACCAGTAGTAGTCTGTGACTTCCAAAAAATGCCACTCAAGTCAGGGTATGCCCTAAAATAGGGGTGGTAACCACTTGCATGCGCTTAGCCACAGGTTATTATACACAGTTTTGTAAAATACTAGCCACAATGCACACATTTAGTTCAAAATGTACAAAAAGGCTCATCAACACAAAGCTACACACCTTGGGGAGGATTAAAGAAATTGAAGAAAGACTCGTTGGGGACAACCTTCGTTACCGTCCGTACTGTGCCCCTCCCTTTGTGTTTCTGCTTCTTCTTGATGGTCTTCGTCGTGACATTCTTGCCCTTTTTCCAGTCAATCTTGCAGCTGTGGACAGGAGTCAAATCAACCAACAACAATCCAACAGGTGTGCCAGCAAATGGGTTCACAAACAAAAGTTGACTACAGCTAGTGAAAGATTATTGGAAACACCAATAAAAGTGTTGCACCTAAAATTTGGCAGGAAATAGGAATCGGCAAGGTGAAAACTGGAGGGCAAGGTGAAAACTGGAGGGCAAAGCAAGCTTACGCAGCGTTAAAAACATAACCTTCAGTCAATAATGGAACACGCTTGAATATGTTCAGAAAATGTGACGTTCACAACAAAATCTTATTTAAAACCATCGAAAATACAAAAATAACCTGCCTGCAAAGATTTAAGGACAAAAAAACTCCCCCAGAATATTGATTGAGGTTTGTGGAAGAGCAAGAGCAGAATGGAAGGGAACAAAATGGAAAGGGGGGGGGCACAACAAGCAGAGTAGAAGCAGGCAGGAGTGAGATCAAGGGAAGGGGACAGACGGGGATAACCAGCTGCCCACAAGATCAATGAAACAAAAGGAGGAGAAAGGCAAAGCAGGATGCAACAAAAGGACCAAACCAACAGAGCAGTGAGGGAGAGCAAAGGGAGGTGTGGCATGGGAGACAGTCAACCACAATAACCTGGGGGGGGGGTGCTGGTGAATGAGGTAATTTGGGGTAAAAAAAAAAAAACCTTAAGTATAGATGGGGATAACCTGAGGTAGTGGTGAACAGCCATATTGAAGCCCTGCAGGGAAGGACTAAACAGACTGGGGAAGTTGGTTCCACCAATGTGGTGTGGTGTGCTGTGGGTGTGTGTCCAAAAAAGAAATAAAGAAGTGGAAGTGAGCCTTGATTTTGGGAATTCAACAAGAAAAGGGTTACAAGCAGACTGTGTGCACCATGCAGAAACATGGGAAAGACAGAACTAAGAGGGCAAAGTGTGCAAGACCAAAATGGACAGTAGAATACATAGGCCACCAGCCTGCCTGTGGTGTGAAAGTAACAGGCCTAGACACTCAGCTTCATCACACGATTTCCCTTGGAATGACCGAGGGTGTTCCTTTCCATGGCATCAATAAGGGCAAGGTGTGAGGCAGGGCAATCAGCCCAAACAGAAGAGCAGTACTCCATCAAGCTGCGAAGCCAAAGCATTTTCAGAGTCCAGAACTTTACTTGTCAGAATATGGCATCAAGATCCAGGGTTTTCAACATCGAGACAGGCTCACTCAATAAATCCAAAATTCCAAGCTTACCACACACCTACGCCCTTACCTCCCATTTGTGGATCTGCATTTTTGAGGCCATTTGATCCCAGGACTTGAAGCAAGTTGAACACCACCAGCGCATTCCCCATGAATCCTAACTCAGGCAACTGTACCCACCACTCCAACCCCTTTCTATTCCTGCTTCATTCATTTCATTGCCGATTGTGCCCAAATGGTAAAGACTACCCGCTCACTGCTTTTTTACAAAGCCGAAACATCTTTGGTCTGAACTCCAGCATAGCATAAACAATGCACTTACATTAAGCACCATTTAGCAAGCTCAGTCACAACAAACAGCAGGAGAGAGGTATAGGTGGGGGTAGGTGTTTTCACACCAAAAATCAACTGCAATGACGCAACTTCCCTTAAGATGACCAATACATCGTGACTGAATAGGGAGCACTGAACAGGACAATGCACTGCACCGTGCAAATGAGAAACATTTCTGGTTCAATGTTAGAAACTGCAAACCCAAAGCAGCACATTTAGAAAACAAAACGATGTGTTATTCCCTCCATTCAAAGCAAAGCTTTCCAAGAAAATACAAGAACCATTCAAAAAATCCATCAAGTGAAGAGATAAATAAAAGGTTGTAATAAAAAAGGAAAAAAAAACCCAAATACCAACCCAGTACAAGACGTGATCTCTGGGCCTTCAAAAGAAAATGGAATGTCATCAGGCTCTGCACGCATGTGGTATTCCTTGGTGAGGACCGTGTTTGTGAAGAAATCGTTTTGCTCGAAGTGAAACTCCAAAGAAAAGCTCTGAGGGTCAGATGACAAAACCAGTGCTAAGCTCTTGAGAGAGTGCAGATCCAAATTCAAAGGCCTCAAAGTTGACAAAAAAAAGGATTAAAAATAAGTTCAATACCTCCAATCTAGTGCAAGACTCAAGAATAGTCATTTTTTGTAAATTAAAAGCTAGATCAAATCAATTTGTGGCAATTCAAAGGAATGCAAGATAAGTAGATGGCAGGCCATTGCAAATCCCCACACTTCCCCTGGAAAGCAAAGTTGAAGAATGACTCAATTATCAAATAGAGATAAAATATTCACCCCCTCCCCACCCCCACTCCCTGTTTTAACCTTTGTGACCAAGTCCCAACTCCCTGGATCATGAACTGGGGTGAAAATAAAAAATAGCCACATATTTTATGCATCCCACAACGTTGATTGGAGAAAAGGTATAATATTAAAAATATATATATATATATATATATACACACAAGGTGTGTTCAAAAAGTATCCAACCTTAATTTTTCGTGCGTAAACAAATGAAGCGAGGGAGGCGTGTTTGGTGCACGTATGTAGGCGATCCTAATTCGTATGCGTGAATATTTTCCTGCCTGCAGAAGCTGTCAGTCGCCGACGAGTGAGGAAGTGTTAGTGAGCGCCATCGGATTTTCGTTTTTGACAAAATGACATATCACTGTGGTCTCATCGCCAGTGATCACTGTGTTGAAGAAGTTGGGATCGCTGTTCAGTCTCCAGCATGTCCTGTGCGATCTCCAAACGGAGTTGCTTCTGCTCGATCGTTAGCAGCTTTGGCACGAACTTCGCTGAAATTCTCCTTAAGCCCAAATCCTCAGTCACAATGGAATGAACGGATCCATTGCTGACGCCCGCCTCGTCTGCAAGTTCTCTGATCGTGATTCGACGATCCTGCATCAGCAGGGTCCTCACTTGGTCAATGACGATCTCATTTCGGGATGTTGAGGGCCTACCAGAACGTGCTTCACTTTCCACTGATGTGCGACCATCTTTGAAGCGGTTGTACCACTCTTTTATCGGTGTGGTGCCCATTGCTTCGTTCCCAAAGGCCTGTTGAATCTTGCGGATCATTTCCACTTGGGAATCGCCAAGCTTTACACAAAATTTGATGCAGTAGCGTTGTTCAAGTTTTTCCGTCATTTTGTCAAAAACGAAAATCCGACGGCGCTCACTTACACTTCCTCACTCATCGGCGGTCTGTCGGCGACTGACAGCTTCTGCAGGCGGGAAAATATTCACGCATACGAATTAGGATCGCCTACATAGTGCACCAAACCACACCTCCCGAGCTTAATTTGTTTACGCACGAAAAATTAAGGTTGGATACTTTTTGAACACACCTTTTATATTAAAAGAATGCATTAGTAATCGCTTTTGGTATTTGACCTTTTGACACCACCCCAAGGGGCAGGGCCAAAAATGATACTGCTCTCACATCTTGCCATATGGTGATAACTGCTATGTTTGGTGAATTTATTTGTGGGGACAATTGCCAGCAATACAAAAAATAAATAAATAACTGGGAGAGCATGCAAATGTAAAATTGTATTTAAAGTTGTTTTTTTTATTTATATAAAATATCTTTTTAAGGGAATTTATCTGTGGGACAACCGCACAAACAAATTTTGTTTGTGATGAAAAATGCAGGTATGGAACTTGTACACAAATCACTTGACAGTCAGGTAGACTGTTTGTTCATGAATCGAGGGACACGTGAACGATTTACAAACGTGTCATGCAGGAACTTGGGTTCCGACATCACGAGCCAAGGGAGGTCAGATGAGAACACTGACATTTTGTATCATTGCTCCAGAAGCAGTTTAATGGATGGTACGTCGTGGAAAAATAATCAATCGAAATGGCAATTTTTCCTCAAGTACACAAACGCACAGAACAAGGACACCTTTTGTGTTTTCATGTCACAAGCTGCCAATACAAATGAGATTCCACAACGTTGAGTGCTCAAGCTGTCGAGCCTGAAACCATGACTACTTGCCCCTCCGACAACATTCCATGCCTTGAATTTCATTACCATGCAGATTACAAAACAACATGTGTTCCAATCCAGTGTCGTATAACCGATTTCCTTTCATCACGCATACAAAAATGGGAGATTTAAAACACATACATACATTTATTTAAACTCGGTGACATAATGGTTAGAGCACCCGCTAAGTCTGGGAGGTCCGTGGTTCAAACCTCAAAGACATACGAGAGACTAAAAACAGCACGCGCAGTTTCCTTGCTTAAAGCTCAGCGTTTCAAGCATGGGGGCGGGAGGATAATACATAAATAAATAACCCCATGATTGGCATCCATGAGGACCAAGCTCTTCCTTGATCGTTTTCTCTCTGCACTCAGTGGAGCAATGTCACAATGGTGACGTCGATAGTACCCCCCCCCCCAAAAAAACTCTGGAAAGTGCAGTCACCTCACCCAATCTCAGCAACAGCGTGTGAAGGTAAAGTCTGGCTTTATCCCATGTAACTGTCTGCATGTGCATGATGACAGCTCTTCCAAGAACCTGAAAAGCCCGTTTAAAATAAAAAGTTTCCACTCTAAAAATTATGAGCCATCAAGGACTTTTGCTCCAATTACACAAGGAAACAACCACCACTGGGACAAAGTTAAGCTTTTGAACACTGCAGCTCAGGAAGTAGAGAAAAATCACTGAACAATAAACAATCACCAGGAGGTCATGAGGTTTTGGAGTTAGTCATCTCACATTCTCTCCCAATGCCACTTACACCAGTGATCTTTGACCACCTTGATACAGGAAACTATTCCAATTATCCGTTTTACAGAAACAGGCCCAGCCGTTCACCTCCCTCCACCTTTTCTTCATTCTCCAATATCCCCCATCGAATTGCGGTTTACAATTCCTCAAAGCATCTGCCTTCAATATATTGCAAGAGGAATGACAAGCATATTACAGATGCTTTGGTGAGATCTATTTGGAAGGGAGGGTGGGGGGAAGATTTTAGAAAACACAAGTACGATATATAATTTTAAAAACAAGGCACAGCACTCACCATTGGCTGCCCAGGATCTGAAAATTTCACCTGCACATCCTTCAGGTACCTCAGAATTGGTTCGTCATGTTCCTGCCGGTCACACATTCAAAACAAGGTCAATAAACCAACGCTCCACTTGTCTACAATCATTTTTACCTGCAACACATTTCACATGTACAAGAGATCTGCTTGGTTGTTGTTGTGGTGGTTCTTGTTGGGGGTCGAATTTTGAAATATGCACCCAAGGGTGGGACAGCTGCCGGACCCCACCCACATTTGGCGCTCGATGACACTGGCAAAATGTGGCCGCCATCTTGGTTCTCTGGTGGGCCCAAGACATCAGGCCTGTAGGCCTCCGATTATACGCTGCCCAGGTTGAATCAAGTGTTACCAACAATGAAGGACCCCAAAAAAAATCCAAATAAATGTTGAATAAAAATTATGAGTAAGTTTTAATCAAGCCTGTCAGTATGCAGTCCAAGCTTACCAAAAAATTTTTTTTTAATGATTAAAAAAATTGCGTTACGTAGTTTTTGAATGGCCACACATTGGGGTTAAATAATCTGTGACCTTGTGACAAATCAGCTTGTTCTGATAAAACTGTGGCAGAGGGTGACATGGGGTGAGAGGTGTTGAGTTAATCTTTTAAAAGTGCTTTAAATGCGCATTTCCCAATCACCCCGTTACCAGATTTTGTCGCAGGTTGTGTCCATAGTGCTGTCATTGTTAGCAAACGTTTTGATGCCACGAGGAAAGAGAGAAAAGATGAGAGGGGAGTGGAGGGGGGAGGGGTGGAGGTAGGCCTTGTTCACATTGCTAACAATGGGAATCAAGGATAAGCTTCATTATTTTGCTGGCAGAGTTCTAAAATTGCATTTAAAATAATTAATTATCTAGCACAATTACACAATTGCCAGAAAATGAAGCCAAGGTAGCAACATGGGTGGACCACAAACATCCATGTATTGCAAGTTGAGCATCACCTGCACCAGGTCACTGATAATATCGACATTCTTGAACACCGTCAGCCAGAAGTCAGGAATGCCCTTGGGATCTTCTTCCTCTTTCTCTTCTTTTTGCTTTTCACCTTCTTTGGCTTTGTCCTTATCTGCTTCCTCCTCCACAGTTGCCTTTTCACCATCTTCCACAACCTCCACAGTTCCCTTGGATTTATCTTTCTTTCCCTCATTCTTTACCTTGCTGTCAGATTTCTTTCCATACGCTCCACTTTCCTACAAAAACAAGTGAAGAATAAATGATCACAGACACTAATCTTGATGAGAGTTCACAGGGGCACAAAGCACAGTCCAAGCAAAAACTACTCACAGACTCTTCATCCTTATCTTCATGCCACTCGCATTCTGCTTCATCAGGCTCAACTGCTCCACTAATTACATCCCTTCGCTGCAATCAGAAGAGGCAATTATAAAATGCATTGAAATTCACAAGAGGACAATTGGGAAACTGCAGCAATTTGGAAAAAACAAAACTTACAAGGTCATGCTTTGCTGTTCAGTGGCAGAAAAGTCAAATTGAAAACTAAAAATAATCCTTCCAAGCATTTATTTATTTATTTTAAAACATGGCTGAAGGTGGTCATGGAGGAGTTACAACACAACACACAAACAAGCAGAAAAGCATTACTGCACAAGACGACACTTAAAAACATCAATTTTTTTTTTAATACAGTTGAAGCTCATGAAGAGCTAATACAAGTACAATGAAAGGATTAGAATGCCACAGGAGAAAATGAACAGTAGAGAGGGGGGAAAACACCAACAGCAGAGGTGAAGGCAAAAACAGAGGGAGGATGATAAATGAGGGTCAAGAGGAGATGCATGGGGTTGTACAATATGGATACAGAAGAAAACTTAGAAGGAAAAAAACTGGAAATGTGAAAAGATCATGGATTTAGATTGTGGTGAACAGCAGTCTTGACGATCTGGAGGGAAGAGTGCTTGAAGAGAATGTGGAAGTTGGTTCCACATGCTGGAGAAGATGAACAAATGAAAAGTGAGAAGTAATCCTAGATTTAGGGAGTTTTACCAGAAGGGGATCAAGACAGTGGACCATGTGTGCACTTGCAGAAACTTTGGGGGGGGAGGGGAAGAGAGACAAAGCATGGAAGGAGCAGAGGGTGAAGACCAGACAATTGGTGGCAGAAGACCATTGGGGGGGGGGGGGTAAGCAACAAAATCTGAAGCACCTGGTGGTGGCATACTTTGATATCATTTTTGCTGCAATCTGAGGAAATTGGTAAAAGTACAGACAACCATCCACCACCCACCCCCCCCCCCAAAAAAAATCATGGGGTTATCTACACTCTATCCTCCAAAAGTAAAGATGACAGAGAAAAGGCAGCCTACTCAAATACTTGATCCTTAACCAGAACACTGAAAACATGATTCAAAATTAACAAGAACTCTCAAATGGAACAAAAGGCCATCAAATACAGAAACTGCACTTTCATTGAAAAACAAACAAACAAACATTCAGCCAGCAGGGATGCTAATTCTCAAAGTATGACAATTTATTTGATCTCATCCTCCCCCCCACCCCCCCCCCCAATACAAAAACATTCACAGCGAACACGACTACCCTGTCAAACAACGGCTGATACATGGCAGCGTATTTCCGTTCAAGTTCATGGACTTCCTTGTAGAAGAGAGCCTCCACATTGGTGCACTTCACCTGAAGGTTTTTCAGTGCGTTGATTCGACGTTTAACAGAGCGAGGCAAGCTGAAATAACCACAGCATCACAATTCCGATGCCATTTACTCTCAAAACAGAGAATCATTTGGAATCATCACATGTCTCACGCCACCTTTCAATGTAACCCGACGGAGTCCCAGCCAAGCTGTCCAATCGCTCCTGCAACGCAGCAAGAACCTGAGGGTTCTTCATCATCTGAGCCGTGAGCTGTTCCACTAAGAGGATTGATAAACATCAAAATTACAGATAAAATACAAAAAACAAAAATAATAATCAAATTAACTTGGAACTAAGAAAAATGAAGGGTTAAAAAGTTTCCACAACCTGTCTAATCAAGATACACCAACAAAAGAAGTTTTTAAAAAATAAAAAAACACCACCAACAAGAACAAGCATCCTGAAACTAAACTGCCCATTTCCCTCAAAATCAAACCAACATGCTGTGACTGCTTCATTCTTGGCTTCAAATGTTCCAAGAACAGCAATGCTCTTGCTTCAAAAAAAAAAAAAAAGTAAAATAAAAACAAGAGCAGCCCCTTTGGGAGTGGCTCGCCACGAGACGAGCTTTATCGAACTTTGGAGCAGGGGCAGATTCGGAACTTGTTCTCGAGCTATAACTTTTTTTTGGATGTTTGACCTCACTGTGACCTTGACCTTTGACCGATTTTGACCAAAATCTAATCAGCGCAAGCCATCACCCTCCTGAATCATGTGGTGTAATTTGACATTGGTAGCTTCTTCCGTTCGAGTTATCGAGCCTACAAACAAACACACAAACAGAGGACGGAAGTCATCAATATACTTACGAAATCTAGTAATAAAAGGGGGGGGGGGAATCAATTCGCCTGCCCGAATGGAAAGTCTTTGAGGTAACCATATTCATACTTATTCATTATCGTTCTGCTCATTTGTAGAAATTACAAATAACACCATTTATGTGGACAGATTACATGAAACAAAAAACATAAGTAGTTATATTTATTTATTTAACATTAAAATGCACTTAAATAATGCTCACTATATAATGTGGCATGCACTGTTTACTTACAAAGCAACTGAAAACGTTAAAGACTAGAACGGCATTCGGTAGAGTGCATACCTCCACCAGGCTGAACAGTTCATGGTTTGTATTACCACTGATGGGCTGGAACTGCATCCACACCTGAACCAAAAATCTAATGAGCTTGTTCTCATCACCGACCCAATGAAAATGTGCCAACTCATTCACCAAATTTTGTCAATCCATTCACAACTTTTTGAAACATCATGTTATATGTACACCACCAGTACTGTGCATTGTCTTTTTGCCCCATCACTCAATGGTGAAGAATCAAATTCTCAGATCCAGACCTTCACCAAAATTGAATCAACTCTGTCAAACACCCAACTGTCCACAAAATCTCATCCAAATCCATCCGTAACAGAGATCCATCAAGCTGGGACAAACAAAAACAGGGGCAGAAACCTATTGGAGGAAATAGAAATCTGACTTGCTTCAACAACACCAACAGCTTGTCAGCTCAGTGTTGTGCAAGTGGATTTGCATTTTAAAATATTGAAACATCCATGTGACTGACTGGCCCCACCAGGAATTCTCCCAAAGACCAAATCTACCTTCACCTTCCCCTCCCTCCCTCCGTTCCTCCGACCACACTTTAGAGTTGAGATCTATTTAAGCATTTCATATATAAAACCACCAAGAATAATGTACACGATTGGAGAGATTCCTCCCATGGCAGATGCCAGCAAGGCAGTAAACTCCATTGATTTTCTGTTGGCATTCAGCTACCACACCCCCAGTGTGTATGTGGATGGTGTGCAACAACTGGAAAAGCCAGAGTGTTTGTAAAACAGCAGCATCCCAGCTGGCTGGTTTTTATATTTTATAAACCAAATATATAGACACATTTCACATGGGTATTAATTAAGAGATATGCATTTGAGAAAACGTGCAATCATTTCACTAAACGGGGCTGAAGAGCATGAGATTGGCTTCCAATAGCTTACCACCACTGGCCAATAGTATATGTTATGTAGCAAATACTTCTCCAATGAATTTTTCATATAGAATCTGGAAAGTTTTGTTTTTTTTGGATTTTCACACTTCCTTCGGTCACAGAGTCAAAACCAACTGTTTCCAATTTTCTCATGCACGCTACGACCGCAATCCAAACGAGCCACCACAGAACAACGAAGAAAAAAAAAGTCATATCTGTACCATTAATTGACAAAGCTTGCTGTCAAGCCTCAACTCAGATTCTACAACCAGTCCAGAAGGCATCAGCCCACGTGTCCTAAAAACCTGCTCTGCTGCTCTTGCTCACCCTCTCTCTGTTCTATTCACCCTCTCATTTGCTCAAGGTCATCTGCCAGGAAATCAACAAACATTACCACTCCACATAAAAAAGGTGCAAAAACAGATCCCAGTAACTACAGACCAATCAGCCTTCTCCCAATCATCAGAAAGGTTATGGAATCCATCATCGCTTCAGACATTAAATACTGCCTCTTCCCCAATGGCTTGATTTCTGATAATCAATTTGGTTTCAGACTAGGTCACTACCCTGGATATGCTGCTTCTGCTTTCCCAACAATGGATGGAGGTCCTCAATGCAAGACATGAAATCAGAGCCATGTCCCGAGATATATCATCCATTCATTGGGACCATACTCTGTGCAGAGCGTTGGTGCTGCCCAAGCAGTCTCCTTGGCTTGTGGACAATCCTGGACAGGTCACCACCGACACAGGATACCAGCAAGCTGGAACTCATTTTGCCGACCTTGGAAGGATAACAGGCAGAGTCAACCCCACCTGGTATCAATTCAACAGCTGAGTGGTATTTGAACTCAGAATCCTAGGATCCCGAGCCCACCACCTAATCATTAAGCCAACACCAGGCCTCGACATATCATGTGCTTTCAATACGGTCTGACACCATTCCCTGCCCACCAAACTCTTCCTATGGTATAAAAGGCCATCTCCACTCATGGCTCGCAGATTTCCTCTCCTGGCACAGCCAACAAGTGGCCCTTAATGGAGTTCTCTCATCCCCTCTTCCTGTCCAGGCTGGAGTTCCCCAAGACAGCATTCTAGGCCCTGTTCTTTTTCTGGTTTTCATCAATGATTTCTCCAATTCTGGAAAATCCTCCATCTCTTTGCTGATGACTCCACCCTCTGTCATCCCTCAGATTGGTAAGCAGCAGCCTCCTCACTCTCTACAGATCTGGATAAAATCACAAGCTGGACCAACATGTGGAACATGTCTTTCAACCCTGATAAATCTCACTGTCTCTGAAAGGACCATCTGGAACCTACCCCCTCCCCCATCTACCTTTTCAATATTGCTCTTGAAGAAATCCTTTCATTCAAGCTTCCAGCTCTCACAATCTACCATGATCTTTCCTGGGAACGCCACATTTCCAAGCTGGCCTGCAAAGCCAGTCACTGACTGGACATCCTCCGTCGTACAAAGTCCCTCCTTAGCACACCTGAGCTCCTGACCATATACAAAGCTTTAGTCTACAGCCTGATGGAGTACTGCTCTCTCATCTAAGCTGGTGCTCCCACCTCTCACCTTTACGCTGTGGAAACAAAGGCATTTAGGATCATTGGTTTCTTCCGT
>CM068957.1:13740162-13742662 GCA_035128595.1 Eptatretus atami
AGAAAGTTACATGGAGAGCCAAGAAAAGCTACGTAAGGTAAGCCCTATGCTTTTTTAAACCCTACCTGGGTTCCTCCACAGCTGTAGACATTCCCAAGTAACACACATGAGAATCCCAAAAGCTGCACGCCCTCCATCAGCCACCGGACCACTTTCATTGCTTATTGGCAAGTCATCAGCGACAGCATAGAAAAACCGTCACACCACCGAGGCTCCCAAACATGTACCACGCACAATGAAAATAACAGGCATGGTACAAATATCAAGTCCCAATTAAGTCTCTCACCCATAATTAGAAGGAACAACTAATCAGCTCTCAATTATCCCCAGATGGCTAGGATCTAAATAATTAAGCCCCCCCCCCCCCCCCACCGCTCCAAAGAAAGCTACATAAAGCAGCCAAGAAAAATAACGCAACGCAAGTCCTTACTTACCTTCTTGTTTGAGTTAAAGAGTTAAAAAGACACCATGAAATTCACCCTCTGAATTCCCAATTTAAACATACAGTATACAAGCCACATCCATGATTGTTACATGCCTTATTCTTGGAACTCTCGCAACCCTGCAAGCTGGCCAGGATCTGTCCCTCAATGGCCTGCACCCAGGACTCACGCTCCTCCTGGCTTGCTGCAGCAAAGTGCCATGTCTGACTTGTCAGCGACACCACAGTGAATTCATACGAGTCTTCCTGGTCTGGGGAGGGATGGAACAAACGAGAATCTGAAGGGACATTGTGCTGCGTTGTGGCACTTTCCCAACAATGGTGTACCATTGCAGTTTGATGAACAGCCTGAACTTGATCTTAAAAGTCACCTATTCCAAATGGCTGCTGAGATTGTGATGATCAGTAAAATGAGGGATAGAGATATCAATTTCAATATTAGGAATGACAAGCTACCAAGAAGAATGAGGTAAAACAAATGCCTGATTATCCTTCAGTTAGTTTGATAAAACTCCACCTTCCTTCAGGGATTGTGACTATATGGCTGCATGAAAAATAAAAGATTACCAGATTATCAAAATCAAACAAATAAAAAATATCCATTTAACTTCATAAGGCAAATTGTCAGAATGAGAAAAGACAATCATTTAAAAATAATTTCATTGATCAGCTTGAGAACTAGCCAAAAATTATTTGTATCTTTCATGGTAAATTCCATAGCCTGAGCCATCTAATTAAAGTTGAAATACTTCTAGAGCACATTAAAACACCATAAATGTTGCATAACCTTGGTAAGGAAACCCATAACAGCAACAGCAACAGCCACAACAAATAATAATGCTGATTACATATCAAACATCAAAGGCGAAATTCAATGCAACCAGCTGTCGAAACAGCTGAGAACAATGTCTGACATTAAAGGCAAAGACAGAAAGCTGTGATTTTTTTGGGGGAGGTGGAATTCATACATATTATTAATAAGAACTGAACGAGGCTGAGGAATCCAAACGAGTCTTTTCATCATTTGCAAAATAAAGCATCGTAACTACAATTTAGAACAAAATCCCCCCACAAAGTTTTTCCTTTTCTTTGGCATAATACAGACTTGTAGAAGGCCAAAGGGCACAATGTATATTTCTTTACCTGTGTGTAGTTTTGATCATTCAAATTCCCACGAAACATCCTGGGCTATAAACAGTCATTCCGAAACCTTAGCTGCTCAGCAATTCACTTGACAAATTACGCTTTGACTAATCTCGGTAGAACAGAATTTGATGACAGAAATGAAGGATGGTAAAGGAAGACCACGCGTGCAGAGATGCTTTGGCCCTAGCATGCCACAATCCATGCACAAACAAATTAAACGCGTTTTGTAAATGTCAGGGTACCCAGACGCTGTTCACAGATCATTACATCTCATTACGCCTGCCCGTAACAGAGAGGACAAAAGGAGAACATTTTTTTCTGTAATGAATCATTTTGGTGCAAAGTTTTAAGAGAATACTCTGTGCCGTCGAATAAATCAAATAGTATTTTTCTGCATTTTTTAATGATGGGGGGAAAAAAACTACTTGAATGGCAGAAACAGCCGACTGCGCAAGAAATAACCACGTGTTCCACACACCAAAGGTGTGTGTGTGTGTGTTTTTATCCATGCGCATAATAATACGCTCGCCAGTCTGTCTCTCTCTTCGTCTATCTCTTCGTCACATATCACACAAGATGACAGAATTTCACGAGATTATGAACTAAATGTTAATTGTTTCATCGTTATTAAATTTTAACGTTGTGTGCGTGTGTGTGTGTGTGTGTGTGTGTGTTTTACAGGTAATGGCATAAAAATATATATGCATCATGGAGAAGATAATTAATTTAGGATATTTCATTAACACAAATAGGCCACTTTCAATCACTTGAGATTATGGGTATCTCACGAAATTGTGAATGTGGACCTGGAGAACGGTGAAAGGAGAAATTGGAAAGGTGAGAAAAACAGGTTATGAGAAGGTAGGAATCAGTGAAGTTGATAATGGTATAATAATAATTCAGGTGCACAGG
>CM068957.1:13747662-13754897 GCA_035128595.1 Eptatretus atami
AATATCACAGATTGCGACCAGTTCGAGTGCAACGACACTAACGAGAATGAGAGATGGTGCCATGCACAACATGGAGCGTTTATTATGTGTGTGGATAGAAGATCAAACGAAACGTCGCATGCCTTTATCTCTTGCTGTGATACAAGAAAAAGCGCGTAGTTTGTGAACGATTTAAAGAAGAAACAGGAAGCTGAAGGAAAGGGTGAAGGTGCAGAGACCTTCACAGCTAGCCGAGGCTGGTTCATGAGGTTTTGTCATCGCGCCAACCTCCACAACCTGAAGTGTAGCGGTGAGGCAGCAAGTGCGGACCATGCTGCCGCATCAGAGTTTCCAGCAAAGTTGAAGATGATTGAGAGAGGGGGTTACTCACCGAAGGAAGTCTACAATATTGACGAAACCGGATTGTTTTGGAAAAGAATGCCCTCCCGTACATACATCGCACGAGAAGAAAAGACTGCTCCAGGGTTTAAAGCAGCAAAGGACAGGCTGACCTTATTACTCGGGAAATGCAGAAGGGATGTAAAACTCAAGCCGCTTCTTGTTTACGTTTCTGAAAACCCACGACGCTAAAGGGTTGCCTCAAGCCACAACTTCCTGTAATATGGCGGTCAAATAAAAAGGCTTGGATGACTGGGCATTGACCCACGATTACGTGATCAATTACTTCTCCAATCATGTTGAGAAGTACTCCAAGGAGAACAACATGACAACAAATCTTTGCTGCTTGTAGACAATGCTCCTGCCCATCTCAGCAAATGGAAGACTGGTGTGAAAATCTGCAGGTAGTATTTTTACCACAAATACTACCTCACTTTTACAGCCTATGGATCAGGGAGTTATTGCTGCTTTTAAAGCCTATTATGTTAAGCATACCATGCTGCAGCTTATCCAAAAAACTGATAAGGACAAGCTATCAATCAAGGATTTTGGCGAACATACAACATAAAAATGGCTTTGGAAAACATTAAGGATTCATGGGCGGAGGTGAGTGCCTCCACAATGAACGCTGTGTGAAGAAAGTGTGGCCTTAGTGTGTCCACAATTTCACGGGGTTTGCTGATGTTCCGTTGATTACAAGTCAAATTGTAGACCTGGCGCAGGAGGCTGGTTTTGAAGAGGTTGACGAAGAGGACGTGAATGACTTACTGGAGTCTCATGCAGAATCCTTAAGCAATGAAGATCTTACGGAGTTGGAGCAGCAGTGGGCTCTTGAGGAAGAAGAAGATGCTGTGACACCTTCATCCAAGCATCTCACCATGAAAAACCTCAGCCAAATCCTCAGCTCGTTTGAAAATGCCATAGAATTTGTTATCGAGCAAGATCCAAATCTTTGAAAGAGCACTGATTTTAGCCGTGTTGTTAATGATGCCCTTTGTTGCTACAAGGAACTTTATGCAGCAAAGAAAAAGAAAGCCATCCAGCCCACTCTCCACGCATTTTCAAGCCAAAAGATGCAGCACCAACTCCATCCACCATCCAGGATGCTCCTTCAACCAGCTGCCAAGAGACCGTTCCCGCTGGTGAAGAAAGTGACAGCACAGTGTCAAGTGGAAGAGGGGACGATTCTGCCACTCTGCAAGTGTGACTTGTCCACCGCAATCAACTCCGTTCCTCCAGCCTTTGGGTAAGTCGCCACTACTCGAGGAGTGTGTTTTGTTTATTTGTGTTTATGTCCAAAAAATTCCGAGCCAAAAAACGCATCCCCCTTTAACACATTGGTTTATATGGGAAAATATGTTTTGTTTAACACAGTTTCGCTTATCATAAGGTTTCCAGGAACGCAACCCTTGCGAAAAGCGAGGACTTACTGTATATATATAATATATATATATATATATAATATATATATATATATATATATATATATATATATATTTAATTTAAAGGTCAACATCTAAGGTATTTATGAACATAAATTTAATCATCCGTCCTTTGCTAAATAAAAAAAAATTGTGGTTTAAAATTCCGCTTGTGCACGTTAGTGCGTCCGTCAAAATTGTCTAGGGGCTCAGGGATGAGTTTACTACCAGATGGCAGCAGCATGTACTGAAATGTGTCATGGCCATGTCTGTATGCTAAGTTTCTGATGGCATGTAACTCATTTTGTGCCCCAAAGCTTTTCAGTATTGAAAATCGAGGTATGAAAACCAACCCGACCGCGTCCGTCGTGAATATAACGTGCGTAATCCAGGCCATCAACTCCCGCCAACGGTGGATCACGTGAACGGTCTGCACCCAAAAATGACTTTTGACCCTGCCGGTGCGTATTACGTCATCGAAATCTGTGAAAGAAGTCCGTAATGGCGACATATTTGAAGGAGTCGGTGTCGGTCATAAAAAAATAACGTGCGCAATATCTAACGTGCGTAAGTATATATCTGTCTTGAACTTGAAAAAAAATGATTAGGAATGTTGTGTGACTTTGTAGAATGTAAATTACATTTAAAGAAAGTAAATAAGTACGAGAACCGTGTCGAAAGGACGAGGTCAGTCCACCATCTTCACTTTCTATGGTTTCTGACGGAGTTGGCCATTTCCACGTTAGAATCTGACGGACACGTATTGTGCACGTTAGTCATATGACGGACACGTATTGTGCACGTTAGTGATTTGGTCCATTTTGAAGCATTTGAAGCCAAACTCTACCCCATTTTACACGGAAAACACCACCTAAATATATTTTCGCCGAGTGTTCTTATGGGTGATTTTAGGACGCTGCATGTGAATTTGAACGTGGCCAATAGGGGGATGTCTGTGCACGTTATTGTTTGACAGAAATAGAGGGGGTGGGGATGAAGAACAGTATAAATATTACAAATATATGTATTTATTCAAAATTTTTAGGATGTCCCTGAAAGTAAAGCTACATTCCTCTTGTCGCACTGCAATGCAAAGTCGGCAGCCGGCGCAGGATGATACACCAGGCTTCGGTCAAGCAGTTCAGGATGAAACTGACCGTCGGAAGTCCAATAATGCTAATAATAGCCAAGCTTTGCGGGATCGTTTAAAGCAAGACCCTGTGAAGTGGGCGGAGTATAAAACATCGGACGAGTACTAGACCAACCCACTGATGAAGGCGTCCGTACGAAGTTCCTCCAACAAGGGAACCAAAAATTCCTTCACCTGGCCAAGGACTGAGGACAGAGAAACAGTTGATCCAGTGTATATCCATGGACCTGTCAGTATAATCAGGCATCACCAATTCTCCCTTGATGAGGAGACTTCAAGCTTTGAAAGATAGATACCGGTCATGGAAAGAAAATTGTGTCTCATAACTTCATCAAGTCTGTAAAAATAACATGCATAAGTGCACCCCAAAATTTTCTCTGATCTGTTTATCTTAGTACCTTTGACATATTCCATTACAAATCGGGGTCTTATGTTTTGTACATTATGTTATTTGCCAAAAAGGTTTTCTGTATCGTGATGTCATCGTGCAGAGATGATAAATATACGAATTTTTAAGCGAACAAAAAATTGTCATGTGTTGAAAGTTCATCCAACATAGGTGTGTACAAACTTTTTGATGGATAATAGATTTTTCTTAAAAGTTATCTCATATATATTAAGAAAAACACTTTGCATGCTGGAATAGCCTGGAAAACAGGAAAAACAGAAAAAAAAATCACTACTTTGTCCGTCAACAATAACGTGCATAAACCCTCAAAGCTTGGGGTAAAGAGTGTTTTTTCTCAAAATGTGGGTACATAACTATATTTTCCCCTGTTAATTATTATAGCGAAGTAATTCAACTTCCTTAAAACATGAGTTATATCATTTAAGAAAGAATTCTATATTTTGATGATTGTGTTACACTTTATTATACCTTAGCTGATTTTGACTTCATATATTATGTATTATTATATATATATATATGGTTATATATATATATATATATATATTGCTGTTATACGTTGCTAAGAAACTATTGCTGGTATACGTTGCTAAGGACTTTGTTCTCAAACTCCAGAAAGCTAATATCCGGTTATTTCGATTTTCCCAATAACGTTTGTTGTAAAACTTCATCGTAAGATATCTCGTCAGTTTGTGACGGACCACCATGTATTGATACACCGTTGTGAAGCTATTTATGGGCTTTCGAATAAACCCAATATTGAATGTTTTTGCACTTCCGACTGGTTTTGTACTGGAGGGGTCACATATATAAAAACACACACACATATTATATATATATAAATATCTATATAAACATATATATTATATATACTTATATATATATACATTGATGGCCAAAAACATAATGACCAATACAGGTGAAGTGAATAACATTGATTATCTTGTCATAATGCACCTGTAAAGGGGGATATATTAGGCAGCAATGTGAACAGTCAGTTCTCAAGTCGATGGTTGGATGCAGGAGAAATGGAGAGTAAAGACCTGAGCGACTTTGTCAAGGGCCAAATTGTCATGGCCAGATAACTGTGTCAGAGCATTCTCTGAAACGGCAAGGCTTGTGGGTGCACCGTTCGCAGTGTGAGTACCTACCGACGGTCTCGAGAGGGACAAACCACAAACCGGCGACAGGGTGTTGGGCGCCAAGTTGGCTCTTCGATGCGCAGGAGGCAACGAATTGCTATCACCTCTGGTCCGAATCGACAGAAGGTCAACTGTGACAAATCACAGAAAATTTTAATGGGGTCGCGGGAGGAATGTTCACAATCCACAGTGCACTCGCACCCTTCTGCGCAGTGGGGCTGCGTAGCCGCAGACCGGTCAGAGTGCCCATGATGACCCCTGTCAACCCTCAAAAAGTGCCTACAATGGGCATAACGAGCGTCGGAACTGGACCTTGGAGCAGTGGAAGAGGTCGCCTTGGGCCGATGAGTCCCGTTTTCTTGTTATAGATCACGTGGATGGCCGTGTACGTGTGCGCCGTTTACTGGGGAGGTGATGCACCAGGATTCACTATGGAAGACGACAACCGTGGAGGAGTGTGATGGTCTGGGCAATGTTGTTACTGGAAACCCTGGGGTCCGACCATTCTGTGGACGTCAATTTGACACGTAGTCACCTCCCTAAACATCATTGCAGACCAGGTACACCCTTCATGGCAATGGTATTCCCTGATGGCAGTGGCCTCTTTCAGCAGGATAATGCACCCTGCCACATGCCACATATTGTTCGGGAATGTTTGAGGAACATGATTAAGTGTTCATGGTGTTGCCCTGGCCTCCAAATCTCCAGATCTCAATCGCTGAGCATCTGTGGGAGTGTCTGGACTGACAAGGTCCGATCCACGGCGCTCCACCTCGCAACTTACAGGACTTGATGCATCTGCTAGCTAATGTTTTGGTGCCAATAGGTTTCTGAGATACCATAGGATACCTTCAGGGGTCTTGTAGAGTCATGCCCGTTGGCAGTGTTAGCGCTGTTTTGGCGGCATACCGAGCACCAACAGCATATTAGGCAGGTGCCATATATGTTTTGCTCATCAGTGTATATGTATGTGTATTATATATATATACATACATACATACATACATACATACACGTAAATATATATATTAGTTATATATATATATATATTAGGTATATATATATATATATATATATATATATATATTTATATATATGTTGCGAATTCGCGCCCGCCGCGTGCGGAAGCCACGTGACTCGAATCGCAGCACGTCGCCCACCGGACGGACAATTCTGTCGATGACCCTCTCGCGACTAACACCGCGGAGCCAGTCACGGGTGGCCTTTCGGCCTCACCACGGATCTTTGCCAATCGGCCACCCGCCGTGGATTAGGGTGTTCGCCAAACTCGACCTACCTAAAGTACCCACGCGGATGGTAAACCGGCGATCGCACCTCGCCGCAGGTCGACTTCGGCTTAAGCCGGTCCGTTCCGTGCTATCAGGATAACCGAGCGGTGTTATCGTCGGCCGTCGACGGTTCCAATTAATTATCGCGGCGTATCACGCCCACTACGAACCCTATTACGAGAGCAAGATGAGAGTTCAACAAAGGAAAGGACGCAGCGAAACGGGAACAATTCAACACAAGCACATTTATTTCATACAACACACGGAGACACACATATACACCATACAGCAGAAATGCACAAAAAGCAAATGTAATGCGAAAAAACAATAAAGCAACGATGACGCAGAGCTACAACCGAACTACGCGAACACACGGCAACACTTATACAATACTACTTACGGACGGCGCCACACACACACGTTCACACAGAAACCCAAAAGAAAAGAAGAAAAAGAATGGCGACTTCCTCTTGTCTGGCTGGTGAGTCCCTCTCCCGCGACCGTCAGCGTGGCCACGCCTGGCCCCACCTCTTCTCGCGGCCGGCGAACCTCTCCGGCACTTCTCGTCCGGACGCGCAGGGTCCACCTCACAAACGACGCCGCCGCGTCTCCCGTCCGTGCCTCCGTTCAACAGGCGCTTCGCCAAGCTCGCGAGGCAGAACCTCTTCCCCCACAAGACAAGCAGACAAAGCCTCGAAGACAACTTCACTCGCGAACCAACTCGACCAACCGAAGACCAACAACTCAACTGAAGAGGAAAGAAAAGACGCTCTTTGCGCCCGGCGTGTCCCGTCTTTTATCCCGCGGGCTCCGCCCTTCGCCACGCCCCGTTCCCGGCTCCACCTTCCTTCGAGAGGGTTCCAGCAAAGGGCGTTCCCTCACGCTTTCCCTCCACCCCGCTCCGTGCGGGGCCGGGGAGTCAGTTTTTGCTCTGGGCCAGAGAATTATTGCCCAAAAGAGCCCCTCCTTTACATGACCTCTGACCTTTGACCCCCCCGGCTCGGATCGCACTTCCACCACACCAGCGCGAGAATTTAAACGGAGCAACAGGCGGAAACCTGCGCATCCTCGTTGTTTTATTTTCCTCTGCGGAGATCGTAACCGCACGGAGCCTGTTGAATGGCGAGTGGCGAAGATGCATGTAGTAGATGTGGAGTGGCATCGTTTGCAGTGTGGTTGGCGCTGTGTGGGATGGTGTGGTTGTGTTGAGACGTGGTTGGTTCAAAAATAACGAAAGAACAGAAAAACGACTGACTCAAAGCGTCGCAGCCCGACGATGAATCACATTAATTCCCTCTAACAACGCGTTGGTGCTAACTACATCATGTACTTCAGAAAAACCTCACCTACGGGGACCTGAATGGTGTTGCGAATTTCCACAGCCGTTAACACTACCCCTCCCCTTTTGACAGACTCGTACCGAGTCGTCAATTCTCAGTGTGCACCCTG
>CM068957.1:13764830-13776185 GCA_035128595.1 Eptatretus atami
AACAAGACACCAGATCACAGATCAGATTGTCCAACAGGGGTACAAAGAAGATAAACCATGCATAAGGGATTTAAAGACATTTCTGATCAGTCAAAACAAAGGCCAATTTTCTTGGAATTGGCCCAAAAAGCTGTTCGCTTGTGCAAACTGCTGAAACACACACACACACGCACACCACACACACACACACACGGAAGTCGAGACACCACGATGCTGTATGCAGTCGGTGAACCAGTTGGGCAAGACTACACATTTACTCATGCGACACTGATACGCAATCTCTGCATAGAGCGCCAGATCTGAACCCACAGAAAATCATGGCTAATGGCAAGCGGAAAATATATATATATATATATATATATATACTCAGGCCCATACAAGATTCTCAGCCCAGCAAAATCAGCAGCATTGCCAGGATTCCACTCCATCACTGGTGCCGATAAACACATTTCAAGGATTTCATGAAAGCTGGTGTCAATATCAGTGCCGTGGCTGGGCTTGGTGTTGGGGTGCATCTATCCAAGGCTGAACTCGCTGGTTGTGAGAAGATTATGAACTCGTCAACTCGCAGCGATGGCTCATATTCAAACAGCTGAAAGGTAATCAAGGCATAGAGAAGATACTGCCTATGTTAGGAGCGATCACAAAGTATATATTGTTTGCACACTTTCAGGCCAACATTTGGCAGCAGGACTTTGGCGGTGAACCAGACGTACTGGATCCAGCATCTCTGGGCTGACATCAAAACAATGGCACTTATGTTCCTATAGTCTCCAAAGTTCCACCTGCATCCAAAGCAGTCATAGAATTGGTGGTGTACCCATGTCATCGGCAATTGCAGTGGATGGTGCTCATGCAAGACAATACGGCATGTGCAGAACTGTGCAAGTGTGAAGGTGCCGACGAAACGTGCAACACTGCGATTGATGAAGTCAAGATTGACGATGACGAAGACAATGCCATCCCTTTGAGTAGTTCTTTCCCACATAGTGCTGTGACTGAACATGGCTACAATTGGTCCTTCTTTCTCAGTTCTATTAATGAAAAGTGGCAATCCTAATTACAATTTACAGACTGTGTTCAAGTGTGTTTGTCACACCACTCCTTCAGTTCTGGGCTGATTTACAACCAGACTTGCTACATAGGATCATCATGAACCCCAATTAATGGATAGGGGTCTTTTTATCTTTGCCGGGGGCGCAAATTCTCGATGTAAATGTGTGTTGTGTCATGACACATTCAGGTGTGGGGGGGGGGTACTACATTTCCCCACATTTTCTAATGCAATGAGGTGGTTTGAATCAGGAGGAGGGATGTTTTTGCTTCATGCACGTGACCCAGGTTCGTTTGTTTTTTGCCTATACAGCGCCAAGATAAAGGTACGTGTCAGAAGAACATGTTGCATACTTGGAACAGGATCGCATGTAGGACAGGTACTCCGCTAGTTCTTACAAATTTCAATTTTGTTAATCACGTACAATTTCTGAAGTGGCCATTGTAGTTTTATTTGGTGACCATATTTTCACGTAATACAATTGTGGACAAAAGAATTGAGTGAAATATCAGTGATGTTCATATTTCGTTAAGTATTAGCAATGTGATAAATACTGGTTTGTTGCACCATTTTGCCAAATACTTGAGTGCCTTTCTCTGCCCCCCCCCCCTTTCTTTGCACTTCCTCGAATAAGTGGCTAAATGAGTTTCCCACAGCTGAAAACATACAAAACAAGAAGCTAATACTTCGATATCGTGCGGCTGGGGCAGTAAGTCTAGGTTAAGAATGATGAAAAATATTGCAGTTTAAATAAATTTAAATGTAGACAAGGTGAATTAGCATGCATGATGGGAAGAGTTGTGACGTTGGACAAATTTCTATTTATAGCCCTCAGATCAAAGGGACGTATGCGGCCATAAGTGTGAAGAACGTGACAGAAGACGTGACAGAGACACAGGACAGAATAGCCATTGTATAACAGCGCGATGTCGCCACGCTGCACTAGAAGGGTACACAGTAGAGCACATACCTCCACCATGCAATGCCTTCTTGTGTATGCAGCTCAGCTGCCAGGGTAGCTATCATTTCTTGGAAGCATGACTGTCGCTGATGCAATGCCCCTCTACCAGAACACACTGGTACTCATTTCGCGACCTCGGAAAGATGACAGGCTGAGTCAACCCCCTGGTGTATTAATTCAGCAGCCAACGGGGCTTGAACTCAGGACCCTAGTATCCCAAGCCGCAACCCTCACCACGAAGCAAACACCAGGCTCATGCAATGCCTGATAAAGTGGAACATAGAGCCCAATAACTTTTTAAGATACTGCATTGCATATGTACAGTGGGGAGAACAAGTATTTGATACACTGCTGATTTTGCAGGTTTTCCCACTTACAAAGCAAGTAGAGGTCTGTAATTTTTATCATAGGTACACTTCAACTGTGAAAGATGGAATCTAAACAAAAACCTGAAAATCACATTGTATGATTTTAAATAATTAATTTGCATTTTATTGCATGAAATAAGTATTCGATACATCAGAAAAACAGAACTTCATATTTGGTACAGAAACCTTTGTTTGCAATTACAGAGTCAGACATTTCCTGTAGTTCTTAACCAGGTTTGCACAGACTGCAGCAGGGATTTTGGCCCACTCCTCCATACAGATCTTCTCCAGATCCTTCAGGTTCGGGGCTGTCGCTGGGCAACACAGACTTTCAGCTCCCTCCAAAGATTTTCTATTGGGTTCAGGTCTGGAGACTGGCTAGGCCACTCTAGGACCTTGAGATGCTTCTTACGGAGCCACTCCTTAGTTGCCCTGGCTGTGTGTTGGTCATTGTCATGCTGGAAGACCAAGCCACGCCCCATCTTCAATGCTCTTGTTGAGGGAAGGAGGTTGTTGGCCAAGATCTCACGATACATGGCCCCATCCATCCTCCCTCAATACGGCGCAGTCGTCCTGTCCCCTTTGCAGAAAAGCATCCCCAAAGAATGATGTTTCCACCTCCATTCTTCACGGTTGGGATGGTGTTCTTGGGGTTGTACTCATCCTTCTTCTTCCTCCAAACACGGCGAGTGGAGTTTAAACCAAAAAGCTCTATTTTGGTCTCAGACCACATGACCTTCTCCCATTCCTCCTCTGGATCATCCAATGGTCACTGGCAAACTTCAGACGGCCTGACATAGGGACCTTGCGTGCGCTGCAGGATTTTAATCCATGAGGGCGTAGTGTGTTACTTATGGTTTTCTTTGATACTGTAGTCCCAGCTCTCTTCAGGTCATTGACCAGGTCCTGCCGTGTGTCTGGGCTGATCCCTCACCTTTCTCATGATCATTGAGGCTCCCGAGGTGAGATCTTGCATGGAGCCCCAGACCGAGGAGATTGACAATTATCTTGAACTTCTTCCATTTTCTAATAATTGCGCCAACAGTTGTTGCCTTCTCACCAAGCTGCTTGCCTATTGTCCTGTAGCCCATCCCAGCCTTGTGCAAGTCTACAATTTTGTCCTGATGTCCTTAGACAGCTCTCTGGTCTTGCATTGGGAGGTTGGAGTCTGATTGAGTGTGGACAGCTGTCTTTTATGCAGATGAGTTCAAAGAGGTGCAGTTAATACAGGTAATGAGTGGAAGAATGGGAGGCTTTCTAAAGACAAAACTAACAGGTCTGTGAGAGCCGGAATTCTTACTGGTTGGTAGGTGATCAAATACTTATTTCATGCAATAAATGCAAATTAATTATTTAAAAATCATACAATGTGATTTTCAGGATTTTTGTTTTACTTCAGTCTTTCAAAGTTGAAGTGTACCTATGATAAAAATTAGACCTCTACGTGCTTTGTAAGTGGGAAAACCTGCAAATCGGCAGTGTATCAAATACTTGTTCTCCCCACTGTATATGGTTTTTAGCCCCATCACTCAATGGTGAAGAATCACTTGAAAAATTAATTCTTGGATTTGGATCTTCACCAAAATAAAGTCCATTCGTCCTTGTCACACACACCCAACTTGTCCATCAAGTTTCGTCCGAATCCATCCACAACTTTTAGATATCCTGCACACAAACAGAAACAGACAGTGGGGTGAAAACAACCTCCATCCACCTTCGGTAGCAGAGGTAATGATAGTTTGTTCATGTCTACGTCAATAAATGAGGAAAGGTAAGATTTGATTTTCGGTATTCCGTGGTGGACATCTCGGAATTTTTTAAATATTTATTTTAAGCTGTTCATGAATAAAATAAAAAGAAAAAAGAAAATTGGAAACAGCTAATTTTGTGTCCAATGCATCTCAGGAAGTAATAATGATAAAAATAATAATAAAAGTTTCAGATTATACATGAAAAAAAAAAATTCACCAAGTTCCACACCATACACTACAAACTGAAAAACTTAATGCCAATCGGCATTTGTGGTTGCCCAACAACCTGCCAGTGCACCCAACGGCTTCATAACCAGTCGTTCGAGAAGGACCAGAGTGCTTCCCCTCGTGGCAAGCCTCGAATCCCGAGTCTGCAACAGTATTGTTGTGGTTCTGCAAAGTTGTTGCTCCCAAAAGCAAATGCAAACAACATAAAGCAGTCCCCAGGCAATTATTTCATTAGTCTCCATTTTAGTTAGCCCTTCCCTCATGTCTAGTGGGTATGTGGGAAAATTTGTTGCAAGAGCTTTTTGGTAAGTCTTCAATTCCATTCTCTATTCCTTTATCCATTGTATTTATCCACTTCGCACACAATCTTTCACGCAAGCATGCACATATGTTAGCAGATAGCTACATTAGCATATGCCGCCAAAACCCCATGCCATTCCACAACGGACAATTCGTTTCAACATTCTCCATAAATCGAACCGCAACGCCTTCCAAAAAAAATCCCCGCAACCTACGCTCACACCTAACCACAATTGCTTCAACCACCTCACCATAACCGCTATGAACACCGCCACGATAGTCAGCACCCCAGACACCCACCACTGTCCTGTGAGAATATCGGGAAACCATGGACGCTACCTACAATAGATGCTTGTGTTTGGAACGTTTTGACATGTAGCTCAGTGCAAGTGAACGCTAGAATCCGTTCAGCATCACCTGGGTAGCCCTGGTGCTCCGATCAATCATGACCATTTGATGTCTAGCACATGTTCATGGCCAGAAAGCACCCCATCACGAACATCCCCTGCTGCACATATTGCTTTGTATTAAAAACCTTTTATTGTGCAACATGGCCCTTCCTCACCTCAATTATTATAAATGTACCCAGCTCGTTCTGTCTTTTCCTGCATTGGTCCAGCTAGTACACACAGGTTAGCCAGGAAGTTCTGCCCCACTAATTTACTCGTATTAGCCGGTGCATACTTGGCAGCTCCGCTCGATTGCAGCAGACATGGTAAGGTAATACAAGTTTGCGTTGAGGGCACAAAACTCGCTTGGTATGGTCAAGCCATTAGAAATGGTGGCACGCAAAGTAGTGTAACCCTGCCAGGATTGGCAGTACCAATCGGCAGTTTCGTGATTGCTAAGCAACCATGCCAGTGCACGGAGTTATCTTTGCCCGGCGGCCTCAGGACTGGCCGTCCAGGAGGGACAAGTGCTTCCCCTCGTGGTGGGCGTCGGAACCCGGATCTGCAACAATATTCTTTGTCAACGACTAAAAACTGCCAACAACATCCCCCATTTGCCAACATTAAAATATCAACATGTAAACTGATGCAACTTAAAGTGAACAGTCATTGTACTCACTCGGCAGTTGATAAAGAAACGAGAAATAGTACAATTTGATCAAAAAAACAAAAATTCTCATTTGAGTTTTGCTCCACTTAAAACTAGAAAGTGCCCCAATTAGCCCGGCAGGTACAACAGGTCAACCTCTAGTTATGTACAGAAAACACGTCACACAAGGACAGTCACAATTGGCTTTGTGATCAATCTCTGCATTGACAAACTCACTCAAAGTGCTCAAGCACAGCTCAGATTCACAAAGTTTAAATAAATAAATGGACAGTCCACATACCTTTCTTCTCCTTGTCTCCAATTGCAGGTGCTTCCAATTTGCTCTCCTCTGTATCAGACGCTTCTTCAACATCTTCAACTTCAACGGCTTCAACGGCTTTACTGCAAGCAGGTAATTGACGAAACATTACAAATTTGCAAGTGTACACTGGCTCTGGCATACATGACAAACGCATCTCGGCCAACAAAAACACCCCCTCCTCCTCCTCGCACCCCCAAATGTCAACATACCAACAATTGCAGCCCTCAGTCCAAATGCCTCAAGAAACCTTCATCATTATTCAAGAGTCAAAGAATGCATCACAGAGCTATTTGTTTGTTATAAAGACCAGAGTTTGGGAGATAGAGGGATGGCCAGTAAAGCAGAAATAGTTTCCATACAAATCCAAAAATACGTATTTTCACAGTGTGGAACAATGTTGTGAAACACAGGAGCTGGTTACATACAAAACAAGCACTGACAACTGAAGACAAAATTATATCCAGTTTAAAGCTGCTGCTCAAGGCAAACCACCCATTTAATTTATTTATTCAAATGAAAGGTTTCCTGGCTCGACAGACAACACACCCACACAAGCCACACAACTAGCTGTTATCTTCATCAAGGCTGAACATACCAATTCAGAAGCAAGATGAACACAACATTGTAAAAACTTGTACAGAGTTTGTGGAAGCAAAAAATTAAAATAAATAAAACCACAAACAAATACAGGAAACACAAACGCAAACAAAATGGGCCTCGAGTCACAATTACCTCTCCGATTCAGCCATGCCTGTTCCTGGGATTCAATTCCACTGCAAATAAAATGAAAATCCACATAAGAGCACAAAATTTTAACAAAGCTTTATAATCAATTTAAAACACAGCACAAGGTTCATCAGTAAACAATTCAACATTACCACCTTTACGATTGTTATAGAAATTAATTTTGTCTTTATCCACAAATTACATGTATGGGGACAGAGTAGGACAGGGAAGTATTTTTTAAAAAAATAATAATAATAATAATTAATATACAGGCATCTTTTACACAATGTCACAAAAGTCTCAAGAATGAAAATAGCAAATCCATGTCAAAAAAATAATAAAATAAATCATTGCCAAAGTGCAGAAACATAAGACTATCGCAAACGCTCCTCAAAACCTCACCCACACACCTGTATTCTAATCCCCATATTCTCAGCGGCCGGTCTTGTATTCTCACTTCAGTCTTTAAAATGTGCTTTGCATCACTACCTGCAGAACATCCACGATCTAGTCGCCGATTCGGTCCCAATCTGTTCCTCTCGAAGCCATAGTTACCCATTTTAGTATTTATGTCCACACCAACAATCCCCCGACCCACCCCCATCCCCCCCAAAAAGCCGAGTGTTGGTGTAACATTCAAGGTGGTTGGCTTAAGATCTCAAGGTCCCAAGTCGTCTCGAGAGTGAGCCCCTGTAGAGCCATTAAAATAACACGAAGTGGGTTCTCAGCTCGTCATCCTTGGATGTTACACCAACACGAGGCTTTTTTCAGTAAAATGACTTATCAGCTTCCTGGGGAGAACGAGCCATTCAAGGATCCTGTGTCGGAGTGGCAACACGTCCAGCATCATGCCGCTTAGCTAAGGAGCCTATGAATCTGAAAAAGCGGGGAGAGGTTCTTCATTTCTATATCCACCATATCTGGATCCTTAGTCATTTGCAAACCTATTCCCCTCTGTCAGGTCAGATATGGGAGCATGCGCCAGAGCAGCGAGTCACTGCATCCGCTTTCTGCTGGTACTCCGGATGCCTCTGTCTGGCCACCCCCAGGCAGATGCCTGGCCCATTCCCATCTCCTTAAGATGCCGATCAACCTGCTGCAACGAGGCACGCGGTCGGCCCACTGGCCTCCTCCACTCACGAGCCTCCCTCTCTGAGAGAATCTGGTGAGCAGGATCAGCGTCAGGAAAACGAGCCACACGTCCATACAACCGCAGCTGACGCTCACGGACTATGCAGGTAACATCTCATTTGAATCTCTCTCAGTAACCGCTCGTTGGACACAAAGTCCAACCAGCGATAGCCAAGGATTCTCCAGATCTCTGGTCAGAGTCCAAGTCTCCGTAGAACAAGACCGGAAGCATCAAAGACATGAAGACTCGGCCTTTCGTCGTCCTGCACAGATACCGACAGCCAACCACCTCATCCCCACCCCATGATCCAGCGAATCCATGACTCCCCAGGCCCAACACAGACACGCTGATCTCTGGCTCACAGCCAGCAGAGACACGAATATCATTGCCAAGGTAAGTGAATCTCCGTAACCTCAATGTCCTCACCACAAACAGGTACAGACAAGATAGCAGGTATACGTGTTAGTCAGCTACATTAACATAGTCTATGCGTGTTGAGGGGAATAAGGGGGAAAAAAGCCAAAGTATGAACAATAGCCACAAAACAGTAAATCTGCAAACTACAGCAAGGCTTTTTTTATTTTTATTGTTTCGAATGAAATACTACTTTAATCAGATGAAGCGCTAAACTCAAAAATGTAAAACTACCAGTAGTTTGATTTTCATAGACGATACTCTTTTATAGAGAATCAGTGCTGCCAAAGCAGTTTATTGGCAAGACTTGTACTCTGCACTGGGTGGTTTTCCATTGCCTTTCCAGCGTGGCCTCGTCCGTGCTCGATGGTTTCAAATGCTGATCGTCAAGCAAAGAAGCAGCACGTACTGTTACCAGTATTTGTACGACTCGTCGGTTGTATCGTTAAAAATATCAAGCCTCAAAATCTCTGCACAACAGCTTTTTCACGTCATCGTAACATCGTTGTATGGGACATTTTCACAAAAGCTAGTCAGGTAACGGTAAAGAACAAACTCAAAAATCAACTTTCTTTGATATTCTCGAAATAGTGCTTGAACCCCTTACAAGGCCTAGAAAAATGTTCAAATCATGTCAGCAACGCAGGATCACCATAAGGCCTCTGCACTGACTGGGCAATATATGCTTGATAAAAAATTCTCGGACAGTCTTTACCGTTACCTGACCCGCTTTTGTGAAAATGTCCCGTATACAATCGTCAACGGCACAAAATTAATGATGAAACGGCTCGCATTTACACAAAATGGAAGCATCATTCACTCAGTGACAAAACCTGACATACCCAGACGAGTGAAACCACAGCACAGGAAATCGAACACACAAACAAAAAATTTTAAAACCATTTGAGCAAAATGGCCACAAAATTTGAAATTTAAAGAGAAATGGTCCTACCCGAGAAGTCTAGACACAAGTAACTGATAATACAAGACGATGCACTTTGAGGACATGGCACAAACTAGCAGCACGCTCATCAAATCAGTCACACGCTCTGGATCCAATGATGGATGACAAACTAAACATACATACATCTTTGTGATGCAGTGGCCAAAAAGATGTTTGAATAATTTACATACTAAACCATCAAAATGGATTTCTTTAAAATAGAGGAAAAAAGGGGCGGGCAAGACCAGTGGGTACTCGAACCCTGAACGTCTTCCTGCTTCAAGCTTGGCTGTATAAATAGCACCACCTACAGTAGGTAGTCGGTGGAGCACGACGAACCGCATGGCCCACCCACGACGTCAAACTTTCCTCGTATTCTTCTTAATCAACAGCCACAATCATTTCCACGTTCTTGTGGGATTGGCCGTGAGAAGCGTTTCTGGCACGAGCCTTTCAAGAACCGGCTGGCCAGGCCTGACGCTCGATCAAGCAGACATGGTAGAAAATTTACAATTTTTATTCAGGGTGCCGGCGATAGCTTGCCTACTCTTCGCGAACACCGTGGGATCGTTAACGCTCCACAAAATACCGACAGACGCGCAAATTTACGTCCGTCCGAGGGACGGCACGCACCGACTAATCTCCCTATACCTGTGAAACACCTGGACGACATTTATAGCAGAGACCAGATAACTAGACACGACACCTACACACAGACCCACACACACACACACCCCTAGACCTACACCTACCACACACACACACCACACCCCACCTACCTACCAACACACACACACCCCTAGACCTACACCTACCCACACACACACACACCCCTAGACCTACACCTACCCACACACACACCCCTAGACCTACACCTACCCACACACACACACAAACAGCTCTCAGTCCAAAAGCCTCGAGAAACCTTCAGCACAATTCAGGAGCCAAAGAATGCATCACAGAGCTGTAGATTCGAAGAGAACACACACACACACACACACACACACACTTCGGGCCTACAGCAAGCCGCCAGCCCCAGTTTCCTAGCATCAAATGGACAAAGTGCCTGCAAACACCGCACACTCCCACAGAGTTCACAATGACGAACACAAGGTATAAAACTAATTAAAGTACGTACAGTACTGTTCACCACAACCATCCATTCCAGACCACAGAGCACGAAATTGGTTTAAAAAAAAAAAACCAAACAAAAAACCACGTGCTCGGTCATCGCTAGGCCAAGCGGCGCAAGTCCTACTCGTGTTCGAACGAACGAACGAAGCTCTCGCTTCAAAGTTTGTTTGTGAAACCGATCATCGTTGGCGCCACAAAACGGCCGGAGAATGAAACCTCGACGAGAGAACGTTACAGTACTCAAACCGGACGAGCGACGGTCACAAAAAAATAAAACAATTAAAATTAATAAAACCCACACCGAACGACGTGCCGTGTCCGAATTTGTGTTTTTACACGGAATTTTATCGTTATCGACCACACGGTCAAAAAAAAAACAAATCACGAGGTAATAATAAAACGTGCGGGGTTAAAATTATCAACCGGAGATAACGTGACGAGCCGAAGAAGAGCACGTCGTACGAAAGGAGCGAATTTGGCGCAAACCGGCGCTGAAAGAAACGATTTTTTAAAAAAAAAACACAACCCGAGATACGGGAGAACCGCGTGCGAGGACGCACGGCCGGGTAGAGGGTAGGTAGGGTAGGGTAGGCCTCGCTCGTTCTCACAGGGAGAAGAACCCCCGCTCGGGCCGTCGTCTCGATAAACTCGGGTATGGCTCACCACAAGAGGTGCACGCAAAGCTCGGCAGAACCGAGAGCTGAAGCGTAAAAATCGGGGGGCGACGAACAGTTCGCGCTCGAAACCTCACTCGACGCCCAACGTGGAAGGTTATGGCGGCAAAGCAATAACGTCTCCCCGGATAGGCTAACAAATTTATACCTTGCGATCGTGCGAGCCAATCAGATTGCACTTTACTACGCGGCCCGGCGTTGACCGGTCACGTGCTTGTCGCTTCACCGTTACAGTTACACAGCATCTTGAGAATCTAAACGATTAACGATTAAATTCGTTGAATAATTTTTCACCTTATTTATATACAGT
>CM068957.1:13791607-13838533 GCA_035128595.1 Eptatretus atami
GAACCCACGACCCGAAATCCACGAGCCCACGATCCTGGCTGCTTGACCACCACCACCACGAGGAGCCCCGTAAAAGACCGCAGACCACAATCGCAGACCACCACGACGACAGACCAAAGCAATGGCCACGATGACTCCAGCGACGCACACCAAGAGCAATGGCCACGATGACTGCTCTACTCGAAGACCACTCTACTCTTCCCTTTTGCGAGGTCCGAGGGATTTCTTCCCCTCCCACTCGCCTCCTGATTGGACGGTGGTGAACATCCATCTGGCTGGGCGGGGCCTGAGGTAACTCGTCTCTGATTGGTCGGGGGCGAACATCCATCTGGCTGGGCAGGGCCCCCTGAGATAACTCGTCTTCGGATTGGTCGGGGCTTCTGAGGTACTCCTATTCCTCATTGGTTTGTGAGGCATACCCATCTAGCTGGGCGGAGTCGACCTCACCCCGCCGATGCCCGTGGCCCCGAACATGTGCATAATGGCGATGATGGAGTGAAGGGGAGATTTAATGTAAAAAACCTGACTATAAAGAAACCCGCAGCGCACACATGAAATTAACCCATTAGGCAAGACAGGAGGGACCCTGACTATAAACCCACATACTTATCGAAATAACTGAACTGCTGTCTGTTTGTGTGCAAATGGCTGCCAGATTCGTAACAATGCCACCCGTCAATGCTCCAGCCACACTTGAACCAGCAAATAAAGGAATTCGACGAGTGGAGGATTTCTCCCATTTCTCTCTTATTGAATATTTCTTCAACATTGGTTTTGATATTTTAATTTAAAGTGAGCCAGTGTCGTTCAAGACCTTCACCTGTTCTCTTGTGAGCAAAACATCAATTATTTCAGCTCCTTTTATCTGAATTGTATTGTTGCGGACCCGGTAGTGAACAGCTGTATTGAAAACCTGGAGGCAAGAATGACATTGAAGAGCAAGTGAAAGTTGGTTCCACAAGCAGTAAAATATAGAGGAACAAATAAATGAGTGCAGGTGAGCAGTGATTCTGGATTTCGGTAGTTTCACCAGAAAGGGGTTGATGGTTCACCACGTGTTCCCTGCAGAAACCTGGAGGAGACAAAACATGGAAAGAGCAGTGTTATGTACCGAACAAACGCCTTCACGTCCATATTTCAGTCAAGGAGTAGGCCCGAGTGAAGGACACAGACACCGTGGAACGACGCCATCGCAGGACCCATTTATTTTGCGCACGTGCAGCCTCCCCGCTACATCATGAAGTCATTCAACACAATCCTGCAAGCAGAAGGGGCAAGACCAGACAGGTGGTGGTGTAGAGGACAGAGAGACCACCGACTTGACTACGATGGAGAAGGGATAGGCCCATATAGGCTCAGCTTCATCGTGGAAGATTCCAATAATCTTGAAGGTCCTGGTTTCCACGGGGTCAAGCTGAGGAAGCTGTGAAGTAGGGGGGCCAGTTCAGAGGGGTGGCTGGTTTAAGATCTTAGGGTCTTGATTTTTAACCCCTTATTCTGTTGAATTAACACCAGAGGGTTGACTCAGCCTGTCATCCTTCTGAGGTCGGTGAAATGAGTACCAGTGGACTTGTAATTGGGGCACTGCTTCAGCGGCACAGCCGCATTCCCAGTAATGATTCAACCAGCAACCACAGGCTGCAGACGAAATAATAATTTAAACAAGTGAAATCCTTCAATACAGCGCGTGTGGTGAAGCAAATGAGTACACTAATGTTAAAAATATGCAATTTATGCTTTTTCAGTTGAAAAACAATTAAAAGCGACTTAATATTTGAAATGTAAAAATCTTGTTATTTATTAAGCACCTTTATATAAACAGAAAATGAAATCGTTCGATACAGCGGCAGGAGGCCACAAAAGAATGATAGCATAAGAAAGAACTTAGCTTCACGTCGGCGATCGGCGCGAAATGCGATGGTGGGCGGAAATGACGTCTTTCGGCGCGAAATGCATGGTGGCGGAAATGATGTCTTTCGGCGCGAAATGCGATGTGGCGGAAATGACGTTTCGTTCGTTCGTACATGAGAGGGGCGCGTTTCTTGGTTTTTTTCCCGTCAAGCAATAAATTAAATGGTTTTCACATATATAACAAATTAGTTTCACAAATTTCCATTGAAATAACTCGGGTATTCCGTCAATTCTCGCTATTCTCATCCAGGTTACGCACTGCCATCTACCGGACGGCCATCATTGGCGTTCTTGAGGCACGTGGGGGGGGGGGGGGCAGGGACACTGAGAGTGGTAGACACGGGACATTCAAACTCGTTGCAATTTATACAGCGCACGCGCTGTAACAAGAAGCGAATACTTCGATACGCGCGGCTGGGGGCAGTAAAAGTCTAGGTTAAGAATGAAACAATTTTGCAGTTATAAAATTTAAATGTAGACACGGTGAATTAGCATCATGATGGAAAGATGTGACGTGACAAATTACTCTATTATACCCTCAGATCAAAGGGACGTAGGCGGCCATAAGTGTGACAGAAGACGTGACAGAATAGCCAATTATATAACAGTGCAATGTCGCCGCGCTGTAATGAGAGTTACAATCAACGTCAACAACTAACGGAACAGGAAGATTATCACTTCCTGTTCAGAAAATCAACTTCAACACAAAAAAAATCAACACAGAAAACGATTCAGCAGAAAAAAACGTCGCTCTTCCGCATTAACTCCGCCCACAATCCACCCGGCAATCTCTGCCCACAATCCACCCGCAATCTCCGCCCACAATCCACCGCAATCTCCGCCCACAATCCACCCGCAATCTCCGCCCACAATCCACCCGACAACGCTCTCCGCCCACAATCACCGACAATCTCCGCCCACAATCCACCCGCAATCTCCGCCCACAATCCACCCGGCAATGCATCCGCCCACAATCTCCGCCCACAATCCACCGGCAATCTCCGCCCACAATCCACCCGCCAATCTCCGCCCACAATCCACCAGCAATCTCCGCCACAATCACCAGGAATCTCCGCCCACAATCACCAGGCAATCTCCGCCCACAATCCACCCGGCAATCTCCGCCCACAATCACCAGCAATCTCGCCCACAATCCACCAGCAATCTCCGCCCACAATCCACCAGGCAATCTCCGCCCACAATCCACCAGGCAATCTCCGCCACAATCCACCAGGCAATCTCGCCCCACAATCCACCCGGCAATCTTCCGCCCACATCACACCCAACAATAAGTGTGACAGAAGACACAGGACAGAATAGCCAATTATATAACAGCCGCGCTGTAAAAATGGCCAAGAGAGGCTGTTTGGTGTATGGCTCCACAGAATGAATGCCTGCATTATTAGGCGGTGTATTTCCGTCGATTCGTGTAGTGTTGCTGGTCCATTTTAAATATTTTGGAGGAAAAAAAAAACTACAAAAGTTAAATTAAATATGAATCTGTATGTGGATTCGATATATAAATTTAAATTAATGTAGCTTCGCTGCTCGAATCCTCCGCTTTGGGGCCGAATCATTGGTGTTGACGGAAATGTCGGTGCGGTCAGTTTCCGGGCGGTTTTACATCCGTCGGTATTCGATGTTTCGCGTGAGTCTGGGGTTCCTTGGAAGGAAAGTCTGAGGAGATTTATTTTTTTAATGATATTCGCGGTGAAAGTCTCTCTTGTGATTTCAACGCTCGGACGAGTGCTCGAGTTGTATTGTGTTGCCGAGCGAAGGGTAACTCGGGAATACTGTATTTGTTTCCGTCGGCAGGGATGTCCGCGCATCTTAGTCCCGCGAAATCTCGCTTAGGCCCATAGTTATGGGACAGAATAGTTCGGTGCAAGACGTGGTGAGCAAGCTTCCCGAGAATGCGCGGAATCGGGCCTTGCTGTTTTACAATATCGGAAACCTGTCACACGGACAGTTTCTGAGGAAGGTGGAGGAGCTCGATGAAACGTGAGTCCCATTTAATCCTCAAGGCGAGACGGTGTGTGATTTTATCGGAACCATCACTCTTTTACTGGTGTGTCGCTTTTCATCGTCTCAACTGTTCACGTCATTGTGTTTATCATATTACTTTTCTGGTAAAATGGCGGAACGGTAAATATGTATATACATATATAGTATATATTACTATATTAACATATACGACACATATATTTATAATATAATATATATATACTATACATATAACACACATATATATATATATAATATATATATATATATATATACACATATATTGTTGTGGTTTCTCGCCGCGCCGGCGTGCGGACGACCGCTTCAAGCCAATGGCGGCCGCTCTCGCCCACCGAACGGACAATCCAGTCGCAGCCTTCTGGATCAAACGCCGGAATCCCGCTACGGGTGTGTTTTTGGGTGCACACCACAGCCTAGTCAACACTCTACCCGCGCGACAGGGTCAATCGCCGAATTGTCGATATACTAATTAATTGCGCGGGCAGACTACCGAGAGACTGTACCTCAACGGGGCCACTTGGAAACGAGCCGCTTAAGCAGCTCGCTTCGTTTTGGGATAACCGAGCAGGGTATTATCGCGCAGCCCCGTTGGACCCGATCACTTTATCGCTATTTAAAACCATCTATATTCCGAACGCAGAACGGCAGCTCAATTTAGGGAAGAGGACGCAACGACGGGTTAACATTTGAACAAGCACATTTATTTGCACACCACGTATGCAATTATGCAAGGCCGAGCACGGCAAGTACACAACCAACAAAAGCAATGCAAAAGAGCTACTACCGTCCATCTATTATGTACACCACTTAACAGTTCTACTTACGGACATGGCGCCACAACGTTCATTCAAAAGCAACAAAGAGAAACCCCAGGAAAGATTAAGGGTAGACTGGACCACTAGGGTCTTTATTTCACGGAGCTGTGATGACCGCAGAAGCTCGCGAGGCCGGGCTGGTTACCTTCACCTTCGAGGTGCCTCGCTGGGGTGACCCCGACGTCCCGTCCTCAGGCAGCTGTCGTGAGCGCGGTCCGGCCCAGGCCCTGTCCGACGGCCTGGTGATTCTGGGCCCAGCCGGCAACGCCTCAGAGGAACGAACGGGTCTTTTGCTCTTTCAGAGTTGATGCTCTCTTTTAAGAGCCCGTCCGTCCCTCAGCGCTGCTCGGACTGTCCCGAAGCCCGATCACCTCGGACCGTTCGATGCTGGCTGGCGACCTCTCCCCACGTCCCGCACAACGAACGCGCAGTTCTGCGCGGCACGGCAGGCTTGGCCGCGCTCTCCACTCCCGTCTCCTCGGCGAACCCAGACCTTCACTGCCCTCCATCGTACCTTGGTCTTCACACACACCAAACCCGACCGACTGCACTGAACTGGCGCTCTGCGCGCCTTTTTATAGGGTCGTGAGGCGAGGTTTGATCTCCACTCTTTCACCTCTGACCCCCACTGGCTCCGCCCCTCTTGCTTTTTAAAATAATTAATTTGCATTTTATTGCATGAAATAGGTATTTGATACATCAGAAAAACAGAACTTAATATTTGGTACAGAAACCTTTGTTTGCAATTACAGAGATCAGACGTTTCTATAGTTCTTAACCAGGTTTGCACAGACTGCAGCAGGGATTTTGGCCCACTCCTCCATACAGATCTTCTCCAGATCCTTCAGGTTTCAGGGCTGTCGCTGGCAACACAGACTTTCAGCTCCCTCCAAAGATTTTCTATTGGGTTCAGGTCTGGAGACTGGCTAGGCCACTCCAGGACCTTGAGATGCTTCTTACGGAGCTACTCCTTAGTTGCCGGCTGTGTGTTTGGGTCGTTGTCATGCTGGAAGACCAGCCACGCCCCATCTTCAATGCTTTCTTGTTGAGGGAAGGAGGTTGTTGGCCAAGATCTCACGATGCATGGCCCCATCCATTCTCCCCTCAATACGGTGCAGTCGTCCTGTCCCCTTTGCAGAAAAGCATCCCCAAAGAATGATGTTTCCACTCCATGCTTCACGGTTGGATGGTGTTCTGGGGTTGTACTCATCCTTCTTCTCCTCCAAACCGGCGAGTGGAGTTTAAACCAAAAAGCTCCATTTTGGTCTCATCAGACACATGACCTTCTCCCATTCTCCCTCTGGATCATCCAGATGGTCATTGGCAAACTTCAGACGGGCTTGGACATGCGCTGGCTTGAGCAGGGGACCTTGCGTGCGCTGCAGGATTTTAATCCTTGACGGCGTAGTGTGTTACTTATGGTTTTCTTTGATACTGTGGTCCCAGCTCTTTCAGGTCATTGACCAGTCCTGCCGTGTAGTTCTGGGCTGATCCCTCACCTTTCTCATCATCATTGAGGCTCCACGAGGTGAGATCTGCATGGAGCCCAGACCGAGGGAGATTGACTGTTATCTTGAACTTCTTCCATTTTCTAATAATTGCGCAACAGTTGTTGCTTCTCACCAAGCTGCTTGCCTATTGTCCTGTAGCCATCCCAGCCTTGTGCAAGTCTACAATTTTGTCCCTGATGTCCTTAGACAGCTCTCTGGTCTTGCCATTGTGGAGAGGTTGGAGTCTGATTGATTGAGTGTGGACAGCTGTCTTTTATGCAGATAACGAGTTCAAACAGGTGCAGTTAATACAGGTAATGAGTGGAGAATGGGAGGGCTTCTTAAAGACAAAACTAACAGGTCTGTGAGAGCCGGAATTCTTACTGGTTGGTAGGTGATCAAATACTTATTTCATGCAATAAAATGCAAATTAATTATTTAAAAATCATACAATGTTATTTTCAGGATTTTTGTTTTAGATTCCATCTTTCACAGTTGAAGTGTACCTATGTAAAAATTACAGACCTCTACGTGCTTTGTAAGTGGGAAAACCTGCAAAATCGGCAGTGTATCAAATACTTGTTCTCCCCACTGTATGTATATATAATCATGTGTGTGTGTGTGTGTGTGTGTGTGTACAGCACGTTTGTTTTAACCAGAGCAGGATGTTTGAGCTCGTTTTGGAATGCTTGATGACACCGTCGTGTCTTGGGGCTGGACTCGTGCTGGGATATACAGCATGTCGATCTCTGTGTGTTGCTGCAGGACAAGGAGGTTGACGAAAGGACAAGATAAGCAGCTGTTCTATGAAATCCAACCGAGATCTGATGAAACTGCTCTCTGGAAGATGACGGTCCGAATTATATGTACAAAGGTATGGACTGTCACCAATGATTTGAACTTCTTGATCTACTCTTGATTGATATCTGTAGTTGATCATCTGGTCTGTTTTGTCCTCAATGTGAAGGTAGGGCTTTCGATGGGGATTGTGGAAGCGTCACGCATCCTGAACTTGCACCAGTTTATGGCGCTGCACCATGAGGTCGTGTGCCAAACGGCCAGCCTGCCTGAACTCTGTCCAAGCTCAGGCGCGACCACGTCCGCTGATGCTTGTGGTGACGACTCGGCAGAAGGTTCCTGTCAGGCTTCCATTTGGATGGGTCGGTGAGTGCAAGACCAGTACGTGTCGTTTCTTTCACAGGTGCTTAGTGTTGCTGTGAACAACTTGCTGAAAGAATTAACTCGTCATTTTCTGTGATGCTCATTACCCCACGGCCCGCACCCGCGAAGCGAAAAGCAGGGTGAAGCAGTTGGTTCATTTTGTCAGTCAGTCTGTCTACAAACGTCAGTTTATGGTCTGGGAAGAACTTGATTTTGATTGGATGTGATATCGTGAACCTGAATCGGAAAATGAACCTGCACTTTGACCGTACTTTGGCTCTGGATTTGTTCCCATCGCACATGCACGCAAAAGGAATGAGATAGATTAATTTTTTTATTATATTTCCCCCTCCCCCCCCCCCCCCAAAGTCTGGAGTCAAAATTAAAAATCAGTCCAAACAGGAAATTTACTGTTTTTAAAGACGTTATTAAGGACACAAACAGGCATGAAGAACGAATAGAATGTGTTCGAGTATTGTAAGAAGAACTAGGTAAAACGGCAGTGAAACCTGGAATTAATTTATTTATACGCCTTTCAACCTTTCATTTAAATTGCATTATATATTATATAGTGAACACCACAGAACACAAATTGTCTTCTTAATACCTCCAATAACCTCGAGTTTTGTAGTACTTCGACATGTTCTGTAGGGTGGTGTATGTAATGTGAGTCGTCGAGTACAGCCCTTGCGAAGTGTGCGTAATGAGAGGGTGCAGTATTGGGGTGAGGAAGCGGCCACCAATGTGGCTATGTACGATTCTGATTGTTGCTACATTTTATGGTAATCAATAAAACCTCCATCTCCTAAACTGTGACTCAACGTTGCCTTATTACAGTGCATAAGGGTGGTATATAAGACTGCTTCAGTAGTGCTAAACTTCTGGATTTTGGGAGTTTTTTTTAACCATCAATAAAATCCTTATTTTATTTAAATTGAAGGATGGATACTTGAACACTGTGTGGGATATCATGTTCTATGAACTCTCTGGTTTAATGCTGTAAAGTTCCTGGGAGGTGAGTGCATTGCATACCGCTCCTTCCCAATTCCATATCCAGATGATGCATGACGTCATCGCCGGGCACCAAAGGAAGGAGTACCTGTACTCATTTTTCACTCCATTTTTAGGTCATTTCCAATGACCTAATAATATTGGTGAGAGAAAGGGTAATATGGGTCCGTCCGTCCGTCCGTTCACAATGAAGTTGAAGCGGGAGATCTGGTCATTAGTGATCCTGATAGAGGTCGATGAGACGTACACGATGGTATGACTTTCAAGGTCACCGAAGGTCAAGGTCACGAGGCCTTTGAAGTTGCGAAATGACGATTTTCAAATTCTATCTCCTCCGCCATTTCTCAAGCGATCTTGAATTTGATTGCAGCATATGAATCTATGGGACAATATCTAAATTTTGATCGGGCCGGATTTTCGATATTCGCTTTCGTTTTCGTGTCACGTGACTTTAAATTTGGCAAAAATGCGAAAATGACGATTTCCATGCGAAAATGACGATTTTCAAAATCTATCTCCTCCTACATTTCTCAAGCAATCTTGAATTTGATTGTGGCATATGAATCTATGGACAATATCTAAATTTGTTGGCCGGATTTTCGATATTCGCTTTCGTTTTCGTGTCACGTGACTTCAAAGTTGGCAAAAAATGGAAATGCCGATTTTCAAAATCTATCTCCTCCTACATTTCTCAAGCAATCTTGAATTTGATTGTGGCATATGAATCTATGGGACAATATCTAAATTTGGTCGGGCCGGATTTTCGATATTCTCTTTCGTTTTCGTGTCATGTGACTTCAAATTTGTCAAAAAATGCGAAAATGACGATTTTCAAAATCTATCTCCTCCTACATTTCTCAACAATCTTGAATTTGATTGTGGCATATGAATCTATGGGACAATATCTAAATTTGGCCAGGACGGATTTTCGAATTTCGCTTTCGTTTTCGCGTCACGTGACTTCAAAGTTTGCAAAAACTGCCCTACTTCAGGAGGCTATATATTTTCTCGCAGAGATGACCGTCACTCCCGCACGGGGGTAATTTTGTTTTGTTTTGTTTGTCCGGGTGATATCTCAGCCATCCTTTAAGCTAGGAAGCTGGCATTTGGGGACAAAAGTGAAGATGTGCTTTGGCAAAGACACTATTTTATTTTATTTTTTGATTCATCAATTAATTGATTACTTAATTATCATCAATTTATTAGTTCCTTATTTATTTTATTTCTCATCCTGGTAATATTTCAGGCACCTTTTGAGCTCGGAAGGTGATATTTGGACATGATGGTGAACAGGTGATTTGGCTCTAAAGAGTATTTTTGATTTGTTGATTCATCAATTAATTATTTACTTTTTCGATTAATTACTTAAATTTCAAAAAGTTACAGATTTGGATGAAACAGTGGTGGTTAGGGTATGCTTTTAGCCAATTGATTAAGAAATTAATTATATTACGATTATTATTTATTTGTTTTAATTATGCAATTAATCAATTTCAATGTACACCGCATCCTCCCAATTCTGACTCCACGTACTGCAAGGCGGCATCGCCAGCCGCCCTGGTGATGTCGCGCACTGGAGTATTTATTTATTTATTCACTTGGTATGAGGGCGGTATACTTTGAATGTACCGCAACTTGTCTTTCTTTTTTGTTTGGAAGGGTGGAGAAGCTTACCGATGGGGAGGAGTGCTGTATCTGCATGGATGGACGTACTGACGTCATCCTGCCATGCATGCACAGTTTTTGCCACCATTGCATCGACAAATGGTGAATATGACATTCCCATACTGAACACTGAAAGGGGTGTTCCCACCCCACCTCCCACTTCCCCACTCAGCTTTCCCCATTCACAAAGTGGAGCATGAATCTGTTATAGATGCTGCTTTAGGCTGATGTTCTGTGGTCCAGGTCTGAATCTCACTCACTCTCACTCTCACACACACACAAACTGTGAAATTAAATGAACTATGTCATGATGGCATGCCACCTCATCATTTCCTACACAAACGTTTTTGTTTTCCATTTGCATTGTGGAGAGCAACACAACAAATCAAGATTTGTAAGAGTTGAAGTAACTTTTACCAAAACCAAACCACAGATGTACGACTCAAATCAGTGACTTGGACTCAGCTTTTTTGTTGTTGTTGCTGTTGCTAATATATTTTGCATTCAGTACTGTACTTGAGGACTCGACTCCAGCTCTGGTGTCAAGTTCAAGAATGGGAACAACTTTTGTCAGGAAGGAGTAGGGTAGGTGGAAAAAAGGGGAAATTCATGTCATCAAGCAATCCAAATTGAGCTCAAACATTCTGATCTGGTTGAAACATACTGTGTGTGTGTACATTGGAGCCGGAAACAATAATTGCACATATACCTCACCACCATTTTACCGTTAAAGTAGTTTGATAAACACAATGACGTCGACAGTCCAGCCCAAGCTACACGCTGGTAAAAAGTAATGTTTCCGGTGCAGGTTAAATGTGAGATAATATTGTGATGTGGCCGTTCATCGGTGGCGATCTTCACGACCCACATGGCCCATTTTGAATAACGGTCTTTGTGGCCACAAACTGTACTCACCATGAACGAGCAATGACTGAGTTTCTCACCCTTCTCATTTATAATAATTATAAGTTCGGTTTTATTAACATAAGAAACATACAAGACCACAGTCCGAAGACTAAAACGGTCGTGTTTACAACAACATCAAAAAAAATCGATTTACATTTTATGGCATTTCAAAATCAATCGCAAGCATACAAACAAATTATTCACCAAATGGGTCATTAAATTACAAATAAGTGTACAAGGTATACAAGTATCAGAAAAACCAGATAATTTCTTACATTTAAGAGACGTTAAAAGGTTGAAAACATTGAATAATTATACATATATAATTATATTGTTACGGCTCTGGAAATTCGCAAACACCATAGAGTCCCGTAGGTGAGATATATTTCTTAAGTACATGTTGTAGTTAGCCCAAACCCATTGTATAGAGGAATAATTGATTCATTCGGCTGCGATCCTTTGAGTTAGGCGTTTTTTGTTCTACCTTTGTTTTTGAGCCACCCACGCCAACAACAACAACAACGCCAGCAGCAAAAACCTACCTTCACCACTCGCTACCGCAAACCTCACATCACCGCCATACAAACAGCACCATGGCCATCGGACACGCCGAAAACCCTCCACCACCTTCTCCTACGGCCATTCCCGCACCACCTGTGGGCGCCGAGCGTCGAGCTGTCTTCAGCGAGACACGCGAGACGCGAGTGCAGATGGCGGTTTTCTGAGGAGAATTCGGATCAGAATGATGCACGCCCACATCTGATCAACCCAATCAGGAAGCGCGGGCGCTAGGCCCCCTCCAGACGCGCCTGACGAAAATCGGCATATGCAAATTTGAGGATCAGGAATGATCCACGCCCTTTTTCTCCGTCCAATCGGCGAGCGTGGCTCCGCCCCTGAGGTCGTTTGGATCCGATAATTTGCATATGGTGGTTCCCGAAGCCGAAAAAAGGCGAGCTCAGTGAGGAGCTCGAGCAGTATCGTGGAGCAGATCGTGAGGAGTATCGAGGAGTGTCGGTGGAGCAGCCAGTTGAGCAGCATTGAGCAGTATCGTGGAGAGATCGTGAGAGTATCGAGGAGTGTCGTGTGGAGCAGCCAGTTGAGCAGTATCGTGGGGCGAAGCCAGTAGAGCAGGATCGTGAGCAGTATCGGTGGAACAGGAGATCGGCGAGGCGAGATCGGTGGGGCAGACGGCTGCGGAGGCGAACGCTGAGGTGGACCTGGAGGCTCGCGTCGCGGGATTCGAGCGAGCCAGCCATACTCCCTCCCCAGAGCATCAACAATTCCCCCTTTTCCCCGCGCTGAGAGAGTGAGACAAGGGGCCCCGTTCCCACCCACACCACAGGTGCCCACGGAACGCCGTGCAGCGACATTCTGCGGCTCGCCACGAGGCGCGGGTAGGACCCTTCGGTCTCGTGGGCCTGGCCGCTCATCCAGGTCCCACGCGCATTAGGCCCACGGGCCCAGTCTGACTCCCTTGCTTGAGGGGTCTTTTCTTTGCTTCGGTGTGAATGCGTGTTGTGGCGCCGTGTCTTGTAAGTAGTAACTGTATAAGTGGTCCGTGTGTCGTGTAGTCGGTTTTAACTTCTCTTATATGTTGCATTTCTTTTGTTCAATGTGATATATGTGCGATCGCTTATTGTGATGTAAATACATGCTGTTTGCTTTACGTGTGCTATAGGTGTGCTCCGTGTGCCGGAAATAAATGTGCATTGTGTGAACTGTTTTCCCGTTTCGCTTCGTCTTTTCTTAATTGAACCTCCATCCTGCTTCACGTAAAGGGTTCGTAGTGGTGCAAAACGCCCGGTAAATAATCTGAACCGTCGAGGTCGACGATAACACCGCTCGTTATCCCGATAGCACGAACGGCCCGCCCAGCGGCCGTGTCCGGAGTCGACCTGCGGCGAGTACGATCGCCCGGTTTACCATCCGCGTGGGTACTTAGGTAGGTCGAATTTGGCGAACACACCCTATCCTACGCGGGTGGCCGATTGGCACGATTGTGGTGAGGTCGAAAGGCCCACCCGTGACTGGATCCGGCGTTAGCCGGGAGGGTCACGACTGAATTGTCCGTCCGGTGGGCGAGGCGGTCGCGGTTCGAGTCGGCGTGCCGATCGCACGCCGACGGGCGCGAATTCGCAACACTGGTGTACAGGAGTGTGATTCAAATCCCTCCCGTCTCCAAGCTAAATTCATAGGGAATCGGTCAGGAGGAGCGACCCCCGATTCCCTCTAAATTACGAGCGATTAAATTAACCCCTTACGTGGAATAAGATGGCGTCTCAAGGCGAGCGGGTGCCGGGGTAGAAATGTATATGTGTAGTGATGTAGAATCCATGGTCCAGGATGTAGACCCCGAGCAGGACATTGGTGTGCAGGAACAGTTTCCCCCCAAACGAATCCAGGGCCCGAAATGGTGCGGCGCGGCAGAGGCCGCGGTGTAATAACACCTCCCCTCCCCCTGCCACCAAAACCCCCCGATCCTGGCCGCATCGGCTCAGCTGAGTGCACCCGACATGGCCCGCTATTCGCCATGCTGGCAGAAATGAACGAAAAAATGGATGGAAACGCACGCGAAAATAAGGAGTGAACAAGCAGATGGAAACAAACTCACTCGAAATGAAAACGAATAAAAGGAGTGAACAAGCAGATGGAAACAAACCACAAACAATGGAAGGAATGAATAACGAAATGAACGGCAAAATGGATGGAATGAACGAAAAAATGGATGGAAACGCACTCAAAATGGAAACAAACAAAACGAAATGAAGGAAGAAATAAAAGAAATGCGGGGTGAAACGCAGCAAATGGGCCGAAGCCTGCAGGCGGGCATGAAGGAAAACGAAGTGCGTAATGGCGACGCCACGTGTGGGAGCGAACGAGCTGGGAGGGGTGCAACGGTTGTCAGGCCCGCGTAAAGCGGGTGAGAAAAAATAATCCGGGAGACGTGTTGGGCGAGAAGCGTGGAGGGACGGAAAAAGTGACGGTAACCGAAGGGAAAAATTAATTGGGTGACGGAGACGTGCACGAAGGAAATAAAAATAGTGGAGTGTGAGAAAAGACTTCAAGACATGACGAAGAGAGTTGATAAGCTGGGACTGGAGGTAAAACTGAGACAGAGGAACTGGGAAGACGGATAGACAAACACAAGGGGAAGCCGGAAGAACATTAGAAGCCAAAGCAAAGTTGGAGTGTGCGGAGATGAGAAAGGAATTGGAAAAGAAAGTTTCTGAGTTAACAAAACGAGCTGAGGATGTTGAGAGAGGAAAGAACGAGAACGGAGAATAAACGTTAAGGAACCACGCTGTACAGTCCAACAGCTGGAAGCGAAGGCCAGATTAAAGAATGGAGGCAAGAAAGAGTAATGATGGAAGAACGAATGAGACAGAAGAAGGAAATCGATCAATGGAAGGAAACCACGAGATTGCAGAATGAGGAACAAGAAAGACAGTGGAATAGGAAATACAAAGAACAAGGAATGAGACAGGAGAAAGAAATCTGTCAGTTGAAAGAAATAACGAGATTGCAGAACGAGGAACAAGAAGACAGTGAATAGAAAACTGAAAGAGTATGAATTGAAACTGAACGACAAAAGGAAAAAAATAAGTTGGAATACGAGGAGAAAATGAAGGAGCAAGGAATGAAGCAGGAAGGAGAAATCAGGAGATTGAAGGACACAACGAGATGGAGAGGGAAGAACGAGAGGAACAATGGGATAGACAAACAAAGAACATGAAGCCGAGGTTGACCAATTGAAAGAAAAGGAGGCTGGAGTGCGAAGAGGTAGACAAGAACAGCGAATGAAACACAAAAAGGAAATTAACCACATGAAGAAAACCATGAAACTGCAGAAGGAAGGCACGAGAAGAAACAAGGAAGAGTAATGAGCAGCAGCAACTGAAACACAAGAAGGAGATTAACCAAATGAAGCAAACCATGAAACTGGAGAAGGAGGACAGGAGAGGAAGCAAGGAAGGGTAATGAGAGAACAGCGAATGAAGCACAGGAAGGAATGGGCCAATTGAAAGAACGATGAGATTGGAAAATGAGGAGCATGAGGAGAGTGGGAGAGAAAACAAAAACTATACGAGTTTGAAATTAATGAACTGAAGGAGAGAATGAAATTGAAGCCAGAGAGATGGAAAACTCCAGCAAGAAACAGAAACTAATAGATGTATAGAGACCAGGAGATAGAGAAATAGAGGAGAGACTGCATGATAATGACGGGGTTAAAGGACAGAACACACACACACAGAGGTAGTGGAGGATAATGGGGGAGCTCGCGGACTGGGTAGAGACCCGGTGTGAGCAGCTGGATGGCTGCCTCCAGGAACGAGGGAGGGAGTATGCCCCCTTGAGGCGAATCACGACCAGGTGGGTTCGGTCGTGCCAAGCGGAGTTGAAGGGACGAGTGCTGGGGATAGGTGCACGTGTAGCTTGGGGGTATAGAGGCCCGGGAACCCTTGTGGGGACACGAATCCCCAGTGTGGTGGTGCAGGGGTGTGCGTTTGCGAGTGTGCGGAGATGCGTGCTTCCGGCACGCATGGTGTGAGCGAGACCCCCTGGGCAGGTGAAGGTTGGGTGTGAGTGAGAGGTCGTGTGAGGGAGACCGTGTGTGTGAGGTCTCTGTATGTGAGGGAGATGTCGGTCGGCATGCGTGAGCATGCAGCGCGCGTCTCCCGGTGTGAATGGGAGTGTGTTGGAGTGGAGTCTGTGCGTCGTAACACGCAGGTGTGCGTGGGTGGAACGGAGACGACGGCGACAGAGGGACAAAAGCCGGGTAGCGCCGTAGCTGTTGTGGGGACCGCGCCGGTTCACCCAGCAGCGAGCGCGCGGTCCGTGCTGTGCAACGCACGAGACCCCCACGTGCTCGCTTGCGGGAGTGAAGCCCGGTCCGGAAACGCCAGCGGTGGATTTGCCGATCCCGCGACGGACAAAGTTTAGGCAGGATACGGATTTGACCGGATGGGTTCTCCACGCGAGCTTGTGTGAAGCTCCAACGGGCAGAGCACATGTGTTCGCGTGGGGAGCCCCTCGGAGTGCGAGGTTTCTTTTGGGGGTGCGCAGGGTGACGTCATGGCTGCACGAGGGTTGGAATCCGGCAGGAGGGTGAATCCCTGCCGGATGTACCGTCCAAGAGGACGAGGTGCACGTGCAGCTGCATGACGTCACGGCAAGGTGCAAAGTGCGCGAGCTGTGAGTTGCCGCGCTGGTGCTGCGCATAATTGGAAATACAAAATTAACGGAAGCAAGCCTCGCTTTCGGGTGAACAGGATTCCCTGGGCAAGGGTGAAAGACCCCCTTACCTGGGCACAGGATGGAACTAGTTAGGGGGAAGGTTAGTGTTAGTTAGACCGGCTCCATGGGGCAGGGTAAGTCCTCATGGGGCCCGTGGAATGGAATAGGTAGAGGATTTAGATGAGCTTTAGGTAGGGAATGGAATTTTAGGATTTGGGGACAGTGACAGACTGTGGATGTGTAGCGGGACGTAGCTTAGCTACGTAGTGTTAAATGGAACGTGCTGTAGTGTAAGGACGACGTGGGAGCACGAGTTAGTTTGGGGAGGTAGATAGAAGGATGCAGGATTCAGCGATGTGTGTGTTGGAAAGTTGTGAGGTGAGTACATGATGAGTGAGTGAGGCCAGCGGGTCTGTGTGAGTGGAGCGAATGTGGAATGCATGGTGCGATGAGTGATGGGGGGAGGAGTGACTCCCGCCCAAGGACCCCGGGTGTCAGAGTAAAGTGAGTTAGTGGGTTAGTTAAATTGAAGAATGGAGGTCGTTTTGCTGTTGGTGGGAGTGTAGGCTCGAAACCCATTTGGAGGGGTGCAGGAGCCCTGTTGACGGGCTGGAGCGTGGCTGCGAACGGTGAGTATCGCTGAGTGGGACCCGGGCACCGGCTAGTCGGCCGTGGTAGGCCAAGGGCCCATGGGGGGCCGGGTTAGCGTAGTGGGCACGGGTGCGCCGCTTGGTGCGGGGCCCGGAGCGCCGTTGGCCGCGTGGCAGTGTCGTGGGCACGGGTGACCCTCGGAAAGGGGCCCGGGCGCCAGCCTGCCAGTGTGCGTTTCAGGGGAGTTGCCATGGGGGCACTCCCCGGTGTTTAGGAGCTGGTAGGCTCGGAGGCAGTGTAGTGCCCGGGGGTGCCATTGTTGGAGATTCGGCAGAGGGTCGTGCCTGCCAAAGGGAGCCACGCGTCCCAGCCACGAAACCGTGCAAGGGCAGAGGGAAAATTAGAGGCGAGGCCGAAATTTGAGTGGACACCAACACAGGCGACGGGAATCTGGGTTTTTAGAACCAATAGATTAAGCGAGAGGCGCTTGTTTAAAGCCCGGGTAGTTTAAAGGTAAATGGTTAGGGTAGATTAGGAAGTGTACCCCTCCGCACCATCCATCCCTTCGCTCTCGTTGTGGGCCGCTGGACCCACCTTGGGTTAGATCGCTGAGATCTGGGGAGGCCATCTTGAGGCTTGGTTGGGCCTCGGCACAGGACGCTAGCTCTCCCTTATTCCCCTCCGGGAAGGGAACGTAGGGGTTGGGAGTAGGCATGGTGACAGAATAGGTTAGCCGAACAAGGACGATAAAGGGGGTTAGGGGACGATTTATAGTGATAAAGAGGATGAAAATAAAAACGACAAAAAAATTAGTTGGGGCTAAATTGGGTTTTGACAAATTAAGGGAGTGGGTATGGACAGTGACAGGCAAAGGCGATAGGTTGGGAGGGAGACAGTAGGTAGGTCCGAGCCCGCCTTCTGAGTGGCCAGCACCACCGCACTCCCTCCACCAACCTCCACGGCACGGCGAGAGGCGGCCCACTTAATCGGCAGCTGTTGTTTTGCTGCAAGGCTGTGCCGCCGGATCGTCTGCAGCTGTGCTTCAAGGCCTGTGCCGGCCCGTTCGTCCGCCGGCTGTGTTTGCCTGCAGCGGCCTTTTTTTCTGCAGGCTGTGTTTGCCTGCTCACCTTTGCCATGCCTTGCCTGCTGCCCTTGCTTTGGCCCATGCCCACTGCCCTCATCAGTTTGTCCCGTTCTGTTTTGATTTGCCCCCCTTGTTCATTGCCATGTGCGCCAGGATCCGCAAGCAACAGTTTGCAAGCTGCAGGAACTGTCCTGTTGGCAGCTGCAACACGGGCCTGCAGTGGCGGCCCGTGCACCGGTTCTCTTTTGACTCTCCTTTTTCCTGCAGAGTCCATTGATCCTGGCCATGGTTTAGTGTAAAATTGTAAGTTAAGGTGTTAAGTTGTATTGTAAATATGAGTGCGCCCCCGGCATGTATGTGTTAGCGCCGGCAATTTTATTTAAGTCGTCTGTATGAGTGAGTTTGTTTAGTTAGTTACTCAGCCCTCAGGTTATTTATTTTGGGGACACGAATACCATGAATGTCGCACTCAGGGATCCGTAGGTAAAACGTACTAGGGGAGAACTACACATGATGGCACCACGATAATTTGACGACTCGGGACGAGTCTGTAAAAAGGGGAGGGGGTAGTGTTACGGCTCTGGAAATTCGCAAACACCATAGAGGTCCCGTAGGTGAGATATATTTCTTAAGTACATGTGTAGTTAGCCCAAACCATTGTATAGAGGGAATTAATGTGATTCATTCGGGCTGCGATCCTTTGAGTTAGGCGTTTTTCTGTTCTACCTTTGTTTTGAGCCACCCACGCCAACAACAACAACAACGCCAGCAGCAAAAACCTACCTTCACCACTCGCTACCGCAAACCTCACATCACCGCCATACCAAACAGCACCATGGCCATCGACACGCCGAAAACCCTCCACCACCTTCCTACGGCCATTCCCGCACCACCTGTGGGCGCGAGCGTCGAGCTGTCTTCAGCGAGACACGCGAGACGCGAGTGCAGATGGCGGGTTTTCTGAGGAGAATTCGGATCAGGAATGATGCACGCCCACATCTGATCCACCCAATCAGGAAGCGCGGGGCGGAGGCCCCGCCTCCAGACGCGCCTGACGAAAATCGGCATATGCAAATTTGAGGATCAGGAATGATCCACGCCCCTTTTTCTCCGTCCAATCGGCGAGCGTGGCTCCGCCCTGAGGTCGTTTGGATCCGATAATTTGCATATGGTGGGTTCCCGAAGCCGATAAAAAGGCGAGCTCAGTGAGGAGCTCGAGCAGTATCGTGGAGCAGATCGTGAGGAGTATCGAGGAGTGTCTGTGGAGCAGCCAGTTGAGCAGCATTGAGCAGTATCGTGGAGAGATCGTGAGGAGTATCGAGGAGTGTCGGTGGAGCAGCCAGTTGAGCAGTATCGTGGGCGAAGCCAGTAGAGCAGGATCGTGAGAGTATCGTGGAACAGGAGATCGGCGAGGCGAGATCGGTGGGGCAGACGGCTGCGGAGGCGAACGGCTGAGGTGGACCTGGAGGCTCGCGTCGCGGATTCGAGCGAGCCAGCCATACTCCCTCCCAGAGCATCAACAATTCCCCCCTTTTCCCCCGCGCTGAGAGAGTGCGACAAGGGGCCCGTTCCCACCCACACAGCAGGTGCCCACGGAACCGCCGTGCAGCGACATTCTGCGGCTCGCACGAGGGCGCGGGTAGGACCCTCGGTCTCGTGGGCCTGGCCGCTCATCCAGGTCCCACGCGCATTAGGCCCACGGGCCCAGTCTGACTCCCTTGCCTTTGGAGGGTCTTTTCTTTGCTTGGTGTGAATGCGTGTTGTGGGCGCGTGTTCTTGTAAGGTAGTAACTGTATAAGTGGTCCGTTGTGTCGTGTAGTCGGTTTTAACTTCTCTATATGTGCATTTCTTTTGTTCAATGTGATATATGTGCGATCGCTTATTGTGATGTAAATACATGCTGTTTTGCTTTACGTGTGCTATAGGTGTGCTCCGTGTGCCGGAAATAAATGTGCATTGTGTGAACTGTTTTCCCGTTTCGCTTCGTCTTTTCTTAATTGAACCTCCATCCTGCTTCACGTAAAGGGTTCGTAGTGGGTGCAAAACGCCCGGTAAATAATCTGAACCGTCGAGGTCGACGATAACACCGCTCGTTATCCGATAGTACGGAACGGCCCGCCCCAGCGGCCGTGTCCGGAGTCGACCTGCGGCGAGGTACGATCGCCCGGTTTACCATCCGCGTGGGTACTTAGGTAGGTCGAATTTGGCGAACAACCCTATCCTACGCGGGTGGCCGATTGGCACGATTGGTGGTGAGGTCGAAAGGCCCACCCGTGACTGGATCCGGCGTTAGCCGGGAGGGTCACGACTGAATTGTCCGTCCGGTGGGCGAGGCGGTCGCGGTTCGAGTCGCGTGGCCGATGGCACGCCGACGGGCGCGAATTCGCAACAATATATTGAAATGTATGACAATGCAGAGCAGATTGTAGAGAATGAGGACTTCTGACAAAACAATAAGATTGCACCTTATTCTATTGTGAATTTAACAATGCACTAGAGTAGGAGACTGTAGCTCCGAGTTCTCACTTGTGGGATGGGGATCTGGTGTGAGTTTCTCATCGGCATTTGGGATCATTCTTGGTGTCCATGGGGCAGTAAATTACAATGACTGGTAGAAAGAAGGAGCGATTTTGCGAAGTTGGTGAGGATGTCGATTCCCTTCGCAGCAAGGGAGGTGACAGTAGAAGCCAGAAGTCGAGCGATGTCGTGATGTCGCTCGGGAAAGGCGATCACACAGACAGCTTTTCGTTGAACTCTCTCAATTCTAGCCGATCGCTGCATCGTTCGGCAGGGGCACCGGATTCCAAAAGGGGGCAGATGTACATAGTGTAAGTAAACACCAAATCAGCTGTTGGACCTTTGTGGGACCCTGCATGTAATGCATTTAAGCTGCTGCGGGGATGACGATGCACTACAATATCGAAGTGTCTGCATGCGGTTTGAAAGGAGGTTTCTGATTACAGGGATAATCACTGTATTGATATCTAACTGAATCAACTTTTGAATAGCCTTCATGCGATTGATCAAATCAAAAGCCTTTATTAAGTCAATTGTACATATGTTGGCAAAATGACCCGGCTTAGGGACCCCGATGAATCTGGGCGAACAGGCGAACATGGTAGCGGTTCACCGAGCTGCCCTTCATGTTACTGGACTGACACAGCTCGATTTGTTGCTCGATATCAGCCATCACCCATTCTACTAAGAAGCCTTCAAACACATGGGCCATAATTAGCGTGATTGAAATGGGACGACGTTTACTGTATTCAGTGACTGGTGGAGATTTGGGCATAGGACACACAGATGCAATCTTCCAGCTGCCCGGAAAGTGACCACAGCGTAGACAGTCATTGAACAGCTCTGATATTTCAAAAGCAAACTCTTTCAATGGCAGAATGGGAACGTCAGTTGGATGTCCTGCCTTTGACACATTCAACCTGCGAAGGTAATTGGAGACATCCTGCCTCTCAACAATTGGAGGAGGAAGGGCAGGGAGGTATCCTGGCAATGCAGACAAATCAAGATCAGGAAACTCATTGCAGGTCTTTGCAAAGTAACAGTTCAATTCCTGATTTCTGTTGGCAACTTGTCCAAGTCCAGTAGAAAGGTGATTGTTTGCACATATCAGTTAAATGTCTCATCTGCTGATGCCACTTACCCGGCTCACTTACCAGGCTCACTGTCCTTCAAGTGGCCAATTTTACGACTGTAAAAGTCCTTTTCCAATTTTCCTGTTGTACAAAGTTTCACAATTTTCTATAGGCACGATGATCACCTCTTTTATAGCATGACTCGTGATTGACAATGAGCGTTCAGAGATAGTCACTCATCCATGTGTTGTCATTTAATCGACGGGTAATTGTGACTTGTTCAAAATGATGTCTGTGCTGGCTCGTAATGAGGTGTTGAAAGCACTCGGTTTTGTCACTCGCATCAACCAAATGATTAGTTTCAGAGATATTGATTTGGTCTCTTATCTGCTCAGTTCTTGAAGGAAGAACCAGCAGGACTTTGTTCTCAAGCTCGGTAGTGGTAACAGTCGAAGTTTTGCTGCAAGCTTCGTTTTCAGAACCTTTAGGATCGATAGTATCTTGCTTTACATTTTGAGGCTCATTGATGTCATGTACTGGAATCATTTTATTCTCTTCAATGTGTGAGGAAATGTCAGATGGACACTCAGACACTTCTGCAACGAGTGTCTCTGTCCAAAACGACCTTCTTTACCACACTGTCGAGGTTCGTTGTCACTGGTGCTCCTCGTCTTTTGGATAGCACTACAGGTTCTTCATTCACACGTTCGCTATGGGAGGGAACATTACTAGCAGTATCAACAACATCACCATGCGCCGCTTCACTCGGTTCAGCAAGCACGGTCGGGGTGTTCTCCTTTTTACAGTCTATGTCAGCGTTGCCTGATTCTTCATCCTGATACACACTTCATACAAGTGTTGGGACAAAACCTTTTTAACATGTCCAAAAGCCCCACAAAAGAAGCACGTTAAGGTAGCTGACAATGTATGCATGTGATATTCATGATCGTTTATGGATACTTTAATGGGGATATTAAACACCGTATCGTCCCCATGATCTAGGAGGACCATGTATAACTGTCTCCTGAAACCCGACGTATGCTTCACGTACTTGTTATGGCTCGTTATTAGGGGAATTGAGATTCCGGAAACACGACAGTTTCCCGAAACATTTGTTACGTATCGAGACAGAACGGGCATAATATAATTTGATACGAATGGTGGCACATTTGAAATTATTATTTTAATCACTGATGTATCCATAGGGGATACCGTTATGAAGTGATCACCTTTCATGGTAAGACCAGTGCTCACAACATCGTGGACAATTTTTTTGCCTGACACGAATACAACGAACTTCTGGTTCATCCGTGATGCGACACGAACATTTTCATCGCCTATAATATTTGGCTCTGACAGCAAAGATAATGTCCTCTGCAAGAATTCCTTCGGGCAGAACACACAGAAAGGCAGGCTTGCACGTTATGTTCTATCATGTCAGGAAGCATTTGAGAACCTTCGCCATAACGGCGATGTATCACCTTTCCCAGGTGGAAAACGGACAAATTGAAGAGAATCGAAATAGAATAATAGAGCGCTCGATAAGCGAAATAAGGCTTACACAGTCCCGTCAGAGTAGGGAAACTACACCGAACGGGCCTGTTCTTACCATGAGGGCTCCTCTCTTGTGGAAGGGAAAACGGCACAAAGGTGAGATGGAAAAATAACCAGGGGGGGTGGGTAAAGGATGGGGGACAAAACATGAGCACAGAGCTACAACACTCAAACACAAATAGAAGCCATAACAACACACCAGCGGCCAGCAAAAGGGTGCTTGTGCGTGAAAGAGAACTGACTAGAACAAACGTATCAGGTAAATTCATAATTCATCAATATCCCTGCATGCCCATGATAACTCATCTGGCTTATCATGTTTGCTACATATTGCTCATTCACTCGACAGAAAGTAAAGGCAGAGGGAAGGACATGGCACAAAAGAAGGAGCACCTTGCTGAGGGAGAGCGGGATGCTCCACCCCTCGGCGGGAACGAGCACCTTGCCGAGGGAGAGCGGGATGCTCCACCCCCTCGGCAGGAACCAGCCGGACCTCGTCCCACCTTCATAGCCTCTGTGTGGGTTGACACGCTGGGCCCCCACAGGATGTCCCATACTCCATGGTAATCGACACCTGGCTGAACTACCGTGCTGTCATATCCAAACTCTAACTGCTCTTTTTTGAGCTGCTTGTATCATGTCTTTCATGGACCCTGTCTGAGCTCCTGTTCCGAGGCTCCCCATGGGCTAACTCTACCCCATGGCTATAATTATCTCGTGACCATGTGCTGATTGGCTCTTCCTTCGAACCATCTCATGCCACGGCATGCTCACAGTTACCATGGTGTCGGGCAGTTTCTCCCTTCAGCACACTGTCACGGAATGTCCTGGTCACACTCGGATAGGATCTGCTCACTTTCTGTGGAGTGGCTGTCGGCAGTTCATTATAAGAAAACACACATTGACAGATAACAAAGGAATGGTTTGAGGGGTCAAGAAGGTGAGGGGAGGAGAGTGGGAGTCCAGACACATACGGAGGGGAGGGGAATCAATATTATCGGCTCCTAATACATTCTTCGACACATCACCCATTGTTTGCACACGGATACCATACTCGTATGCCAAACATTTACTAATGGCATAACCAGTCTATATTACACCCGTTTACCTCCTATCACTTCCCCGCAACATTATGGATCAAAGTTGGTTGGGAAGAAGGAAGAGATTTGTTTGAGGATGAGGATGTAACGAGTAACAATGAGAAACTTGACACAGTAGCAGATTATCGAGGGAACTGGGTGTTCATAGGGGAGCAGTTTTAAAACTCCGGATATATTTTGTAATACATTGCAAGGGCATTTGAAGAAGACATTGTGATTGAAGTTTGTGATTTATGTATCACTGGACAATACTCGATCACAACTAGTATCACAAGACATTGCCATCCTGCTGATAATTATTAATGGCTTCATTTGGGGAGAATGTACTCCGTACTGATGACAGCCTGTGCGCCAGAAATGTGTCTGTGGATTGATTAGTTTGCCAGTTAGGAAGAGGGGAGTGGAGCTGGTATTGCTGCAGAGGCTTTGAAAGCTTTCATGCTTCCTAACACACACAGTGCATGGTTCTGTTTGTTTTTTTACAGACTACAACCAAGTCAGAGGTTACATTTTCATCTTAATGTCTTCTTTCTGGGATACATTTCAGAAACCTCGTTCACTGTATAATGTGAAGAGGGTGGATGTGTGTGTGGCAGGCCTTGTTGGTCAGGACCCTTGCAACAAGTGCTGTCTGTGGGTCCGGCAAAAGGGTTCATGGCTTCATAAAGTTGGGCAAATGCATGTTTTATTTTATTTCCTTTAAATCAGATTCGTCAACATTTTTGACCCTTTTATCTCACTCAAAAAATTTGGCTTGGGTGATCCGCCCGGCTCAAATATATTATTGGGGAAACCCTACGCAAGCTGGTGCGACTAACTTCGCTTCCTCGCAGGAATGGCCCAAACCACAACTGTCCCGTATGCCGGCTTCAAGTGAGCGGACCCGGAGACTCGTGGGTTGTGCCGGACGTGCCCACGGATGAGGACGTGGCGTTGTACATTCTCAACCTGGCCGACTCGGCCGGTGAGCCACACAAACCCTGAGGTGGAATCCCCCTCCTACATGAATCTCCTTTCAAGTCGTGTTGATGATTTAGTTTTACTCTAGTGTGAGGCTGAACTCTGTAGCCACTTGTATTCACCATCGATGATACATTAATGAGAAAAACACTTATAAACCTTCACAGTCAAGTCCACGCCAGAGTCTTGGTAAAAGGCTATTGTTACTTGCAGCTGCGAAGTGAAAGGTGATTGGCATTTCTGTGTATTTACGCTGGATGTGCCGTACTTGAGACACTGATGTGTTAGCTTATCATTATCAGATGCATTACAATCGGGATCCACCCATTGTGTGGTGAAGAAATCTATGGGAATTTTGTCACGTATATTTATACTGTAACTATAATTTGTTTATTTTGCTAATAATAGGCTGATTCTGTCTATCTGTAAGTCTCTCTGCCCCTTCCTGAAACACGGAAACACTCCTCAGAGAGAGAGAGAGAGAGAAAAAAAACGATTAAGGAAAAGTTGCTTCAAATTAATCCAAACTTACGAGAAAATTACCAAAAAAAAGGCAAAGACAATAAATAAATTGTAACCAAGCGGTGTATAGGCAGACCGATGCATCGATCACTCCCCAGGGAAAAATATATTTGCCGTTAAGAATTGTACAAGCAGCCATAGATCGAAGTTGGCTCGGAAGAAGAAGGAAGAGATTTGTTGGAGGATAATTTGGGTTCTCTTTTTAGTCCTTTCAACGAACATCAAAATAAAAGGCTTCCTTTTTTTTTTTAATTAATACTAATTATATATTTCAATTGTGTTGTGATTGAAGGCTTCTACAAGTTTTGTTAATAAAAGAAAGGGTAGGGCCCAAAACAATAAGTTGTAATCCACGGGTCATGAGGAACATTATTACAAAGTGAAATTAGTTTCTCCTTTTGAAAACGTTTCACAGTTTTCATGAACATATCAGTTTTGTTGTAAAGTGTTTTTAAGCAAGTATCAAATTTATGTTGAAAGTCTGAATATGTGATATGAGATATCGTATATCTGTTGATTGCTGCTGCGACCTTTAATCTCTGGTCTACACTGGCTTGGTTTGTCGTCGTTTTCCCGTTGACAATCAGGGATAGCTCGCGTATCATCACACAAGAGCTTTGTCCTTTAAAAAAGGCACTTTTGGAGGTTTAACTTCAACAAGCGTTTGCTCGCAGGGAGAGGAGTTGGCTTGGCATGACTTCTCCAAACATTGCCGTGGTCTTTGCACAGTTCTGCTCAGCACAAGAACGGTGGTTTGTTGTCGAAACTCTGCGGTGGAAATCAATTAAGACGAATCAGTTACTTCCAACTTATCCTTTCAATCCACAAGCAAGCCAAATCGGCATGATACTTGTCTAATTGTTGATGTGAATTTTTGATTTGGTCATTAACTCGTTGTTTTGGTAAATCTTTTCACCGTAGAGCTTTGTGATCGTAAAGACTCACGACATGACACTGAAGACTGTCTTGAGAACCAAAATAACTTGCAAAATTAATTCTCCTCTGAGATTTGCATAAGCACAGCAGTGTTCAGAGAGACCACAACAACTGATTATAAATGAGCAAGCAGGTCATGTGACCTGTGTAACGTCACTGAAGCATTGCGGTGTTTGCGGCCTCACTCCACTTACTATTATTTTATTTTTTTTCTTTACGCTTCACACTAAAACACTTACACTAACAACCTTTGTCTGCTTTTACATTTGGTAACAATGAAGATGTTTCAAGTACAGCATTCCAAGATGATCTTGTGCAGGTTTGTTTTTGTAAATAATCCAAATTGCTTTGGATGGAACGAGACACTTCTGATCTATTACAAACTAAAATACATGACCACATTCCTCAGGCTAGAGGGGGAGTTTCCGGGGTGCCCATGCTTGGACGTGAACGCGCCCGTAGCCGATAATGCGACTTGAACAGGTGCTACCAAAGCAGCCCTCAATCGGGGCAAGGATTTGTAATCTTGCAAGTTGTTTGCCTGTATGCAAACACAGTGGCACACAGGCGTACAACTTGAAAGATAAAGTGGCATGGTTAACTTCCACACGTGTGTGTGTGATGCGAGCAGACAGTCCACTGAAAATCCTTTTGGCAGAGGTGCCTACTCACTGATGCAGTGATGTACCTGCGAGACACAAGGATGGCAGGTTGTAATTGGGCCAATAATTCCCTGCTTAAAAAAAAATGTGAATTGTGGTTTGACACGTCGGGAGTTCTTCAACAAAGCTGATGCACTTGCAGCACGATTGCTTTCAATCCTATCATTAAGTGACGTCATCGACTTCAAATAGTCATTTTTTAAACACTTCATTTTAAGGGAGGTTTTGTGTGTTCTCGTTAAGTGTTGGCATCTGTAATTTTAGGTAACAAAGTGCAGGCTTGTTTACAGAATCTTTTATTGCTTCGCACCACTGTTCCAGCAATGCATGCACGAATGTCCGTTTAGAAATCAAAAGCTTCTTGTAAGCGGGTGTGCACGCTTTTTAAAATGCACTTTCGTCAATTCTTTATCAATCATGGAATCCGCAGAATGGTTTTTGAATGAATGAAAGAAAGAATGTGACAATGTCGTTTTTACTCAATAAACACCAAACGTTTCCTTATTGACTTGCAGCAATGTGCATCCACGTTCGTTACGCTCTTCATGCAGACCTGAGTCGTTTAGGTGCACGTTCAGTCATCGGTGCATTTGATCGCATCTGTGAGCAGAGCCAGCTCGGAGCACCAGGTCTCATATCGATATGCCACCCGGATCTGCGCCACGTTGCTCTTGCGAATGTCATTCCCTTCTGGTCCTTCCTTAAGGTAGTTCTGTCCAAGGAAAATCACTTTGTCCTGCATGGACACAGACGTTTTCATGGTAGAATTATCTTTGAAAGCTTTTCTACATTGAATGAACGGTTTGCAGTTTTGCTGCTGGACACGGGCAATTGTTTGATGTGCTTTTGAATACTCGTGCTTTCGAGGGAAGGTCGGGAAAGGATCGAAACACGGAGGTGATTTTTACAGGTGGGAGAGGAAGACAAAGGTGGAGAAGAGATCGATAATCTTGGACGCGTGTGAAGGAAGAGGTCTCTGTTTGAGCATTCCTTACCTCGTGGGAGTAACCACTCTGTAGCACACTGTTCCGCGAAATCTCACACATATCACACGTGCTCAGTTTCCACACTTGAGCAGCAATGGCGTATTCTTCCATTAGGGGTTCCTGTGGACATGAAAGAAAAAACATGCTTGACAAGTACACAGTGTTGAGCATGCACTGGCCAAGGTCAAATAATAATAATAATAATTATTAGTATTATTATTAGTATTATTATTATTAGTAGTATTTGTTATTTCTGGTTACAAGCCACAAACAATGGGGTTGGTAGGGAGGTAATTCTTCCCCCAAGGGATCCTTCTCTCTCTCACAAAGGTATTGTAGACATAAAACGATAACTCGTTCAGGCGATGTTTACGTGGGCAGAGGCACATCCAACACATTGGCCTTGAATTATATTCTCTGGTGTGAAAGTGGAATTTTCACCATTTTAAAAACTGGAGGCAAAATGCATTGAACCCAACTACCCTCCCAAAATGCTCGTGATGTCTTCTTTAAAAATAATGGTCTCACTAGTGGGCCCTGTGGTAGTTAATAGATCGGCATATTGTGTTCATTTATTTATTTATTTATTTATTACCCGACACACGCAAATCGAACAGCCAGCGTTGAGCAAATGGTTCACGTCTCTGCCTGTCTGTTTGTCCTCCTGTCTGCAAATGTAAATTTATGATCGAGGAACAACTTGATTTAAATTGAATGTTATATTTTGAACATGAAAAGGAAAATGAACCTGTAGTTCAGCAGTACTTTGACTCCAAGTTTGTACCGATCACGCATGTGCAGAGAGGAGCGAGGTACTGTAATTATTTTACTGTTTGCCTGTCTGGTGTCGTGACGCAAAATTGAAAATCATTCCAAAGAGAAAACTTACTGTTTTTAAGGATGTCACAAAGAACGCAAACAACAGGCACGAAAGACTAATGTAACGTGTTGAATTATACTAGCAGAGTACAACACCCCCCCCCCCCAACCAGCCCCCATGGGCGATCTTGTTCCAAGCACGCAACGCGTTCTTCTGACGCATACATTGATTTGGGCAGTGTATAAGCAACTGACAGCTCTGTATCGGCAAAAATAATAATGATAAAAATAACCGGGGTTATGTGCATAAGTCAAAACATACCGACTGCTTATAATTCAAAACACTTCACTGTGCTGGAAAACGTGGGGACAGGAATACTGCATTGTAAATGGTGGACGCTTGTAATACCCTCCCTCACCTGGAGGCGGCGCTACATGATACACATTTACATAGAGAATTTTCCTCACGCTCCCCTCCTCCAAGACCACCGGCAAAGATAAAAACACCCCGATACATTAATTGGGGTTGTGTTGATATATAATTGAACGTTGGAGAACACCAATCGTTGTTTTGGCACTTTCAAAACTCTTCTGTTTAGCAATAATTGGACGACGGGGTTCGAAATAAGCGGTGGCCCTGGTACCAAATGCCACCAAAAACCCCGTTGGGCCTCAAAAACCTCGGTCCTAGGTGGCCCTTGTGTCAAAAATTTTGAGCTGTTCTTCGTCTATTCAGTCGCGACATATCATGCAATCTGAACCAACTAAACTTGCCGAGGGACTTCATTCCCCACCCCTGCCCACCTGGAGTTCTGAAGGTGGGATGACGCAAATTATCTTTGTAAATGTGTACCGTGATGCGCCCCTTCTCGTGGTGGTTGGAGAGAGTATTATGAGTGACGTTTCAGAACTCCCAATTGCATTGTGAGTAATAGATTCCGTATTATTTTCACACTTGTTTAGCCGATGTGGCTTTAGACTTCGCTTGAGTATAAAAAAAAAATACAGAGCAATTCCCATGTTTTATTGCCTTTTCCCACGTTGGATAAGTGTATAATTTGTGGCAGCTTGAGTGTAGTTCCACTTTATAGTGGAATTTTTCTCAGGCCACTTGAAATTGCAAAAATAATAACAATAATAATGATAGCGCAATAAAAAAAATCTCATACGAGTGTTTTTTAAATTTTTTTATTGTGTTTTATAAATGTTATTTATTTATTTATTTATTTATTTGTTGTGTGTGTGTTTTTAAATTTTATTTATTTGTTGTGTGTGTGTTTTAATTTTCTTTATTTATTGTGTGTGTTTTAATTTTATTTATTGTGTGTGTGTTTTAATTTTATTTATTTATTTATTGTGTGTGTGTGTTTTTAAATTTTATTTATTTATTTGTTGTGTGTTTTAATTTTATTTATTTATTTATTTATTGTGTGTTTTTAAATTTTATTCATTTATTTATTTATTGTGTGTGTTTTAATTTTATTTATTTATTTATTTATTGTGTGTGTGTTTTTAAAATTTATTTATTTGTTGTGTGTGTGTGTTTTAATTTTCTTTATTTATTGTGTGTGTTTTTATTTTATTTATTGTGTGTGTGTGTTTTAATTTTATTTATTTATTGTGTGTGTGTGTTTTTAAATTTTATTTATTTATTTGTTGTGTGTGTGTTTTAATTTTCTTTCTTTATTGTGTGTGTGTGTTTTAATTTTATTTATTGTGTGTGTGTGTTTTAATTTTATTTATTTGTGTGTGTGTGTGTTTTCATTTTATTTATTTTGTGTGTGTGTGTGGTTTGAAATTTTATTGTGTGTGTGTGCTTGTTTTGTTTTTGTGTGTGTGATGGAATTGTTTGGAACAGTTGTGTGAAAAAACGAGAGTTTTTTTTAAAAAAAAAACGTGTGTGTGTGTGTTGTAATGTCTGGCTTCCTTCTTGGGACTACAGTGCAGTAATTAGTCTTTATTTTGATTACATGAGAAAAACAAAACTCTGACCATTCCCAACCATACACCGATACACTCAGACAGAGTGAACGCAAGAGGGGGAGGCCTCATCACATAATACACACACAAGTCAATGACATACACAGATATCACACAAGACACAAAAGCACTTATACCACCAAACGATGACACTCAAACTTCAAGGTTTCAAAATTACAACTGGTAACAAAGAACACACGAATGTCATAAACATTTACATATACCACCAGCCATCCCTCACTGTACCAACCAAACACTCACCACAACTACACAACCTTAGTTCCCTTCCAAACACCATCATCGGCGGGGACATCAACGCCAAAGACCCTGCCTGCTACACCCATCACCAATCAAACACCAGAGGCCAAAGCATAGCCACACAATTAAATTCGTTATTCATACTTCATCGAGACCAACACACACACACACACACACACACACACACACACACAGAGCTGGTTATAATAACTCATCACCACACATAACATTCTGTTTTCCATCACTTTGCACCACAACCACTTGAAGAACAGTGCAACAACTCTCTTCAGATCACCTACCTGTCATCATTGCCATAAACACAGCTGTAGACCTCAACGCAAGCAAAATGTTCACTAATTACAAAAAAAGCAATGTGGGACAATTTAAAGCACAACATTGAACAACAATTCCAACAACTCATCACCAACATCACTACTAACATTTACATCCACATCAAACAGTTTAATATGGTGATTGACACTTCCATAGCTACGAAATACATGACAAAGAGCAACATAAAAAATACAACCCCAACTACACGCCAGAAATCGCACACCTCATCAAACGAGACCGCCTAAAGCATCAGACGTAGTTGAAAGGATTCAAACACTAAACACAGAAATCAACAACAAAGTATTAGTGAAAAAAACCCACAAAGCTAGCACCCCTTTCTACACACATTAGACCACTCGACCAACACCAAACACTTGTACAAAATTATAAACAGCATCACTAACTCCAACAGCGGCAAAACACCTTCACATGCAACCATAACTAACACAGACAACATAACATCAGATAAACAACAAGCTAACATCCTCATGGACCACCACACAAACTCAAGACATATAAGACACAGAAAAGAGTAAAGTCATATTATAAGACGCAAACTAAGCTGCCAACCCGATAACACCATCACGCCCTTCACTCCCGCACAAACAACAAAAATATCAAAAATTCACAATCGGTGCCAGAAGTAAAGAGAGAGCCACGAGGGCTCGTACAAGAAGTAGCTTCCTATACATCCGCTCTCGCTCATTTCTAACTGGGGTTTCAAAACACTAATGCTAACATTCATTAAGGGATAACAAAAACCACTCATGCTTACCCCCTCCCCCCACCACTTCCTACCCTGCCTTTATCCATTCAGACTTCAACAAACCAACAATTCCATCTCACCTTGTGAGATTGATTATAATATGTTTGATTTGTATTCGGTTAAGGGAATGTGGAGAGCACTTCATTTTCACAGGTAACATTTTAATGCCCATCTTAAGTTGCTTTGAGGACTTTCAAGAGTCAACGTGTGGCTTTGCGGCACATGTAAATTGTACACGGCACGGCGGGCAGCTTAACCTCGACTTGAAGGTTATTTGTGAACTAGTTGGGTTGACAGCAATCCATTATTAAATTAGAAGGGCATTCAGTGGAGCGTGTATCTCCACCAGGCTGATTAGTTTACGTTTTGTATCTTACCGATAGGCCGGATCTGGATTTGGATCTGAACTAAAATTTAATCTGCTTGTTCTCGTCACCGAACCAACTCGTCCACCAAATTTCGTGCGAATCCGTCCATAACTTTTTTGAGATATTCTGCTGTATGTCGTTTTTGGCCCTGTCTCTCAATGGTGAAAAAATTCTCGGATCCGGATCCGGATTCAGATCTTCACAAAAATCTAATCGTTTCGTTGGTGTTACATACCCAAGCCCTCCACCAAAAATCGTCCAAATCCATCCACAACTTTTTGAGATATTTTGTTCACAGACAGACAGGGGTGAAAACGTAATCTCCATTCACCTTTGGTGGTGGAGGTAAAAATTAAAGGTTAGTTTTCATAAATGTAGATATCAAATAGTTTACAATCCTACCTTCAGCCAAATTTGAACCTGAAACCTCTAAGATGTCACTGTCCTCACCATTACACCACAGTTGTACCCATGTGGGTATTACAAATCAGTGTAACCATTATTAAAGTATCTCGGTGAATAAAGCATGACAATCGATTCCACCAAGTGACTCCTGGTTGCTCACCTTTGTGTAGTGGAATTGCATGGGGTCATCGGTGGATAGCGAGATGCAGAGACCTTTCTGCAGAAACTCTGGGAGTGGATTCTTGGCGTACTCGAGAAAGAGGCTGTTGTTGCTTAGCGGGGACATTGCAATGGGTATCTGAGCCAGGTAGAAGAGGTACTGCAGCACGGGACTCTGAGGAATGAGGTGCACACACAGGTGGTTGTTAAAATGCATGGCTTGTGATAGAGGTTTGTTTGAAATCTCTACCATGTGACCAGGCTGCACACTCGCGCTCATCGTCAGATTGGTGGTGACTCGGACTGCCCTTCAAGAAGTGTCGGAAGGATGCACGAGTTTATTAAAAGTTTACTGAGAGAGGCATTGTATCCTGATGCTATTGATGCACATGCAGTAGTCCCTCCACTGGTACCTTCTTTAGGTTGAGGCCATGAGAGATGTTATCAGACGTCATGAAAGCTGCGAGGAGGTGAGTTACAGCTCCGGCCTCGCCACAGTGAGGTCGGAATTGGTACGTGTTCATTCCCCTTTCTCTGTAGAGCAAAACATCATGTGTTAATTAGCATCAAACCTAATGCACTTATCGGAGCCTCGACCAGTTTGTAAATTGTGGAAATGTTTCAAAGATCATACAGGTGTTCGAGAGGACGAGTGAGTTAAGGGAAATGAGGTTGTGAGATGGGGCTGAGGGGGAATTCCCCATATTACTAACTGTCCCTTCCTCTCCCCCCTAGTATATCATATTCACACCATTCCAGCTTTCTTTGTTCAAGATTTATATCAATTTCCACTTCAAAACTACCCTTTGAGTATATAATATGTAGATGAGTACTTAAGACTGTTCTGTGACAATTATGATGTTTTGCATGTTTCAATGATCCTTCGACTGCACGATTGTCCAAGGCAAGTAGATTTGGGTTTAGGTCTGGATGCAGATCCGGCCTGTCGGTGGGATACAAATCGTAAACTGTTCATCCTGATGGAGGTATGCGCTCTACCGAGTGCCGTTCTCATTGAGTTCACCTGCGAAGGTTGTTGAGCACCATGATGTTGCTGTACATGTAGTACATGTAGTAGGTGTACGAAGGGTTTTTCTCTGTGGTCCACTCATCTGGTTTGGAACTTTTTGTGGAAAACATATGACCACTGTGTTTGGACTCATCATCAACGCTGTCAAAGCCTGTCACCTGGACAAACCATAATGGTGTTAGTATACATGACTGCAGATGAAGTTTTGTATCGGAGATGTGATACGTCTTTTTAAAGGTCATGTCACGCTCGTTATATGGGGAGAAAAAGAAAGATGTCAACCTTATCAAATTAATCGACAAGCTCCATTCAAGTCGACGTGCCTCGTCCACCTGATTTTTGATACCAGGACAGAGACTTACGAGAACTGAGCTCGATTCAACCGACGTGAAGAGTGGGAGAGTCATCGCCTGCACACTGAACGAATTCCAAATTCCTGCTCTAATCAACAGGGGGCATTGTATCAGCGGTTTTTTAATTAATATTAATTTAATTATTTTTAAATATTTATTTACACTTCAGGACTGGTCTTCTATATACTGTCCATATATCCATCTGGGAAATTGGAAATCAACCAACATCACAGTATTACATTAAAAAGGTACAAAAACGGATTCCCTTAACTACAGCCCAATTAAATTGGTTAACTGTACTTCTGATCAGCAAGGTCATGGAATCCATCATCACAGTTGACATAAAATCATTCCTTTCCTCTAAGGGTCTCATCTCAGATCATCAATTTGGATTCAGACCTGGTCACTCTACCTTTGACATGCTGCTTCTACTCTCCCTGCAATGCATGAAAGTCCTCAATATCAGACATGAGATCAGGGCCGTCTCTCTGGACATATCTCGAGCTTTTGATACAGTCTGGCATCCCGCCTTGCTCTCCAAACTGTCTGCCGATAGAATCCAAGGCCAACTCCACTCTTGGATTACTGACTTCTCCTTGTCATGGCTGGAGTACTCCAAGGCAGTGTTCTTGGCCCAATATTATTCCTAATCTTCATCAATGATCTCACTTACTCTCTGGAAAATTCTCTTTATCTCTTTGCTAATGACTCCACTCTCTGTGTCGTTTCATCTCTCATCCTTCTGTGACAGACATGCATCAGCCTCTTCCCTCTCCTCAGACCTTGACAAAATCACAAAGTGGTAAAACACGATTTTGCTTATGTATCCATATTGTCCACCCTTTGCGTTCTCCCTTACCCCTCCCTCGTCGTTACCTGCATCCCTTGTTTGTCCATCTCCATCTACTTTCTCTCTCCACCCTGCTGTTGGTGTTTCCCCTTTCTGCTGCTGTTCCCTTTGTTATGTTGTGTTCTGATTTGTTCTGTGTAATCACTTCCATGAGCTTAGAAGCCCTAGACCATGTATCAAAAAAACACAATGACCCGACATTCGTGGCATTTTTCATGAACGTATCCTCCGCGAATCACGGGGTCTGACGGCACACGCAACGACATGCTGCATTTAAAGAATGGTTTAACTGATATGACTCACGTGTTTCAAGAAGACATGCAGCTTCTTATGCTTCTGTGGGTTAACAGTGGCTTCGAAGAGGGGTAGAAATATATTTTTGAGCATATCCCCAAAACTTGAAATGACATTCTTCGATCGGAAAATGTCACTGTAAACGGCAAAAATAGCCAAATTAATGCGGGGGAGGTGAGGTTGGAGTTCCTTATACCTTGTTGTTTGTAAAATAAAAAATGATTTCAAACTTCAAAACTCACAATCACTTGTACAAGTCCCCCTGTTCATGTGTCCTTTTTCCAAGCATGTCCGCATAAAATAAATCGCAATTGTTCCTTATTTTGGCACGTTTATGGATCCAAGACTCACTAGATCCTGGGAATTTGTATCGTCCAACGGATGTTTGGCGAATGCACACGGAACTTGAGGAACCAACACGCCAGAGAGTTCCACTCATCCGGTGAGCGTCCGTAGATGGAAAGTCGAGGCTCAGCATGCTGGTACCGACTGTCCTCCAAGTCTGAAGCTACCTCCTGGAGGATGAAGAGCGAGCACCCAATTAATTTTACCAGATGTCAGTTATAAATCTTCAACAACTGCCATATTGGGTCTCAATAAATCGATAACCTCACACAGGAAGAAAAAAAAATCATACTTTTTGGAAAACAATATCAATGCCCATGGAGATGCTACAACAGATCAGGACATAACGGAACAAAAGGAACAGCAGAAAGAGGGGGAAATATACCAACAGCAGGGTAGAAGGACAAAATAGAGAGAGACTTGGGAGAAATAATGGATACAGTGTTGGGAAGAATGAGGGGTAAGGGACAATAGATGGGGTGGACAACATGGACACAGCCACAAACTCTCAGGAAGGCAAAACTGGAAACTTGGAAACATGTGTATTTGGGGAGGGTTAATGGGGGTAGAAAAGATCATGATTTTGGATGGAGGGGGGGAGGGTATCTGAGATGGTGATGAACAGCTGTCTTGAAGATCTGGAGAGAAGAACGAGATTGAAGAGAATGTGGAAGTTTGTTCCACAGGTGGGAAAAGAGAGGAACAGATGAGTGGAGGTGAGCAGTGATGCATTAGACACATGGGAAACCAACTCATTGTTGCTTTCAGTTGTCCATTTGTTGGTGAAACACTTTTCCTTCCCTTGATCGTTTTGAATTCCTCCAAAGCTTGCAAAACCTTCCTTACATTCCTCACCCTTAAAGACTGCCAAACTCCCAACCTCCGATTCAATTCATCGACCACGACTCCACCCACTTCCTCTAATCATACAAGCCCTTATTTTCTCTTCAAACCTTCAAAGACTCCCTTGTTTGGCCCTCTTGCCTTGATGATATGTGCAAAGTATTCTCCTTCCATATAGTTGTCCGTCTTGAGGTAGAGCTCCCTTAGCTCACTGGCACCAACTGGGTTGTACTTGGAGTTGAACTTGTCAAAGCGATGGAATGTTTGTCGGCCCTGCCACAAACACATTCATCATTTTTGAAATCACTTCAATTTGGTCTAAATGACCTGATTCAGAAAGTTTGCCAAATGTCCTCACCGCGTGGACATCCAATGAGTCTACAGTGAGGTCGTAAGGGTGCAGATGCAGGGAGTTGAAGAGACCTTCGAGAGTTATCGGTTGCCCGTCCTTTACACGCACCACACGGTCAGCATCGACACGATAGGACTTCTTGATAAAGCGCAGCAAGTGCTTCTGGTTCATGCAAGCTGCTGCATGGATGTGTGTGTCCACCTGAAAGGCACAGTAATGGAATCCGTGGAGGAAACAATGCAAGGATCCTCAGATAAAACCCATCTGGGCCTTCAGTGAAAAAGTAGGAAAGTTTATCTGTGGATATTGATCTTCTTTTTTTAATTTTTTTTTAATTGACAACTCAAAAATTTTAACCAACTCTTCGATTCATGAACTTGGCCAAACTTGTTGTACAGTAGTTAAACTTCGTAAAGTTCAGTCTTAGTCCCAAAGTCTCCAAGCAGGGTCATTAAGACTTGACCCAGGGTACTTTGGGGTGGAGAGTTTGTTTCTCAGGATAGTTTGTGAGGCTTTGGGGACTAAATCAGCCCTATCCTGCAAAAGTGTTCTGTGTTCCAAGATCTCAAGTCTCAGTTAAGCGAAGCTTTTACCTGTTATAGGGTTTCTTTAAATAATTACTGCCCACCGTTTTTATTGGTACCCCAGAGAGTCTGAGATCTCAAAAAGAAGGAAACCACCGTTTCGGGGGGTTTTCTTCCTTTTTTATTTTTTTCCTGCCAATTTCCGAGCTGTATCTCGGAGCCGGCTGGGATATTCGGAATGAAATTTCACATCAATAATGGGAACACAACGTACGCAGAAATGACAAGTTTTTTGACCTTGACAATTTTTAAGGTCACGACCTAATCAGACATTTTAATATTTTTCACCAAAACTCGATTAAGGCTTATCTAATGAAGATGGAATTGCCCTTTCTAGATAGACTAGAGTAAGACACATTTATGCTTGATTTACATCACACCCCTCCGGGTTAAAGGCCAAGGTCAAGGTCAAATGGCGGTCTGAAAAAAAAATCAACGCTTTTTTTTTGTCATTAAATTCTGCAAATGCGGAATCTCAAGACCGTCTGGCCTGCCGAGATGTTGTTGTATCATCATGCAGTAGTGCACCTGCTTTGAAGTTGTGCACCTGATATTTGATTAGTCCTTGACCTACTTTTTCCGATTTTGACCTAATTAACAAAAAAAACGTGTTTTTCATCATAACTTGAATATTTTTCCTCCGATTTTCATGATGTTGAGTTTTATGGATAGGATGCAGATGGAGACACATTTTATTAATTTCCACTCTTTCCATATATGCTGAAGGTCAAGGTCGTACGGGGTTCCGAAAAAATATGGCCCTCATTGGATCACGGGCCAATGAGAGGCCAACCCTTGGCGATCGCAGGTATCGAGCTCAAGCTCTTACTGTAACTGTGATGTAATAGTTGCATCATTTGCCATTTCATTTTTGTTACAGTATAATAACTTTCAATAGAGACTCAGAAAACATGACAATTGTTCCAGTAGTAATAACCGTGGGTCAGTTCCCGAACTTTGCACACCTTGCGGACATTATAGAAGTCTCTGTGTGGGATTGCCTTGACCTCCTTCAGCTCCGCCATCTCATTGAGCATCTCGTGAAGGTGGAATTTAGACTCGAGGAACTTGAGACGCCGATGGCTGAAGGTTTTCCTGCACAACAGCATAACATTTCATCACTTTGAGTCATGTATGAAGAAGAAGAAGAAGAAAATATTAAACAGTTTAATAAAGAGTGATCATACGTACGTCGGGCCATCAGCAATGAGCATAAGCAGAACATTCATGTCGGTGATGAAGGTTTCAAGGTGTGGATAAGGCAGGTTGTAGATCTGAGCATCGTTCTCTTGGCTCCGATACAGGTGCACTACTCCATCGTTCATGCGAGCTGTGTACCCCAAGTTATCGGGAGCCCCTTCGGTTGAGAAAGGGTCTTCATTTGGCTTGGGTGGTGGTGTGAATGCTGTTGGAATATGAAAGGAGAGCAGATTAGAGAAAACGCATGCGTTTAATAAAAAGGGACACTGTTGCACTGCTTTCACCATTCCTTTGGTTCGTTCGGTGAATATGGCTCTTGCATCGGTATTTGTTGCTCTTTGTTGAGCCAAATGGTTTTAATATGGACTCTAATCCCATGAGTGTGTGAGAAGCACCACGTAGCAGGACCCATCCCATCACATCACATCCCACCCACCCCCTCCCCCCATGCCCCCAACTTCCTCCCAGCTTTTTAATTGAGGGTCTTGACTCGTGGAGGAGCGAGCTTGAAAAGGGCAGCAGGTTTACAGACTCTCAAAGGGATTGGGGGGGGGCGACAAGAGAAAGGAGAAATAACACAACAATGAGTAAAAGTGGTGCGGAGGGGAACGGAACAGGAAAGAATCAGTGTGTACAAGAGAGAGATCATGCATATGCGTGGGTGAGTGCATGGGGGTAGTGATGGGCAGCATATTTGTCAGACTTAAGTGAGGAAGATAAGACAATGGACACAGGTAGACAATTCCACAATATGGAGCATAAACGGATTGTGGGGGGGGTAGGGCTCAGCAAGGGAAGGTTTCTTGAGGAATCCCCGTGACCTTACTTTTTTATTTTACGGGATCTAAGGCTCGTAGTGAAGCTGCCTCCACTCACATGATGGACATGCAGATAAGGGAATCCATGAGACAACACAGAACAGTTAGAGGAGACGGCCACTGAGCTTCAAGGAAGTGCCGTCACATTCCGGGGCACTCTGGGTACCAGTGATGTCACAACAACGTCACCGCCTTTCTTTCCGCACTCAACGGGGCACCTCTTAAAGGGTAATTTCCTCCTCCCGGTTGGTGCCAACCTGTGGGTATTGTCCGTGCTCCTAACTTTTTCTGCATCAGCAGCACACCCACACCCTCAGCCAATGATGCTTTCCTGCAGCCTTGTGCTGCATATGAAAGAAGAAGAAGAACCACTTCAATATTTTTTTACAGCTCCAGCCGAGCTCACCTTCAGTACATATACACTACCAACAACGAATCTTCACTACCATGCTATCTTGGCCCTTTGACAATAAAGGAGTAAAAAAAATGAAATTGCCATTTGATACATATTATTATTTCGTGTACAGCCTGTGGCTGCTGGTTGCATCATTACTGAGAACATGCCTGTGCCACTGATGCAGTGCCCCCTGTTTCTCGTAAGCTCATTTTTGTCAACCTCAGAATGATGACAGGCTGAGTCAACCCACCTGGTGTTGTTTAATGGAACAACAGGGGCTCAAACTCAAGACCCTAAGATTTTAAGGCAGCCAGTTTAAGCCAACAGCAGGCCTCATTTGATACTCAAGATAACTTCCTGTATGTTTTCATAGCAAGTCATGCATGAATCATATGTGGCCTCCTCTCCGCTCCCTCCCTCTGGAGGAGCACAAGATGTATGATGGTCAAGGCTGGAGAAACATTGACCTACTATCAAAATGGAAGAGATTACAAACTTACTTGGAAGCACTTGGTCTTCTTCCTTCCATCTCTCGTTTTCAGAACATCGCAGGTAGAACGACGTGGTACATGGAAAACGCTGGAAGCTCAGACGCATATACTTCTCACGGATTGCCATTGCTTGGAATAGGCCCTTGGCAGCATGTTGTAGGTCCTCCATGGATAACTGCGTACACACGACACACGTCGAGTCAAAGGGTTCTGCAGGTTTTGTGTCGGGATGAGGTTAACACATTTTATCCTCACCCCTGTCGCGTAGTCTCCGGTGATCGCGACTCGTTGGAAGTCCGGCACGTTTACCAGGGCAGATTTTGCACTGCTGACCAGTGGAACAGAATCCAAGGTTCCCACCTGGGAGAGCCCTGGGTCCACTGTGAATGAACGAAGCAAGTGCTTCCTTGGGAAGGAAACACAGGACGTTGAAGTAGTAGGGCACTTCAGACGGTTCATCAACACTTAGAACATTTTGTCGTCACGTGAAACAGAAATTTGATGGAAACTTTCACACTAGTGAGGCAACTTAGCATAACAATTGTGCATTTTGTGAGGAAAGCACCAAATTTGGCACACTAGTAGCCTATCATATTATGAACACATTTGGATATTGGGCCATCTCAAATTCAGCCGCTGATGGCTGTGGCAGCCATTTTCCACTGCCATCAAAAATTTGAGATGGCCCAACATCCAAATCTGTTCATAATATGTTAGGCTACTAATGTGCCAAATTTGGTGCTTTCCTCACAAAATGCACAATTGTTATGCTAAGTTGCCCCACTACACGTCCTCACCTTCCTGTTGTTTTCCCTCGTGTTGGCTCCACAGCAACCTTCATCAGCTCTCTCTCTTTGGCCTCACGGTCACCAATGGGACAATCCACAGCCACATCGAATAAAGATAACTCGACCTTACTGTCTTCACTTCCCAAAGCCGATGCAAACACACGTTCGGCCACTTCACGCAAGTGGTCATCTTCTATGAGACTCTTGGGGAAACTCTTGTCCATCCCGGTTGTCTCTGTGGCGCAAACAACGTCCTCTTATGGTCATAAACTACCCAGCCACATGTATACTTCAGGGCTCAAGCCCCTCTTTTTGGAGACAATCTTTGTCAAAACGAGGATTATGTTTTGTTTTTTCATTTTTGTAATTAAGTTGTGTCTATAAAATATATATATATATATATATAAATTTTTTCATGATCACACTTAAAAATAGCAAATAGCCAGTCCCTCTGGAAGTGGATTTTGGTGTCTGTGATAATATCTTCCACAATGTCTTGCGTAGACATTCCCTCTCCCCCCCCCTCCCCCTTATAATTGTGGTTGTATCCCTATCCATCCATCCATTGGGACCATACTCTGTGCAGAGCGTTGGTGCTGCCTAAGCAGTCTCCTTGGCTGTTAGACACAATCCTGGATGGGTCGCCACTCCGACACAGGATACCAGCAAGCCAGCACTCATTTTGCCAACCTCAGAAGGATGACAGGCAGAGTCAACCCCAGCTGTTATTAATTCAATAGCTGAGGGGAATTTGAACTCAGGATCCTCAGATCCCAAGCCCACCACCCTAATCATTAAGCCAACACCAGGCTATCCCTCTTTATATTCAACTTTGACCTGGTCTAACATGCATACATTATGCTGCCTTTTGTCCAGGTCATCTCCCCCCGACAGGGGCTGAGAGGCCAATTGTAATTGTGCCAATGACTGGCTCACAGGTAACCCCAGCAGGTATGGAAAATTTGGTGGAGATCGGCCAAGCCATTATAGATGACATCAGGATCATTTGTACAGAGAATTCGTAGATTTTGGTATGATGTTTGGGGCTGGCACGATGGCCTCAGCCTCGAGGTATACAAACTCCCCTCCAACTGTTTTAGTATGATGTTTGGGGCTGGCACGATGGCCTTGGCCTCGAGGTACACACGCTCCCATTTGAACTGTCCAGCCTGGTTTCTAAATCTCAACTCAGCCATAAACTGTCATGCCGGTATCTCACAAGCAAGGTTAAACTGGCGTCCCGTCTGCCAGCATTAGTTGGTGAGCGTTAAAGACCCCGTGGTGTCCTTCGCGAAGAGTGAGCGAGACATCTCTGACACCTTCAACAAATTTTTTTCTTTAAATTCCAAATTTCTGTCCTAACTACTACTGGGAAGGCAATGGCAAACCACCCCAGTATGACATTTGCTGAGGAAGCGACTTTGGCGGCACCAGCGCTCTGTGAAGAGAGCCCGGTACGTCCCAGAGAGAGAGAGAATGATGTTTGGCAAGGACATAAGGAGGCTGCATATAAGACAGTATATTGAATTTGAACATCATTGTAACACTAACAGCACGATGAAAGGGCTCACATGGGAACGGCAAATACCCGTCTCTTGTTTCAGATATGACAACTAGACCCGTAGAGAAACTGGACCTCACGGAATTAGCTCTCCATAATCAGCGTAAGGGTGTTCAAAACCCCTAGCTTATAATTCCCTTTCGTTTACCATATTCTTATTTACAGATAACTACCTCCGCCACCGAAGGTGAAGGAGGTTATGTTTTCACCCCTTTCTGTCTGTTTGTCTGTGTACAGGATATCTCAAAAAGTTGTGGATGGATTCGGATGAAACTTGATGGCCACGTTTGGTGTGTGACAAGGAAGAATTGATCCAGTTTTGGTGAAGATCCAGATCCGGATCCAACCACTAGAATTTTTAAAGTGATTCTTCACCATTGAGAGATAGGGCTAAACCGATATATCGCACGATATCTCAAAAGGTTGTGGACGGATTCGGATGAAACTTGGTTGACACGTTGTGTGTGTGTGGTGACAAGGACGAATTGATTCGATTTTGGTGAAGATCTGAATCCGGATCTGGATACGAAAATTATTTAACTTTTAAAGTGATTCTTCACCATTGAGAGATCGGACCAAAAACGATATATCGCATGATATCTCAAAAATGTAATGGGCCCGATTGTTCTCCTGGATCAGGCATTATTTGGTGGAGGTATGCCTCTACCGAGTGCCCTTCTAGTTCTTGTTTTGCATTTGTCTCCAGCTCAAGATGCACCACCAACTGATCTGAATGGAGTCACAGGCCACTTAAGATGCTTCTAAAATGATGAAAGCAGATCAGCTTATTTGGGAGAAAGTTCACTCGCAAGTTGTCTTGTCCTGTGTTTGATCCCATTTTCTGTGTGAACATCAAATGTGGAGTACTGAATACTCCTTTGCTTCATTAGAACACCATTAGTGTTGTGGTTCGCCTGGTGTTGGCTTTGTGGTTGAGGTGGCTGGTTTAGGATCTTCGGGTCCTGAGTTTGAGCCCGATTGGCTGCTGAATTAACACCAGGTGGGGTTGACTGAGCTTGTCATCCTTCTGAGGTTGGTGAAATGAGTACCATTGTACTGGTATAGGGACACAGCATCAGCAGCCTCGTCATGCCCCAACAAAATGATAGCTACCTGGCAGCTAAAGCTGCCATTTGCACGAAGAAGAAGTGGTGTTGTGGTTGCCGTGCTACATGAAGAGCCTCATATTCAGGTGCCTTTGCATCGTTTTTCAAGATTACCGTTACAAGGCAGATTATTATTGTAATTATTATTACCCCACACGTGAAGTGAAAAGTGTGGTTAAGTAATCAGTTTATGATCGAGGAACAACTTGTTTAAATTGAACGTTACATTTTGAACACGAATCGGAACATGAGTAGGAAGACAGGTGTTTTACGGTACTTTGGCTCTGAATTTGTCCCGATCACGCATGCACAGAGAGGAATGAGACAATATTTTTACTCTGTCTGTCTGAAAATGAAACTAAATTTAAAATCATTCAAACTGAAAAATTACTGTTTTTAAGGACGTTATAAAGGGCACAAACAACAGTCATAAAGAACTCATGTAACGTGTTAAATAAGGTGGTGTAAAAGATGCTGCATCAACGGCGGTAATCTTTAATATCCTTATATATTTCTAAAAAATTTTGTATACTTTCTCGAGGCTGGTATAAGAGCTAAAATCACCCACTTGTACATTGCAGAACACAAATCACCTTTTCGGCACTTTCAAAAACCTTCCGTACAGCAGTACTTGAACAAAATATTCCAGCATTTTACACCATCACGACCAATCAAATTTTCCGCTTGCAGACCCCGCCCATGTCCTTGTTTCTCAGGACAACGTGGGGTAAGGTGTTACATGAACTCTCGTTTAATCAAGTGGTTTGATTTTTTATTATGTACAGCTTATGTGACCGACGAGGCAACCGGTTACTACACAACTTTAAAGGGTCATGTTGTCTTCAATTTAACTCTGATCTTTTAATATTTGAAACAATCAATATGGTGACGCACCATCAAATGAGAAACTTTTACAAACTATCCCAAAAAATTTTTAAAATGGCACGGTCCAAGTAACTGCAAGATTCGAAGATTTCCAAATCGGGAACTTGCACAGAAACAGTGAAGTACTGCAAACATGATGAGATTGAGGTTTCCACCAGCACTGGAAACAAAAATAATATCCACCCAAAATAGATACAGTACACCGTGCCACCTTTATAGCACCATCTTCAACAGTGTTGTGGCCAACACTTGGCAACAGTAAAGACAACAGTCAACAGTGGCGATAATTGCAGAGCAAAGAGCGACAAACCGAAGATTACATAACGACAACAAACGGCGGAACAAGTGTTGAGAGGACGAGCTCACCGTGTCACTGGAGGATGATCCACGAAGCTGGTCTCCTGCTACTGAAGATGCTGTGCCTTGATCTCCTGCTACTGAAGATGCTGTGCCTTGATCTCCTGGTAAGGAAGTTCTTTGAGACCTGTTACCCTGAACCAGAAACAGCTGCTCTGGAGACGATGGAGCCAAAGCTATATTAAGCAGAGATGATTGAGTTGCTGACTTGTGTTTAGATGGCAAGCCCTTATAGAGTTTCATTGCAACAGACCATGAAGTCTGCCAGATTTTTGCAACTACCGTTGCACACACACCTTGTGAAAGTTTCCATAATGAATGAACATAGACTCAAATTTTTTTCTTCTTTCTTTCCCTAAGAGAACTAGGCTCATGTAAGAGCAAGGAACACCAATCATGCCTGATGTGATGACCGCTAATCATGTTGGGTCCCCCTAAGTAATAATATATGGTATTTAATGGAAACAGCTGGTTATTACAGTCTCGCTTTTACTGGGTATTCTCTCCAGATGCATTGCAGGGTCATCCTACCCAGGTATCCCTTCTAGATGTGTTCATATAGACTCCGTGGCCTTGTTGCCTTAATTTTTGTCACCTTCATGTACTTGTTCTCAGAAACGATGATATCTTGCCGAAAGCAAACAAATAATTAAGTATCACACTAAATTGGTATATTTAAGCAAAGCTATTATTGGTTGAGGGAGTGGGTAGTGGTGCAGGCCGATATTCTCGTCAGACCACCAAGAGCTCGAGTCATCAACGTTCCAATTGCTGAGAACCAATCATGGACAGGTCATGGGAATTTCCACCCTGAGAAGTTAGGGGAAGCAAATTACCTGGACGAATGAAAATAATAAAACAAGGCAACAACTCGGAGTCAGGGAACAGGTACGGAAGATTGGAGAGTAGCAAATGTAACACCATTATTTAAGAAACGATCCAAAGAAGAATTGGGAAACTATAGACCTGTTAGTTTGACTTCAGTTGTGGGAAGGTGTTTGAGACATTAAGGACCAGATGAGGAACCATTTAAACAAGTACAAACTAATTAAAGGGAGTCAGCATGGGTTTATCAAAGGTAGTTCCTGTTTAACAAATCTTTTAGATTCCATGTAGCAGTGTCTGATTGGTGGATGAGGGAAAGGCAGTGGACATAGTTTATCTAGATTTTAAGAAGGCATTTGATAAGGTACCACATTGGAAGTTGTTAGCCAAAGTGAGGGCTTGTGGAGTGGCTGGTCAGGTAGCTAATGGATTGCAAACTGCCTTAGTGGTAGGAAGCAAAGAGTGGCTGTGAGTGAGAGGATGTCTTGCTGGGAGGATGTTAGTAGCGGGGTACCTCAGGGATCAGTACTCAGACCATTACTATTCATTATT
>CM068957.1:13838940-13849348 GCA_035128595.1 Eptatretus atami
CCGGAAGGACATAGATGCCATAGAGAGGGTTCAGCACAGGGCTACTAGATTGATTCCGGGCCTAGCTAGAGTCAGCTATGAGGAGCGGCTGAAGAAGACAGGGCTTTATACACTAGAAAGGAGGTGGTTACGAGGAGATATAATAGAGATGTTTAAGATAATGAAAGGTATCGATAAAATAAGTGAAGAGGAATTATTTAACAGAGTAGACTGATAGGACCAGGGGCCATAGCCTGAGAGTAAAGAAGAGGAGAGTTAAGATGGTAGTAAGGTATGGGACTTTTACTCAGAGAGTAGTTAATGCATGGAATGGTCTCCCTGGAAAAGGTAGTGGCAGCAGAAACAGGAGATAAGTTTAAATTAGAATTAGATCGGTGTAGAGAAGCAGTGGCAATGGGAGGGGGCAGGAGGGGTCACATTTTTTTTTTTTTACAATATTGCTGTGAAAATGATAATCTGTGTATTTTGTTGTGGGGTTTTCTTTTGTCAAATCGAATGATGCAATTATTTCTGGGATGGGACGTAAAATTTAGTACACTAGAAACACCGGCAACTTCTCAGAGCAGCTTGGGTAAGAGTGGTATGGGGAAAATTCATTTTGTGCCCGTGGCTAGTAATACCTCCTCCCTCCAGCAGTGAACCCTGCACACAGACAAAAATCGTCTCAAAAAACCCACCCTTGTTTGGGTGAGAGAGGAATTATTTTGTGACCATGACTTGACTCCGGGTACCCCGAGCACATATAGGAAATTTAGTGGAGATCAGTCCAGCCATTTGATTCTATAAGCCAACACAGACAAACAGACAAGATGAAGTTTTAATGTTGCACAATTGTAAGTTTTGTCACAGAATCATTCAGCAATGACAATGTTAGTTAAGTAAAATGTGGAGAAGTGTGAGCTCGATTGATAATTGTAGGAAAAATGAACAAGCGTGGTAGCAGTCTTCAGAGGGCAAGGAGTTTTCCAGACAAGTGGAAGCTGGTCTGGGGGCAGGTCGATGCTTTGGACACCGGGGCAACCGTGTGATTGGCCTTTGAAAGAGGATGCACCCAGCTCAAATCATTGGTGAACCTTCGGTCAGAATGGAAATGTTGTGAAGTCGCTCCTGTTATGTCATGCTCGCAATGATTTTCTGGATTCACAGTGTTGTGCTCGAGCGGGTTCTCCCTTCGAAACGATTCATCTGCTTTCCAAACGCCTTCTTGGCAAAATGACCTTGAGCGCATGCCCGACCATCAAGTCAACCACACAGTGCCTCATTATAAATCGGTTATACCTGTCTCTACTGCTTATTGCACCGTCAAGTCGATCATGACATGCTCGATACATCTCAACATGTTCCCACACTGACTGCTGCCTTGGCTTCAGGATCTGGAGATTGTAGCAAAACGATTTTGTGAACTGTGCTTCTGTATACTCGATATGCTTGGTTAAGGAAGGGATCACTTCATGGAAAATAGTTTTCTATTCCCAACATTGTGGCAAGAGTTCTGTTTTCCTAGTATTTGGTTAAACGGCCTATTTACTCGAACCACTTGGAATCCAGGCTGCAACTGGCTCCGTGACTTGAGGTGCATTTACCACCCTTTGGGGTGTGGACATCCGACCACGACCTGTTGGTGCTCACAGGCCCAGACCACGCGACAATATGTTGATAAAATTAGGTCACGTCCTCCTGTAACACCTGCACAAACCTTTACCTTTTGTTGTTGAAAATGTCCACTTGAGAGTGGAGAACACATGGTTCGGCGTGAATGACCAGCGTTTTGTTGGGAACCTGACAAGAGCCTACAAGGTGTACAAACAACACAAAAGCAGTACGGATGACGGCAGTAGGCAGTTTATTGTTCAGTCGGTGTACTTCTTTCCCAAAATGCCGTACCTCTAGACCTAATTCACAGCGTGTTCCAGGTCACTGGCACGGACGCCGGTGAAAAGGGAGTGGACGGGGGAAGGGTAGAGGCACGAGCTTTGTACAGCATGCACTAGGCCATGAATTACAAGACTTATACAAGCAAAAGCGCATTGCATACATAATACATACATAACCTGGCAATTGCTTCATGAAGCTACCATTGCCGAATGGGATCATTACGCCCCGATGGGGGGGCACAGGGTGTGCCCGTCGACGGCACAAATTGCGTTCGAGATGTGTGCACGTCAGGTGAGGCTGCACCACAGCCGCAGTGGACAATCCATGGGAGACAGAAAAGGGCAGCGATTATCCCTGAATGTCACTGCTGCAGTTTTGAAAACGGCTGCCCTTCCATTGCAGTTTATACAGCTAAATTATATCATATGCAGATGCAGTGCGCATCCTAAAAGGTGCGCTAGTCAGGTAAAACGGTGACGACACCAACGTCGTTTTCACGATTAAAACTTGCACGAAAAGAGGTTTAAAATTTACAATCTTTGGACAAAATAACGAGTAAAATTAGGAATCCGGCATCGATGCAAATGCTTCATAGTGGATCAACCCTCCATGAGAACTTTTCAACAAACACACCAAATCATGTTAAGAAAAAAAAAAAAAACAGCCACTCAACCAACACCGAATACACATACCTCGGGTTTCATGGGGAAACCCGACCAGATCTGTGCATATTATATAGATATATATATATATACCGTATATATATATATATATTGTCGACACAGAAACCCTTTTGCATCAAGAAGAGGGAACCAAACCGAAGATAAGATGGCCAATGAGATGAGCGGCACCCAAACTCACGAAACTAGAAAGGGAAGATTGCTGCACGTAGAAACAATCACCGTAAGGGTCAGGGCAGTAAACATTTTGTTACCAGTTCAACCGTGCAAAACTGAGGATAGAGAGGCATTTGTACCAAGGAATAGAGGATTGCATTGGAAAATAAAACACCTATAAATTTATGTACAGGTATCGAGGCTCTTGGAAGAGCAGAGCACATTCGCCCGAGACAAAAAAAAAACATCACAGCACCAAACAATCATCGCGGGAGCCATGCTTTCACTCCACTCCATGTGTTTTGCAAAGACCAGATTAAAAAACAAAATACCGGCACGTCTTACGCTCAGAGCATTACCAGCACGCTCCTCGTTCGAGCAAGCTCGAGGCTTAACCTTAGAATACCCACTTGGTCTGTTACAAAAACCCTTTTGCGAGTGTGCGAAGGGCACGTCACGCCATCGAATGCAAACTTGCTGCGTCGCCTTCGAAGCAAATTTTTTTTTCCTCTTTTAAACACCCCAAAAGCCACGATTAAATCCAACACACACACACAACACACACACACACACACACACACACACACACACACACACACACACACCCTGTAAATGCCCGATCGCAAGGAGGTGCAGATTTCTCTCAAAGTATTTACAATTGCAACATATCACAGCACGAGATTTCCTCTTCATTTGGTCATTTCAGATGAAGCATGGGACGTAGCCGCGCTGGTCCTACGAGGGAGGAGGCAAGAAGCACCATCAATTAGTTGGGACGCTGCCAGTTTTAGAACTCCACAAGGCACGTGTATCATCGGCTGTCGAGTAACGGAGAAGCGGGCACGCTGCACAGAAACCACAAAACCTACGAGGTTCCAGTTTTTGCCATCCCCCCCGACAAGGTTTGCGTTTAGTTAGCAGTTTTACCTTAGCCGCTTAGCGCATGAATGATGGCTCACCATGAAAATGCCTCGCTTACACAGCCCAACCATTGGTGACAACATGGGTTATGCCGTTATTAAAATAAATAAATAAAAATCTTTAAAGCTGATTGGATAGACCAAGGGCTGGAACCAAAGAATGTTGCAAATAATGGTGTCAAAAGATATTACCAAGACCTTTGCTCTTTTACTCTCGAGGTACCAAGATACCAAACCCTCAGTTTTCAAATTCCACACCAGGTTTTAATTTCAAGCAGACATGATCACGGTGGCCATCATATATTGGACACTCGCTTTCAGCACCTGCTCAGTGCCAGGCCTCATTAAGGATTGTGCTACTTGATTGCAAAATGACACTCTGCCTAAGCCGCAAGGGGGAAAACAAAACCAACAAAATAAATGTTGTGCATCCAATATAACTGAAGATGTTTTTCAACGAGCTTGGCCAAGGATAAAAAGTGCTTCTACTCACCAGGTCAAGAAATTACACAGCTGCACATATTACAGCCACCACCATTGTCCTCCATGTTGTGCAGCTTTCGGGCTTTGTGGTCCCGGATCTCTCGCACCAACGTGTAAAATGCGTCCTCCACACCCTGTCCCACACACCACGGAACTTCATGGCGAGCTTACACGACGTTGATGCTAATCTCGGTCAGCGTGTGAACAATCATTTTCTGAAAAGCAACAGCTTCATCACACACCTTTCAAGGCTTATGATGAACCTTTTAAATGGACTATCACTCCACCTTCGACATGATGCTTCTACTCACCTAACAATGGATGGAGGCCCTCGATGTCAGACATGAGATCAGGGCCGTCTCTCTGGACATATCTCGTGCTTTTGATACAGTCTGGCATCCCACCTTGCTCTCCAAACCCTCTGCCTATGGCATCCAAGGCAAACTCCACACACGGCTTCCTGACTTCCTTGACTCTCGTAGCCAACATGTCGCTCTCAACGGAATCCTTTCATCTCCTCTCCCTGTCAAGGCTGGAGTGCCTCGAGGCAGTGTTCTGGGCCCAGTTCTATTCCTGATCTTCATAAATTATCTCTCTGACTATCTGGAAAATCCTCTTTATCGATTTGCTGAGGACTCCACCCTCTGTCACAACACCCCCCATCCTTCAGATAAGCAGGCTGCAGCCTCTTCCCACCATTCAGACATTGACAGAAAATCACAAGATGGTCAAACTCTTGAAATAAGTCTTTCAACGCTGACAAATCTCACACTCTCTCTCCGAAAGGACCATTTAACAAACAAACCCCGACATCTACTTCACTAACAATCCTCTTGAAGAAGTTAAGTCACTCAAACTTTTAGGCCTCACCATCAGTCATGATCTTTCTTGGGCAAAACACATATCGAAGTTGGCCTCCAAAGCCATCCTCCATTGTGCAAAGACTTTCCTTGACACATCTGAAAGATATTTATACGCCACTTGATGGAGTACATACTGCTCTCCCCTGCCTCACACCTTGCTGTGCTTGACGCCGTGGAAACCGGGGCTTTCAAGGTCATTGGAACCTCGTGTGATGATGCTAAGTCTCTGAGCCTATCATTTTCACATCGCACGACAGGTCGGTGGTCTCTCTGTCGTCTACCACCTCCTTTCATGTCTTGCATCCTCTCACCTTTCCGTGCTCTTTCCCTTCCAGGTTTCTGCAGGGCGCATGTGGTCTGCCAGGAACCCCCTTCTGGTGAAACTCCAAAAATGCAGACTCACTGCTCACCTCGACTCATTCATTCCTCATTTTTCCCCACCTGTGTCACCTTCCTCAGTCTCTTCAATTTCATTCTTCCCTCTTCCCTCTCCAAGCCCACCTCCTTCTGGGTATCCAGTTTTTCCTTTCTCTTCTGTGATTGAGTGTTTCTGGCTGTATCGATCTTGCTCACCTCGTGTATTCCCCCAACTTAAATTCTTCCCCACGTCCCTCATTTCTCCAAGTCTCCCTCCACTCTTTCGCTCAACCCTGCTGTTGGTGCCCCTCTCTGTCTACTGTTCTTTTTGTTGTTACATCCTGGTCCATTGTGTGTTCTAGCACCTCCATGAGCCTCGACTGTCTACAAAAAAAAGATATTCCCACAGGGTATACTCACGATGGAGACACAAAACAAACTTGCTTCCTATCCATTGACTCTGATTCATCTTGTAGCTGGCTTTCTGCACATCCCATTAATGTGGTATACAGTCTTATGGAATCCGCTTGAGAAATAAAGTAAACAAGAGCGAGAATTGCTTTGAAATACATCCCCTACCGATGTGATATTTTCTCAGGCCAAAAAGGGCATAACTCTGTGAAAAATAGAAGAAAAGCCCTAAAACTCGAAGTTGTTCTGCATTGTGTTCCTCCAAGCCTGTCCCTCGGTGTCCTGCAGTTAGAGTGGAGGGTGTGGGCTCTTGACAGAGGAGTCCAAAATGAAGGCCCGCTGGGCCAGTTACTTTGAGCGGCTGCACCAGACTGATCCACCAGCTGTTGAGTTGAACATCAGTGGGTGTAACTATCCCTATTACTGATCCTCTAATCAACTGTGGTCCACCTTCGTTTGTAGAAACGCAGGCTGCGGTGAACCAGTTAAAATGGGGTAAAGTTCCTGGGATCTGTGGCATCCATGCTGAACTTCTCAAGGCTGGTGGAAATGCTGTATTCGTGTCGTTGCATGCAGTTCTGTGCTCTGTTTGGAGGACATGCACCATGCCAACTGACTGGAAGAGGGGCCTTGTTGTCCCTTTCTGGAAAGGGAAGGGTGATCGCCAGGACTGCAACAACTACCGAGGGGTGACACTGCTCTCAGTGCTGGGCAAGGTCTTTGCTCGGATAATTCTTGATAGGGCTTCCCACCATCTTCTTGAGCACCAGCACCCAGAGCAGTCAGGCTTTACACCAAAGAGGTTAACGATTGACCGTATCCTTGCTCTTCGGGTCCTCACTGAACGCAGACGAGAGTTTCGGCAGGAGCTGCTTGCAGCCTATGTTTATCGCCGTAAAGTGTTCAATTCAGTGAATCGGGATGCCCTCTTGCGGATTCTCGGTCTACGTGGGGTGCCACCAAAACTGATCAATCTGATTTCTGAACTGTACAATGGTCCTGAGAGTGCTGTGGGGTGTGGTGGTTCCATCTTTGACTTATTTCCAGTTGTTACTGGAGTTTCATCAGGGGTGTGTACTGCCCCCACAATAATCAGTGCTTGCATGGACTTGATTCTGGGGAGGAAGACAGATAAATCAAGCTGCGGTGCTTCATTTGGGAATGTCAAGATATGTGACCTTGATTTCGCAGATGGTGGTCATCTTTGCGGAGATGCTGGATATCCTTATGGGGCTCTCGAGGTGCTGAATGAGGAGTCATAACTGCTGGGATTCCGCGTTTCCTGGGTCAAAACTAAAATCCAGGCTTTCAATGACATCTTGGATTCTGCTGTGTTGTGTGTACCTGTTTGTGGTGTGGATGTTGAGGTCACGGACAGATTCACTTACCTTGGCAGTGATATTCATGTCTCCACAGGTTGTGAGCCAGAGGTCGAGATATGTTTGGGTCGGTCCTGGGGAGTCATGGATTCACTGGATCATGGTGTGTTGCGCTGTCGGTACCTGTGTGGGAGGACGAAAGTCCGAGTCTTAAGTTCCTGGTCCTTCCATTCTTGCTCTACGGATATGAGACTTGGACTCTGACCAAGGATCTGAGATGGAGACTTGACTCCTTCGGTACCAGGTCTCTTCGGAGAATCCTTGGCTATCGCTGGTCGGACTTTTTGTCCAACGAGCGGTTGCTGAGAGAGATTCAGATGAGATTTGTTACATGTACAGTCTATGAGCACCAGCTGCAGCTGTATGAACATGTGGCTTGTTTTCCTGATGCCGATCCTGCTCACCAGATTCTCTCAGCGAGGAAGCCTCGTGAGTGGAGGAGGCCAACGGGCTGACCGCGTGCCTAGTGGTTGCAGCAGGTTGATCGGCATCTCAAGGAGATGATTGGGATGGCCAGACAGAGGCCCCTGGAGTGCTGGCGGAAAGTGGACGCAGCCACCCGCTGCTCCGGCGCATGCTCCCATACCTGACCTGACCTGGGACGGACTGACGGATAGATTGAGAGAAAACCTATAGTCCCCTCTGATGAAACTGGTTGGGGACTCATAAGAAGGCTTGAGTGGTGGCATTTTACTGTATAGCCAGAAGCATTTTTTAAATAAGGTAAGTGAATGTGACCTGGGTAGTTCTCACTTTTTCAAAAGCAATGATAACTCAAGTGCAAAGCGATGGTCATGCTTTTTCAGCTAAAGCAGCAAAAGAGCACATTGAAACTTGGTTTTGGATCAGTCTGAACAACAGAACATATCCTTTTGAATTGGTGAGTCAACTGTATGTTCCAAAGAAGACCACAAACACAGGGAGAGAGACAAATAAATCCAAACACAAGTGTGGACGGGCACTTCATCATTATATTGCTCTCAGGCTTTTAATGGATGAGTTTGTACCAGGTATGTTTGTACGAACCCACCATTGGCATTTACGGAGCATTACTATCTCAACTAACAGCTTTTAAGGACAAAGTTGCACTCCATTATCTGGAAGCACACTGTAAAAGGATGGACATTCAAATGAATCGGTTGATCGATCATGGCATCGTCATACCTGACGCGTCTTTGCAGACGTCTCCACATACGGGATGTTGTACGAGCGTGCCAGGTCCTGCGCTTGCCTGCTATCCACAGTGCGTGCTGGGAGATCACACTTGTTCCCAACTAATACCATTGGTACATCATCAGAGTCCTTCACACGCTTTATTTGCTCCCTGTGCAAAACACACACACACACACACACATTGACAGCTAAGACATATTATAAACTCATAATGCACCGATTTTAAAAAATGGTGAGGGGGGGGGGAGATACAAATTACAACCAACATGTGCCAATGAGAACTAGACCAGCATGTGGTAATGCACACCTCCACCAGGTTTTGCTTAGCAAGTTTGAAGTTAACACTGCAAACATGTGACAAATTAGATCAAACTTTTTTTTTTTTAAATGCTACATGAAGATAAAAAGCAATAAATTGCTTGGAATCATGCAGGACGATCAAATTACTCTTTTTAAAGAAAAGAAAAAGTGATGCAAGGAAACAGACTTGTGCAGGCCATTTGAATTGTGCACAATGCATCGCCAAACTTACTAAGGATTTATAGGAATGAATGTCCCATTGTTTCCCAAACCCAAACACAAACACATCTTGGATCATACACTGAAATACAAAGGAGTTCAACATCAAAATGATTATGGCAAGAATCACGTCCAAACACAATGATGGCCATCAAGAAGCATGGATGTCTCTGCTCTTTAAGGAGGAAAAGAGTGGCACTTAAACGCAGATGCGGGTCGAGAATCTGCACGAGATAACTGTCAATCAATTGGAACATCTTCCTCTTTCCCACTCTTAAAATTATCTTTCAAATCGACGTATCTCAATCATTGTACATACAAAATGAAGGGGCGAAGGCAGGATCTAGTTCAGCTGCTGGCTTGCTTGCCGTTGAGAGCTCTAGTTTGGGTTTGTTCAATGGTGGGGTCTGTCTGACTCAATGTTTTTTGTTTTTAGCCGCGTCTCGCGTAGCGAACGCTCTAAAGGCCCTGTCACAACTTGACGTTTCAGCCAGCGTATGGCAAGGTATCAAAATGTATGTAAAACGCTGGCGTACGCTGAACTATTGATGTTTTTTTCCAGTTTTGGACGTATTCATAACGAGTTGGACGTATGCATAACGTATTAGTAACGTACACAGAACGTTTCGATAACATATAGTTAACTTATATCAACGAATGCTGAGCGTGTTGTCGGCATTCACAACCTATGCCCAACAATAGTCTAACTTATGCATAGCGTGGCAGCGTATCGCCGACGATCACGTGGCGTAGGCTATTAATAGGCTGCGGCTCAACGATTAAAATCATAACCGCACTAGACATCGAAGTGTGAAGCCGCTGTCACACCTTGACGTTTCAGCCAGCGTATCCGATGTATGAAAAATTTGTCTCAAACGCTGGCACACGTCGAAATCGTTATGGGTAAGTTTTGTAACGTTAAGAGCACGCTGAAGCACGCTGGCATACGTCGTAGTACGCCGACAAATTTTCAGCATGTTGAAAATTTTTCGACGTATGCCAGCGTATGACACACGTTCCGCATACGCTGGCCATAAGTTGTAGGCACGTTACACGATCGTTGACACACGTTACTTGTAAGTTACTCATAAGTCGAAACACGTCGAGGTAATGGTTAGCTCAGTGTTCCAGCTCCCTGGTTTTTTTTGGTTTTTTTTTCTTCGCTATGACGGTGATGTTGACACTTCGATTTCTAGTGCGGTTATGATTTAAATCGTTGAGCGGCAGCCTATTAATTATATTATATTATAACCACACTAGAAATCGAAGTGTCAACATCACCGTCATACCGAAGAAAAAAAAAAAAGCCAGGGAGTCTGGAACACTGACGCTAACCATTACCTCGACGTGTTTCGACCTATGAGTAACTTACAAGTAACGTGTGTCGACGTGTGTCAACGATCGCGTAACATGCTACAACACGTTACTCATAGGTTAGAAATTAAGTTCGGTATGCTAAATATTACCTCGACGTGTTTCGACTTATGAGTAACTTACAAGTAACGTGTGTCGACGTGTGTGTACGATCGCGTAACGTGCCTACAACTTATGGCCAGCGTATGCGGAACATGTGAGTCATACGCTGGCATACG
>CM068957.1:13853267-13867269 GCA_035128595.1 Eptatretus atami
CGAATTTTTTTTTTTGATTTCTTCAAAATGCCAACAGGATGACAATGGCACCGGGCAACGCCGGGTACCCCTGCTCGGGCTCACATAAAACAAGCAGAGTTGATAGTGCTTTAGTTCAAAACCTCAATATATCCACCAGAGATGCACCTGTACTGGTGAATGTCCTCAAAAGACTTGGTGTTGTTAATGGCGAAGACACAAAGGAAGCCTTCGCCAGTGCGCATGTACTGATCACGCATGGCACTGTACTCTTCCTGACCAGCTGTGTCCAGGATATCCAACAGGCATGTTTCGCTGTCTATCACCACCTGCTTCCTATACGAGTCCTACGACAGGGCAGACACAGCAACAAAGCACACGCAATTCAGTAATAAGAACCGCTGTACAGCACCAGGAAATATTCCCAAAATAGCATCTTCTGCAACTTATTGTTCAGATGGAAACTAGAAAGAAAAACGGAAGTTCTCATTGGATGGTTAAACACAGAGGACAAGCATCGCCCCCCCCCCCCCCCCCCCCCCCCGTTTTTGTTTGGAATTTCACCGAATCATTAATACACTGACTGCACTTGGCCCGGCACGGAATGCTCGATGCTCAAAACCACAAATCATAAATTAACGATTGGTATCAAAAACTTCCAATCCGAATTGGTGAGAAACTTTGATGAAAGACACCTAAAAAGGGCAGTGAGTGTGAGTTAACAAGAAAACCGCACAATTGTGTCAATGCATGTCAGTTTATTTACCTCCGCCACCGAAGGTGAAAGAGGTTATGTTTTCACCCCTCACTGTCTGTTTCTTTGCTTGTTTGCTTGTTTGTGGCAGGATATCTCAAAAAGTTGTGGATGGATCCGCATGAAATTTTGCGAACAGGTTGGGTGTGTGACAAGGACAAACTGCTTAGATTTTGGTGAAGATCCAGATCAGGATCTGGATCCAACTACAAGAATTTTTAAAGTGATTCTTCACCATTGAGAGATAGGGCTAAAAATGATATATGGCACGATATCTCAAAAAGTTGTGGACGGATTCGGACGAAACTTGGTGGACATGTTGGGTGCGTGACCTCAACGGATTGATTCGATTTTGGTGTAGATGTGAATCCGGATCTCGATATGAGAATTATTTAATTTTAAAAGTGATTCTTCACCATTGAGAGATAGGGCTCAGAAACGATAAATAGCACGATATGTCAAAAATGTATCGGGCCCGACATGTTCTTGTGGATCAGGCATTGCCTGACGGAGGTATACGCTCTACCGAGTGCCCTTCTAGCTTTTTGTGTTATACTTTTACAAACATCCTTCCTCTAAATTGAAAAATTCATGTTTCAGGAGATGAAATAAAATACTTATCCATGACTTAAAAGCTGATCAGAAAATCTCCACAATCACTTAAAATTCTCCACCTACAGAAATACTGCACATGGGTTTTGTTGGTTCCAAACAGTCTTCAACTTGAACCTCACAGTGATGCCGAAGCAGATCTTACAATCCCACCTGCTGATCACGTGGTGCTGAGTCATTGACTGCTATCAGCCAAACACCGATATCATCGTTAGCTTTGCAGCTGGCCTACAGATCCATCGGAAGAGCATTTGGGCTGAGACGCTTCCCGTTTCAACATCATTGCAGACGTGACAACCACTGTTTGCTGTATTCTCATTTTGAGCGAAACAAGGGGTCTCTCCCCAAGGCATCAGAGAACCTGCAAGGTCTAACTAGGGGTCGTTTCCTTTTGATCAGATTCAGGGATGCTGCTCATCTCTCCTGCACGTTAGCATCAAACCCTGACTTCTGCACATCAGATTTTTTGTACCATCCCATTTTAGGGTTGAAGAGCTTAAAAGAGCTTTATCAACTCTTCTAAAAATTGTTTATTTATTCCAGCACTTGCGGGACCTTTTCGTTACCATTTACATGGTGCTCTTGCTCTACCATTCATTTCTTTTTCTTGTCGAGTCTTTCCTCGTCACGCCTCCGGACAGTTGAACATCACAACACTATTGTCTTTTGTCATTATGAGAATATTTGGATTGTTGTTACAAAACAATTAATCCCGACCCAGCTATAAACGGTGTATGCCTGGTGTTGGCTTAATGGTTCGGGTGGTGGGCTTGGGATCCTAGGGTCCTGAGTTCAAATCCCGCTCGGCTGTTGAATTAATACCGGGTGGGGTTGACTCAGCCAGTCATCCTTCTGAGGTCGGCAAAATGAGTGCCAGCTTGCTGGGATGATCGAGCCATTCGAGTATCCTGCGACGGAGTGGCGACCCGTCCAGGATTGTGTCCAATAGCCCAGGAGACTGCTTCGGCAGTACCGACGCTCTGTACAGAGTATGGTCCTAATGGATGGACGGATAAACTGTCATCTCGGTTTCACAGGCAGGGCGATTCATCAATGTGTATGGCGTCCCTCAAATGGACGTTAAACTGAGCGTCCCGTCTGCCGGCATTAGTTGGTTGACATTAAAGATCCCACGGTGTCCTTCGCAAAGAGTTGGCGAGCTATCTCCAGTACCATGAACAAATTACAAATTCCTGCCCACGCCTTCGTCGAACAACAAGCCTGGCCAGCCGGTTCGTGAGAGACTTGGGCCAAGCTTCCACAAGAACGTGGGAATAATTGTGGCAGAAGAAGGAGAACAAGTTACAAAACATTTGCTTTATTATATAGCTTGAAAATACACTGCTATGACACAGGAAAGACGACACAAAGGGATGATGGGATGCTAAAAAATAAATAAATAATTTTTTAAAAGGTTATGTTGCCACATAATGAAGGATTTTTTTTCTTCTTTCAATGATCGAGGCTCGTGGAAGAGCCAGAACAGAATAGAAGGGAACAAAATGGAGGGGGGGGGGGGGAAACACCAACAGAAGAGTCAAAGGGAGAGTGAGATCAAAGGGAGGAGAAGAAGGACACGTGGAGTGAACAAGCTGCACAAGGAAGGTGGGATGAAATAGAATCATCTGAAAACTCATTGTCGAGGAGATGTGCTAATTAAACAGACTAAAATGAAACAACAACAACAACAACAACGATACACGAGGTACATAATTCTCCAAACGGACATCGGTGAATGCAAATGAACGTCCAATTGTGTAAGTTCAGCAAACCTGACATTTTGCAGCTAGTAGTTAGTCCTTCACACTTCATAATTCCAGACTTGAAGCTAGGATTAACAAATCATCACTTCCATCAGGAGCCTCTTCACTTTGGAACACACTTTTACATCATCGAATGCTCATTAAAATGCTTTTTTAAAGGTCAGTGCCAACAAGCAAATCTAAGAATAGCGTTTTATTATTTTATTTTTTATTTTTCCCAACCAACAGCACACACTCTCTTAAGCCGACAACAAGATAAAATTAAATAAATACATTGGTAAAGGCAGAAATTTCCCATATGATGCGTCGATCGTATTAATGGAATAAAACATTTCATTTTCAAACACGTGTTGGCCTGGTTTGGTGCTCCCATCTGAGCACACAGCTCATGATGCCCGGGTTCTCACCGCATGATGTGTCAAGTTGTTATTTGTCTCGTAATATCTTTGGAATCCACGAAAATGAACACCAGTGGGGGTTTTTTTTGGATACAGAAACCTTGGCTCATGGAGGAGGGCAGCACGTTCACAGGCTGACAAGAGCATCAGAAGACAAATGGGAGACCAACATCACAAAAGAGTGGATGAGTGGTAGAAATGAAAGGGGTGGGAGATGGAGGGGGTCAGCTAGGTTAGAAAGGATAAGGGATGGGTATGGAAGAAAGCAAGACGTGACAATGGGGAGCACTCATGAAGGACTGGAGGGAGGGGCACAAGACCACACACAAAGGGAGTCAATTCCACAAGTGAGCGAACGGAGAGATGCAGGACTGGAAATGGTTCAGCTTCGAATTGGGGAGGGTAACCAGATACGTATTGGATTCTGCAAGAACACATGCAAACAAATATTGTGTGGCTGAGGAAGCATGGAGGTACAAAAGGGGGTGGTGGGGGAGAAGTGCAACCCAGAAGAGAGGTGATATAAAACAGTCTACCAATCAGCCAGCGGTGGAGTCATCGTAAAATGCGATGGTGTTGGTAGGTGAGACTGTGAACTGCTAGCACCAAGCCGGATACAATAGCATACATGTTCAATCCAACAGCTGCAGTGGAAAGGTGGTGGAGGATGGTTTCAGTCAGCATCGTGACAGCAAATTGCATGGTCCCCATCCCAAATGAGGAGAAAAGTGAGGACAGAGGAGAGCATAAAGCTGAAGCACAGTTCAATAGTATAGTGCTAATGCTGTCGGGTCCAGTTGCAGAGGTGTCAATATTGCCTCAACTTCTCAAGCTTAGTGAGAGAGAATTCTAGATGCTGCAGAGAGCAGTCTGAAATGGAGGAAAAAGGGAGGGGGGTGGGGGCTGGAGAAGGAAAGGATTGGAGACCGTAATTTTCAGTGCAGACAGTGTTGATATGACTCCATCCTTTTGTGTATAGAAGTGAAGGTACAGAATGGGAATGTGTACCAGAGAGACTAGACCAGCTGCTACCAGGCTTTGGAGGAGGGTGAGTGACTTGAGAGGTTTGACCAGAGGTGAGCTTGATGGAGGGCTCTAGCTCGTCTAAAGACTGATACACCAATTGTGGGTTCGGTGAAGGGGTTCTAGGTTCCCATCAGTTGGGTTTGTCTTCCAGGTGGAGAGCGCAAGCTGCTTCACCACATGCCTCAGTGTACCAGGGTCCGGATGTTGAATAAGACAATTGGAGGTGTGTGTTGGGATGAACTGGTGAAACAGAGAAAGCAGTTTTCCAAGGAATAAATTCCAGGAACTGTTGATGTTCGGAGCCGGTGAGATTCTGGATTTCATACCAAACCAATCTACCTTGCTGAACTCAACAAGGTTTCCTGATGGTGGTGGTGAACTCATTCCTGAAACAAGAGTGGACCGTACAAAAACAGGAGTGAAAGACGGCAGGTGTACGAGATATTTTCACAAAATCGTTGTGATCCCGCTGAGAAAGCCGATGCGTCTGTACTTTTTGAAACATCTATAAAAATGATTATAATGTGCCATTTAAAGATTATACGACCATCACTTTGACCCCAGCAATAAGGGGGCAGCTTTCTTTTTCCTACGGCACGTATAGAGCTTGAACAATCATTACATGTCGAACTAAAAACATCCCAAAATGCAAAGCCCATCCACATCCGCTTTGTACTCGAACTAAACTTGACGAAAACAGCTAAAAAAAAAATTAATAATAACAAAAAAAAGTTAATTTTATTAATTAATGTTCTCCATATTCTCATAAAAGGGTTTGTTGAAAATTTGATGACAAAAGCTCAAATGGTTAAAAAAAAAGTTATGGTCTGGATGGACGGACGTAATGGTTAGAGCGTTAGCTCTGACTCTGGGAGGTTAAAAAAAAAAACCCCGGACGAGTCATACCAAAGACTTTAAAAATGGTCTGTGCTGCTTCCTTGCTCGACGTTCAGCATAAAAATAAAATAAAAAGAGAAAAAAAAAAGATAGAGCATGGACAAACAACACTGGGAAGGCAATGGCAAACTACGCAGTACAGTATTATAACCCTTGCCAAGAAACTGCTTCGGCAGCACCAACGCTCTACAAAAAGTACAATCCATCAAAAATAAATAAATAAAATAAACGGAGGACATGATAGCAAAGAGTTCATTCTTACCTTAAAAAAAATTAAATGAATAAAATACGTTCCTTTTCAATTCTGCAAAACTTAATTCTGCCTCTCAATTCTACATTTGGCATCGAGACAATGCTAATGTCCTGCGGACATGAAATACAGGCAGATTACTGGCGGGGTAGAAGAACAGAAATAAAAATGTTCAATCTGTACAGAGTAACAGCACAACGTCATGACAGATCTCCGAAACGCAGATCAAGAAGCAATTAAGGAAACGTCCAATACATGTTTTACTGTATAATGGTGATGGCCTACGGGGGTGAACACACACCAAAAAAAACCCAACAAACATTTGGTTCAATTTGCAATTTGTTCGATGCATTCTCCAGGTATCTGAATGGCACACGACACGGATGGGCCAATGTGATGCATTCAGGTAATGGCTGAGAGAAAAAGGAGCACACCGGCGATGAACTTCACGGTCTCACCTCTATCGTGGGGTCATATTCATCAACAAAGTGGTTCTGGATGAGCTGGATAGTCAGTGCACTTTTGCCAACACCACCCGCACCCACCACCACCAGCTTGTACTCCGTCATGGCTGTAAAGGTGATGGCAGCAACGAGGAAATAAGAATGAGGCAATCGAGTAAACAGTCCGATATGGGTCACGATCTTCATATCATGATCCGTGCCATTTGTTCATTTATAGAATTTTTATTTGAAAATTGTACCTCCTGGATTTTTAGGTTTGTCACTCCCATCCCTGTCTGCAGATATGTTCGGCTCGGTACAGACTTGGACATACAAGAAAAGTTCCAGATGAACTGGTCTTACTGAACCAAAACTCGACACGTACAGTACCGTAGTGGTCAAGTGGTGACGGTAATGGACTGGCATCCCAGAGGTTGTAGGGTGAAATCTAGCCACAGGCAGCAACATTAAAGATTTGGATTATACACTTTTGGGAACCAAGCTAGTTGCAGAATAACCCTGACATCATCATCAGATTGTTGGTTAAAAACTCAAATGGATAGTCTTTGACCTACAAGGAAGGGATGTTCTACCTGCCAAACTGAGATGGTTTAGCTAGTCCACACACCATTATTGGTCATTAGTGTCCTCCAGATCGACTTGGGATGGAAACAAACGTTACCTAGAAAAAAAGAACATCGGCTTAAAAACCCTCTTGGGTGCAGGACACCGACGTCTTGAAAGTATGGGATGAAGAACAATTTAATGGCACTACTCACGTTCCGTCATGACGGGGATCTTTTTGTTATTTTTTTAAAATACTAGAATTAAAAATAAAAACTAGCCAAATGCTCTTTATGTGTGCTTTACTCGGAGCTTCCAGGAGCTCACAACGATAGGTATACACACAAAACCGGAAGTGCACTCGGTAGAGCGCATACCTCCACCACGCAATGCCTGATCCACGAGAACATATCGGGCCCAATACATTTTTGAGATATCATTCCATATGTCGTTTTTGGCCCCATCTCTCAATGGTGAAGAATCACTTATAGAATTCTAGTATCTGGATGCGGATCCGGATCTTCACCAAAATCTAATCAGTTCGTCCTTGTCACACACCCAACCTGCGCACAAAATTTCATCTGAATCCATCCACAACTTTTTTGAGATATCCGATTCACAGAAAGACAGATGGGATGAAAACATAACCTCTGTCCACCTTTGGTGGCAGAGGTAATAAAGATTTGCTTACCTGCATTAAATGATGCCGATTGATTATGGAGATGAAGATCAAGCCAAGATGGAAAATGGCAATTGACAGGCATCACAGAAGCCCGCACCACACACCAACTTTCCGTTTTGACCCAGTTTCAGCAAATTGGTTTAGTCCGTTTTAACACATCCTATTATACCTGTGCCATCGAAGGTGGACGGAGGCTGTTTCACCTGTTTGTCTGTCTGTCTGTGACCAAGATGTCTCAAAAAGTTATGGATGTATTCGGACAAATCTTGGTGGACAGGTTGTGTGTGTGACAAGGACGAATTGATTCGATTTTAGTGAAGATCCGGATACTAGAATTGTTTAAAGTCATTCTTCACCATTGAGAGATGGTGCCAAAAATGATACATAGCATGATGTCTCAAAAAGTTGTGGACGGATTTGGACGAAACTTGGTGGACATGTTGGGTGTATGACAAGGACGAATAGATTCGATTTTGGTGAAGATCCGAATCCGGATGGAGATACGAGAGTTATTTAGTTTTTAAAGTGATTCTTCACCATTGAGAGGTAGGGCCAAAAATGATATATAGAATGATATCTTAAAAATTTATTAGGCCCGACATGTTCTCGTGGATCAGGCATTGCGTGGCGGAGGGATGCGCTCTACCGAGTGCCCTTCTAGTTATTAAATTGTTCAGCCAGTTTGTGAGCCGGCATTTGGCTTGGCGGGAAAATTCTCACCAGCAAAATAGAGAAACCATTTATTCACGAGTAAACTCGGAGACCGTGTGACCGTTCCTGCTCCTTGTCTGAATTCAGCCAATCAGGCCATTCAGTTTTCTTGGGGTGAAACCACCCGGCCTGTTCATAGTCCATCAAGACCTGGACACGTTACAATACGTACAAGATAGACGGTTATGGAAAATGGAAAATCATTGCTATAACCTTATTTAAATGTAAAAACAAATCATAAACGAGTCACTAAAGCAGCAATAAACTGATTCAAGGCGATTCATCAAGTCCAAGTCTACTTACAAAATATTGTTGCATACATTGCCTCTCGGTCTGAAAAAACGCCTCCCGAGTCCATACCGCCAACCTAAATATTTCAACTTTCTTGTGTAGCCAGCCAGGGAAAGGTTTTGGTCTTTCACAAACGAACCCACCAGGCCCAATGTTTGACTGAAGGTGATTTGGGCAGGAATTTCAGTTGTTCAAGGTGCCGTGGGTAACTTGAGTACTTTTCAGAACGACACTGTGGGATATTTAACATCTACCGACGACCGATGCTGGCAGATAGGTCCAGCAGCTTAACGTTCATCTGAAGGACAGAAAACGACAGGATATCAAACGTCATGCCAGCGAAGCACCAATCTGACTGTATCCTTATATAGTCTGGTTGGGGATATAACCCAAAGCAAGTGCACGCTCTCTGTATACCATCCTGTCGGACAGAGGGAATTTAATAATGGTCCTAATTATTGTGATTAAATCTTCACTTTCATCGCACATAACGCTCCACCATTATCGCACATCTGAAAGATTCCTTTCTGTATTCGGCACGGTGGCAAATCCCAGAAAAAAATCTCTCAACGCATTGTTACAAGCCAAGAATCACTCATGGCATTAATCCGGAACAAGGCATGAACACCGACGAAGAGGGGAACCCATGGTACATGATTAGATTTAAAGGTGGGATCCCAGAATCGTTTTTCAATTGGAAACAAACAAAAAAAAAATTATTTAAATAAACAAAAGGTAAGGATTTGGAAATTCAGAGGTCTTGGTCTAAAAGGGCTACCAAATGAGCGACCAAATTTTTACCTCCGCCACCAAATCCGGTTACGTTTTCACCGTCTCTGTTTATTATTTGCAAATTCGAAGATTTTTCCAAGTATGTTGGTGAGCCGATTTTGTTATTCTGTCTGTCTGTTTATCGCCGACGGGTCACAATTTTAAACCGATCTTCACGAAACTTCACCACATGGTAGAGTTTGTCATTAGGACGAAGCCTGTTGTTTTTGAGGTCAAAAAGTCAACAACGAAGATGGGATTTCTAAAATCCTTATTTTTCATCCGACTTACTTGAAATTTGAAGAGGATTTATATTTCAGGTTACTGAATTCAACGAGCCAATTATTTTGAAGGTCCACATGGACCAAATGGTCAAAATAGGCCAAAGTTCAACAACTTAGGTGGTATTTCTAAAATCCTCAATTTTCATCTGATTGACTTGGAATTTGAAAAGGATATATATTTCAGGTCACTGAATTCAACCAGCAATTATTTTGGAGGTCAACATGGACCAAGAAGACAACATAGGCCGAATTTCTAAAATTTTCATCCGATAGACTTGAAATTTGACGAGGAATTGCATATTTGGTCACTGAATTAAACCACCAATTATTTTTGAGGTCAAATTTGTTTTATGGACTTTGCAAGTATCATACTCTGCACGACTTCTTGTTTGTTTGTTTGTCTGTGTACAGAATATCCCACAAAGTTATGGATGGATCCGGATGAAATTTTGTGGACAGGTTTGCTTGTGTGATAAGGACAAACTGATTAGATTTTGGTGAAGATTCGGATCTAGGTACTAGAATTATTAAAGTGATTCTTCACCATTGAGAGATGGGGCTAAAAACAATATATAGCACGACATCTCAAAAAGTTGTGGATGGATTCGACGAAACTTGGTGGACACGTTGGGTGTGTGACAAGGAAGACTTGATTCAATTTTGATGAAGATCCGGATCTGATAATTTTTTAAGTGATTCTTTACCAATGAGAGAGAGACAGGGCTAAACGAATTATAGCACGATATCTCAAAAAGTGGATGGATTCGGTAAACTTTGTGGACGGGTTGGGTGTGTGACCACGATTAATTGACTCGATTTTGGTGAAGATCCGAAGCCGGATCCGACTACTAGACTTTTTTGAGGGATTCTTCACCATTGAGAGATCAGGCTCAAAAACGATATATAGCATGATATCTCAAAAATGCATTGGGCCAAATATGTTCTCGTGGATCAAGCATTACGGGGCGGAGGTACGCGCTCTACCGAGTGCCCTTCTAGTTTTGTTTAAAATCAAGTAAAATTGCAAACATTATGCAAGAACAGATCAAAACATTTGACAAATCAAATTACAAATTCTCAAAAATGGTACATTCAGATGTTGTTAATAGCCATTAATTAATTATTATTGGTGTTGTTATCGTTATCCTCTTTCTCTGCAAGACTGTCGCAACACCAAATGACCTTAAGCTTTGTTGTGATGCAATTCTCTGCATAGCAGATCAAATATTGCTTTATAGCACAGTTTTACCAACAGAGTCCAGTTTTCACTACAACACATCTTCCCCTTTTACATTATTGCTTATTTGCACAAATTCTTACACTTAACCTCCCTCGACCCCAACCCTCCATGTACATATGTTCAAAGCACAAAAGGAACAACCGACATTGTCCAACAGTAGTGTTAGCACACAAACATTTGAACACAACCAAACGATTATGTACATCATGTGCATATATCCACTCACGTAGCAGTAAGGCCCGTCGATACCGATTATTGAAAATCGATTCATCCCAGATGCATCGGTGAAAGTAAAGTTTGAACACCAACGGTTTTACAGGTTAGAATTTACACAGCAAATATGTATTTTAAACACAACACCAAAAAATAAAATGTTATCCCTCACAAATAAACACAATGACTGTAGTTATTACAAAGCCCAACAACAAATAGTATCTAAGAATTAATCGACCCAATCAGCAATATACGTGATGTAGGCCATTTGTGACATCATGAGACAGATATGAGGAGCAAACCTCTGACAGAGATAAATGCTGAATATTTACTTGTTCATCTCGTTGTGACCAAATCACGTAATGCTGAGTCGTGGAGAATGTTTTCACATCGGGATCCAACGTGGAAAGAACAATCTCGATACCGGGTACGTTTGCCTCTGGCAGTTATCACTGCATTGAGAACTAGGGACTGTTTAACTCTGAGCAGTTATAAGTACTCGGAGTAGTTCTAAACCGATTGGGTCGATGGGTCGACGGAATGCATCGGTCCTGATCGGAAATCGATATTCTGGGACGTCCACTTCTTGCCAAATCTCTTGTTGATCCAGTGGCTTGATCACATCTGAGGTCATAAGCAATTCCTCTCCTCACATTAAAGAGCCTTGCAACATGGCTAATGGAAGACAGCGCTGAAAGGTGTCCAATGATTTGATGCCTCTCATTTTCTTACGGACGTGGCATTGTAATGGATTGTTACCCCACGCACGAAAAGCGAAAAGTGGGGGTGAGCAATTGGTTCACTTCTGTCTGTCTGTTTGTCTGTGTCTGTCTACAAACGTTGATTTATGATCAAGGAACAGCTTCCTGTCAATTGAATGATATATTTTGAAGACGAATCGGAAAACGAACCTGTAGTTTAGCAGTGAGTTAAGCGCAGAGAGGAGTGAGATAATATATTTTGCTCTGTCTACCTGTCTGGCCGTCAAAGTTGAAAATCATTCCAAACAGGAAACTTACTGTTTTTAAGGGCATCATAAAGGACACAAACAACAGGAACGAAGAACTAATGAAACATTAAATAAGGTGGGGTAGAAGACGCTGAAGCAATGGCGGTAAACTTCTGAATTTGTTTTGAACCAAACATCCCCATGACGAAGGTTTTCATCCTTTAATTTCATTATTGTGTTTCAATTTAATTACATACTTGAACACTGAAGAACATCGTAAATCACCTTTTTGACACTTTCAAAAACCTTCTGTGTATAGCAGTACTTAGACAAAATTACAGCATATTACGTCATCACGACCCATCAAATTTGCCGCTCGTAAACCCCACCTCCGTCCTCGTTTCTTAAGACAGCACGGGGTCAGGTATTCCATGAACTCTCTGGTTAAATAATGTAATCAGAGTGTTTTTGGATGATCGACACGCTGTTGTCTCAGAAAAATTCTTTCGAATTTGCTCACAATGCATCGTGTTACCTCGAAGGACCGGAGGGTGCATGAGTTGCACGTGCTGAATGATCATTTCACGATGCAATTACGTTACGAGGAAACTTGCAATCAGGTGTTCTGCACATCCCTCGTGCCAAAAAAAGGTCCCTGGAATGGACGCTGGAACAGTCTTTAAACAATTACATAAATTTGACAGGTTCTGGTTTTGTTTTTTTAATGGTGGAGAGTATATTTTTCTCAAACACCAATATTAGAATGAAATATATTTTATGGAAAGAGATTCCGAAAAACTTTTGTGCCATCCCCCGGGATGACGTGAATCCGGAGGACCCGTCTTCCGGTGCTGGTCGCTGGTGGACTTTAACGATCCCATGATGTCTTTCACGAAGAGTAGAGGAGTCATCACCGGCACCTTGGCTAAATTTCAAATCCCTGTCGTCAGGTCTAACCAGGCCTATTAAGCCTCACCTTCAGTCAAACGTCAGGCCTAGGCAGCCAGTTCATGAAAGGCTTTGGACAAAATCATTCCCTGGTCGACCCCACAAGAAGGTGGGAATAATTGGGACCATTGAAGTAGTCGGAGTAGTAATAGTAGTAGAAGTAGTTTCTCATAAAATCAATGGAAGACTTTGGTAGCACAAAGTACAGTCAGTATACAAGATATCCTTCATATAAATGAGCCAAATGATCACTGAAAATAGCACACACACAGCCACACAATTTTTGAAACCTCTTCGCCCCCTCCCTCCACCCCCACAACCTCAAAATTGAAAAATGCTTTACTCACACATGCTAAAAGCACCATTTGATTTTTGTTTGCAGGCAGTCTACTAAAAGCTGTTTGCAAATGGCTTCTCTCATTAATAAGACATTTGTATCGGCTTGAACAATTACAAAAATTCATTTTCATTCCGCGTGAGATTATTTCTACAATTACAAAGAAAGGAATTTCGAAGGTTTTCATCTCCAGTGAGAGCGACTTGGGCAATATTCTCATCGAATGCAACGCTTTGTGCCTAAATCACCGATGACTTGGAATCGTGACAAGCCAAACTCGACAGCACGTGAAGACTAATAGATCTAGACAAGCAAACCAGGCTTTGCTCATAAATCAGCCACTTAACCGGGGAAGGCTTCAACGTGTTAAAGGGATTGCAGACACAAGAAGAGAACTCGGCACGGGTGGCTGCCACACCCAGCAAACGACCACTACGAGCTTGGGAAAGATCCCTCTCTGTCCCGCAGCTCTTCTTATTCAACAGGAAAGAAAAATCCCTCCAGGGCTTCTGACCGCAACACTTCTTTTGTAAAGGCTGCTTCACACTCCCATGGTGCTGCCTACAGCTGCCGCATCATGCGGAATGCGAGCAAATAGGTGAGTGAACGGTGAAGGCCACGAGGAATGCAAACCACTTCCTTGGATTTTACATATCATGCCTTCAGAGTTGACATGAAGCCTAAAAAAATCGAAAACATAAATAATATCGATTTATAAAAGATAAATAAATAAAAACTTCCATCCTCGATTCTGGGTTCATAAGCCTCATGATACAAATCTTCCCCAATTCTTCAATTACCAATGTCGGCTTCACATAGATAAACGATATATATATATATATATATATATATATATATATATATATATATATATATATATATATATATAT
>CM068957.1:13869460-13880309 GCA_035128595.1 Eptatretus atami
ACGGACGGACGGACGGACGACCCGGGTGACAACCAAATTATCCCCCTTCCACAATGCGGCGGGGATAAAAAGCAAAGGGCGCAGAGAAGAAGCGACAAAGCGGGTGTCGACCCAGCCGCCGAAAGACAATTCGCCCTTCAGTGCTTTGGGCAAGCGATCGTGTGGTGTGCACGTGGGTGTGAGCAGTGCCGCCAACAAGTGAGGCACGGGTCGATTATCACCAAACAACCACCAGGGCTCTAAACCCGTGATGTGACGATCTCGTGCCCTCCAGATGTCGGACTGGCGTTCAAGGCTGCTTCCCCGCGAAGAGGCGTGCACGGCCAAAAAGCTGTGGTGCTGCGCGTACGGACGTGACACGCACGCACGCATTTTCAGGACATTTCGCTTCACGGACGACTTTTCTGGCTGAGCGAGACGATTCTCCCCCTCCCCTCCCCCTGAATATCTGGTACCCTTGTCTGTTGTTTAGCTGTAAGTAAACCAACCCCGTAAGCGCATCTGCTCTTTGTCTTTCCTGGCATTTTGATTGATTTTGCTTTTGAAATTCTTCTTTATATTACCCAGAAAAATAAAAGCGTTCTTTATTTATTATTTATTATTAAATAAATTCTTTCGTCGATTTCCAACCTGTTCCGTTTTGTCCTTCCTTAGTATTGGTCTAGCATTGTCCGAACGAGATAGACTGGAGCGTAATTACCACAGATTTGACCAAAAAAAAATCGTCGACACGTACCAGCGGTTAAAACGTCGGCCGCCCTAATTAAAAATCTAATCAGATAATATGGTGCTTTGCAGCAGGAGCACGCTCCCCGCTCAGGAACCACGTGACCTCTAGTTAAACGGAAGAATTAGATGGCGGACACTGGAAACTCGTGTGTTGACTGGGTGGCATTCGTGCGTTTTAAAACAACGCACCGCTACCATAACGTTTAATTGTGAGCGGTGGCCCAGGTCCGGCTCTACAGAGGACAACCGGGATTAATCCCGAGGGACAAACTGGTGTGCTCGGTACCCGTGGCCGCACAATATATATATATATATATATTATATATATTCTTACTATTAAATTCACTGTTGGTCCGTCTGTCTGTCTGTCTGTCTCTGTTCCCAGGTACCGCAAAAATGGCCGGAAACCAATCGCAACCATTTTTTGGGTGTGTAATCCTGGACCCCTGAAGTAAATAGCATAAATATTGTTACGCTGTGGAAATCGCAACCACCATTCAGTCCCCTGTAGGTGAGGTATTCTGCAAGTACATGTGTAGGTACGCCCCCAAAACCCGTGTTTAGAGGGAATTGTGGATTCATTCGTGGCTGCGACACTTTGAGCCAGTCGTTTTTTGTTCTTTCTTTATTTTTTTGAACCAAACCACAGTCAACCACAACCACGCCATCCCCACCACAGCGCGACCGCGCTGCGGCCGCGCCGCCTCCGCCATCTGCGCGACTGACAATCTTCGCCATCCGCCATTTCTTCTCCGCGCTCGGCTGTGGGCGGAGGTGCGATCCGAGCCGGGGGTCAAAGGTGAGAAAGGTGGGGGCCTCTTTTTTGGGGGAATAATTCCCTGGCCCCGAGCCAAGACTGACTTCCTCGCCCCCGCACGGCGCGGGGAGGGGGAACGAGAGGCACGCCCCTTTCGGGAACCCTCTCGAAGGAGGGGTGGAGCCGAAAAAACGGGCGGAGTGGAGGGCGGAGCCCCGCCGCTATATAAAGACGGACACGGCCGGGTGCAAGAACTCTCGGTCTTTTCCCTTCCGTCGCTTGCGAACTGGGGGGGGAGCTGTGAGGAGCTCGTCGCGGTTGCGTTGGTTGCCTCCCTCGTCTTGGTTGAAGAGTCATCGCCGGGTCGAGCCGCGGACGCTCGTTAAAGTCAAGCTGTTTTTTTTCCTCGTTCGAGTCGGCAGTAAAGGACGGCGAAGGGAGACGGAGCCGGAGTGGGAGGTCGTGGAGATGGACTCGTCGGCCGGCACCAAGGGAAGTCCGTTCTGGTTCTTTTCGGGGTTATTTTGTGTGGGAACTTGCTGTGGAGGCGCGTCTTGTAAAGTAGAACTGTTAAGTGTTGCCGTGTGTCGGTCTTAGTCGGTTGTTAACTCTGCGTCTCGTCGTTGCTTTGGTTTTATTTGATATATGGTGCATAACTGTGGGACTATATGTGTGGCTTTGCCTGGTCTGTGTAAATAAAGTGCTTGCATGTTGATTGTTCTCGTTCTCGGCTTTGCTCCTTTCCTTTGGTTGAATCTCTATCTTGCTTGCACGTAAAAAGGGTTCGTAGTGGGCGTGATACGCCCGAGAATTAATTGGAAAACCGTCGAGGCGACGTATAACACCGCTCGGTTATCCCGAGTAGCACGGAACGGACCGGCTCTTAAGTTGGTTCCGTTGTCCAAGTCGACCTGCGGCGAGTGCGATCGCCCGGTTTTACCATCGCGTGTGTTACTTAGGTAAGGTCGAGTTGGCGAAGCAAACCCTATCCCACGCGGGTGGCCGATTGGCACGATCGTGGTGAGGGCCGAAAGGCACCACCCGTGACTGGCTCCCGGCGTTATAGTCCGAGAGGGTCACGACAGAATTTTCCGTCGGTGGGCGAGACGTGTCCGCGAATTCGAGTCACTGTGGCCGTTCGACGCCGGGCTGGGCGCGAATTCGCAACAATATAATAACAGACCCCCCCTTGAGGCTTCCCGTAGGGAGCGCGGTGCTTCTAGTATATATTATATATATATATAAAACATTATTGCCTTTCTATTATAACGATAGAGAATAGCAAATGGTCGCATCATATGTACGCCACAAAGGTTAAACGTCTACGCATCAGCAGCCCAAACTACCAAATGTTTACGCAGGAAGTCAAACTACCAGACAGCCAAACTTAGCTCTCATATTGAGCCTCGAACAGTGTATACAAAATAAATAAATAAATAATAATAAAAAGGTCTTGAACATAGACCAGCTAAGTAGAAGGATCGAAGTGACATCCAAGATGCTTGGCAGTCACCTCAAGGAAGTGGCTCATGCTCAAGAAAACGAATTAAAGAGTCCGTCAAGGTATTACCCGTAATCGTAAAAACCCTCAAAAACATCCACAAGTTAAGCAGAACCCTTGGCACAAAAGGCCGTTGTAGCAAATTAGGGTTCATTTTGTTGTAAAAGTGTTGGCCTGTTTTTTGGTCCCCATTTGACTTGATGGTTATGATGCCTGGATCCCGGTTTCAGGTCCATATGACGACTGTACAGCGCATCTATTTGTCCAATGTCATTCATGTTGAAAGTACATTAATGTCACTGGGATGTTTTTTTTGTTTCCCTGCATGTGCCCAGAAATGTTTAAGCGGGAGGAAGATAACAACCATATCCAAAAACTGAACAGCAAATTTACTTTTCTTCCCACTGATAGGCCGATCTGGTTTCGGACATTGAACATAAATCGAATCGATTTGTCCTGTCGTCAACCGAACAAACTCATTCCACCAAGTTGTCATAACCCTGTCCACAACCTTTGAAGATATCGTGATTATATATATATTGTTGCGAATTCGCGCCCGTCGGCCGTGCGATCGGCCACGCGACTCAACCGCGACCGCCTGCCACTCGGACGGACAATTCACGTCGTGACCCTCCCGGCTAACGCCGGGATCAGTCACGGGTGGGCCTTTTCGACCTCACCACAATCGCTGGCCAATCGGCCACCGCGTAGGATAGGGTTGTTCGCCAAACTCGACCTGACCTAAGTACCCACGCGGATGTAAACCGGGCGATTCGTACCTCGCGCACGGTCGACCTCCGGAATACGAGCGCTTGGGCGGGCCGTTCCTACTATCGGATAAACGAGCGGTGTTATCGTCGACCTCGGACGGTTCAGATTATTTACGGGCGTATCCAGCCATTAGCGACCCTTTTACGTTGAAGCAAGATGGAGGTTCAATTAAAGAAAAGACCAAAGTCGGAAGGGAAAACAGTTTCACACAATGCACATTTATCCGCGCACACGAGGCACACCTATAAGCACGTATTTACAGCCCACAATTAACGATTGCACATATATCACATAGAACAAAAAGAAATGCACATATGAAAGGAGTTAAAACCGACTACACGACACACGGACCACTTATACAGTTACTACCTTACAAGACACGGCGCCACAACACGCATCACACCGATAGCAAAGAAAAGACCCCCTCACAGGCAAGGGAGTCAGACTGGGGCCCGTTGGGGCCTAATGCGCGTGGACACCTGGATTGAGCGCGCCAAGGCCCACGAGACCGAAGGTTCCTACCCGCGCCCTCGGGGCCGAGCCGCAGAATGTCGCTGCACGGCGGTTCCTGTTGGGCACCTGCTGTTAAGTGGAAAACGGGGGCCCTTGTCGCACTTCTTCTCAGCGCGGGGGAAAGGGGGAATTGTTAGATGCTCTGGGGAGGGGAGTATGCGCTGGCTTGCTCGACCTCAACGCGACCTCGTTCGTCCCGCTCCTCCAGGTCCTCCTCAGCGATCGCCCTCCGCAGCCGGTCGCCCTCCGCAGCCGTCTGCCCCACCTCTGCTTCCGAGGCTCCTCTCCAACGACCCAGCCCAACTGACCTCTCACCGGTATCTGCGGTGCTCCACCGACACACTCCTCCTAGCTCCTCACTGCGCTCGCCTTTTTACGGCTTCGGGAACCCAACCATTATGCAAAATTATCGGATCCAAACGACCTCAGGGGCGGAGCCACGCTCGCGATTTGGACGGAGAAAAAAGGGGGCGTGTATCATTCCTGATCCTCAAATTTGCATAATGCCGAATTTTCGTCCAGGCGCGTCTGGAGGCGGGGCCAAGCCGCCCCGCCGCTTCCTTTTGAATTGGGTGGATCAGATGTGGGGCGTGTATCATTCCTTGATCCGAAATTCTCCTCAGGAAACCCGCCATCTGCACTCGCGTCTCGCGTGTCTCGTGAAGACAGCTCGACGCTCGGCGCCCACAGGGGCAGGAATGGCCGTTAGGAGAAGGTGGTGGAGGGTTTTCGGCGGTGTTCGATGGCCATCGCTGCTGTTGAAGGCGGTGATGTGAGCGTTTGCGGGTAGCCGAGCTGGTGAGGTAGTTTTTTCGCTGCTTGGCTTGTTGTTGTGTATCAAAACAAAGGTAAGAACGAAAAACGCCTAACTCAAAGGATCCAGCCCGAATGAATCAACATTAATTCCCTCTATACAATGGGTTTGGGCTAACTACACATGTACTTAAGAAATATATCTCACCTACGGGACCTTTATGGTGTTTGCGAATTTCCAGAGCCGCTAACACTACCCCCTCCCCTTTTTACAGACTCGTCCCGAGTCGGTCAAATTATCGTGTGCCATTCATGTTGTAGTTCTCCCTAGTACGTTTACTCTACGGATCCCTGGAGTGCGACATTCATGTTATTCGTGTCCCCAAAATAAATAACCTGAGGGCTGAGTAAACTAACTAAACAAACTCACTCACACGGACGAACTTAAATAAAATTGCCGCGCGGCTAGACAGACATGCCGGGGGCGCACTCATATTTACAATACAAACTTAACACCTAAACCTTATAATTTACACTACTCCATGGCCAGGAGTCAATGACTCTGCAGGAAAAAGAAAAAGATCAACAGAGAACCGGTGCACCGGGCCGCCCACTGCAGGCCCGTGTTTGCAGCTGCCAAACAGGACAGTTCACTGCAGCTTGCAAAACTGTTTTGCTTGCGGATCTGGCGCACATGGAAATGAACAGGGGGGTGCAAAAACAAAATGAACGGGGCTGGAACAGGGGCAGGGCCATGACATGGCAAAGGTAAAGGCACATAGGCCTGCAGAAAGGCCGCTTGCAGGCAAACACAGCCGGCAGAACGAACGGCCGGCACAGGCTTTGAAGAACAAAACAGCCGACGATTCCGGGCCGGCACAGGCCTTGCAGTAAAAAACAGTCGTTCGGACGCATCCGGCCGGCACAGGGCCTTTGTAGTGGTCAAAACACAGCTGATGAAGTTGGCCGGCCACAGGGCCCCGCAGCACACAGCCGCAGACGATTGAACGTTGGGCCAAGCCTTTTGCCTTGCAGTGGCAGGTTGCGTGGAGGAGTGCGGTGGTGTTGGCCACACAAAGAAGTGGACTCGGACCTACCCTACCTGATCTCCCTACCCACCTATCGCCTTTGCCTGTCACTGTACCTACCCACTCCCTTAATTTGTAAAAAACCCAATTTTAGCCCCCAACTTATTATTATTTTTTTTTTTGTTGTTTTTATGTTTTCACTTTACCCACTAGAAATCGTCCCCTAACCCCTTTACTGTCTCTGTTCGGCTAAACCTATCTCACCTAGCACTACTCCCAACCCCTACGTTCCCTTCCCGGAGGAATGAGGCGAGAGCGACGTCTATGCCCGAGGCCCAATCTAAGCCTCAGGATGGGCCTCCCCAGATCTCAGCCGATCTCTAACCCAAAGTGGTCCAGCGGCCCACAACGAGAGCGAAGGATGGATGGTGCGGAGGGTACACTTCCTAATTCACCCTAACCATTTAACTGTTAACTACACCCGGGGCTTTCAACCCAAGCGCCTCTCGCTTAATCTATTGGTTCTAAAAACCAAAAGATTCCCGTCGCCGTGTGTGGTGTCACTCAAACTTCGGGCCTCGCCCTCTAATTTTACCCTCGTTTGCCCTTGCACGGTTTCGCTGGCTGGGACGCGTGGCTCCCTTTGCAGCACGACCCCTGCCGAATCTCCAAACAATGGCACCCCCGGCACTACACTGCCTCCGAGCTAACCAGCTCCCTAAACACCGGGAGTTGCCCCCATGGCAACTCCCCTGGAAACGCCACACGTGGCAGGCTTGGCGCCCCGGGCCCCTTTCCGAGGGTCACCCGTGCCCACGACACTGCCCACGCGGCTTAACGGCGCTCCGGGCCCCCGCACCAAGCGCGGCGCACCCGGCCCACTACGCTAAAACCACGGCCCCCCATGGGCCCTTGGCCCTACCACCGGCCGACTAGCCCCGGTGCCCGGGTACCCACTCAGCGATACTCACCGTTCGGCAGCCACGCTCCCAGGCCCGTTCAACAGGCTCCTGCACCCCTCCAAATGGGTTCGAGCCTTACACTCCCACACAACAAAACGACCTCCCATTTTGTCAATTTGACTAACCCAGCTAAACTCACTCTACACTGACCCCCGGGATACGTCCCTTGGCGGAGTCACTCCTCCCCCCAATCACTTCATCGCCCACCATGCATTCCACATTCGCTCCACTCATCCACAGACCCGCTGGCCTCATCACTCAACATGTACTCTCCTCACAACTTTCCAAACAACAGCACATCGCTGAATGTCCTTGCCATCCTTCTAACTAACCTCCCCTAACTAACTCGTGCTCCCACGTCATCCCTTAAACCTTACAGCACGTTCCTAACACTACGTAGCCTAAGCTACGCTCCCCTCCTACACACTTCACAGTCTGTCACTGTCCCTCAAATCTCTAAATATCATTTCCCCTCCTTAAAGCTCACTAAACCAATTCCTTCTTAACTAATCCATTCCACGGACTCCATTTGAGGACTTACCCCCTGCCCCATGAAGTCGGTCTAACTAACACTAACCCTTCCCCCTAACTAGTGCCATCCTGTGCCAGTTAAGGGGGCTTTCACCCCTTGCCCAGGGAATCCTGGTTCACCCGAAAAGCGAGCTTGCCTCTTGTTAATTTTGTTTCTCAATCTTACGCGCAGCACCAGCGCGGCAACTCGCAGCTCGCGCACTTTGACCTTGCCGTGCACGTCATGCAGCTGCACGCGTACCTCGTCCCTCTGGACGGTACCATCCGCGCAGGGATTCACCCTCCTGCCGGATTCCAACCTACGTGCAGCCATGACGTCACCCTGCGCACCCCCAAAAGCAAACTCGCACTCCGAGGGGTCCCCACGCGAAACACATGTGCTTCTGCACGTTGGAGCCTAACACACGCTCGCGGGAGAAAACCCATCCGTCCAAATCCGTTCTCCTGCCTAACTTTGTCCGTCGCGGAGTCGGCCAAATCCACCGCTGGCGTTTCCGGACCGGCTTACTCCCGCAAGCCGCAGCACGGTGGGGTCTCGCTGCGCTGCACAGCACGGACTCGCCGCCTCGCTTGTCTGGTGAACCCGGCACGGTCCCCACAACAACTACGGCCGCCATACCCGGCTTCTGTCCCTCTGTCGCCCGTCGTCTCCGTTCCACCCACGCACCACCTGGCCGTGTGACGACGCACCAGCTCCACTCCAAACCACTCACATTCACACCGCGGAGACGCGCGCATGCTCACGCATGCCGACCGACATCTCCCTCACATACAGAGACCTCACACACACGGTTCTCCCTCACACGGACCCTCTCACTCAACACCCAACCTTTCACCGCCCAGGGGTCTTGCACTCACACCATGCGTGCCGGAAAAGCACGCATGTCTCCGCACACTCGCAAAACACACAGGCCTTGCACAACCACACTGGGGATTCGTGTCCCCACAAGGGTTCCCGGGGCCTGCTACCCCCCAAGCCTACACGTGCAACCTATCCACAGCACTCGTCCCCCTCAACTCCGCTTTGGCACGACCGAACCCACCTGGTCGTGATTCGCTTCAAGGGGGGCACCACTCCCTCGCCTCGTTCCTGGAGGCAGCCATCCAGCTGCTCACACCGGTCTCCACACGCTCCGCGAGCTCACCCCCATTATCCTCCACTACCTGTGTGTGTGTGTGTCTGTTCCTTTAACCCCGTCAGTTATCATGCAGCTCTCTCCTCTATTTTTTCTGTCTCCCGCGTTCTCTATAACATTTATAGTTTCTTTCTTTCTGAGTTTTTTCCATCTCTCTGGACTTTCAATTTCATCTCTCCTTCAGTTCATTAATTTCAAAAAGTCGTATTAGTTTTGTTTCTCTCCCACAGTTCTCCTTGCTCCTCATTTTCCAATCTCATCGTTTCTTCTCAAGTTGGCTCATTCCTTCCTGTGTTTCATTCGCCTGCTCTCTCATTACCCTTCCTTGCTTCCTCTCCTTGTTCCTTCCTCTCCAGTTTCATGGTTTGCTCATTTGTTAATCTCTTCTTTGTGTTTCAGTTGCTGCGTCTTCATTACCTCCTTGTTCTTCTCCTGTCTTTCCTTCTGCAGTTTCATGGTTTCTTCATGTGCAGTTAATTTCCTTTTTGTGTTTCATTCGCTGTTCTTTGTCTACCTCTTCGCACTCCAGCCTTGCCTTTTTCTTTTCAATGGTCAACCCCGCTCATGTTCTTTTGTTTTCTATCCCATTTTTTTTTGTTTTTCTCTCGCTCTTCCCTCTCCAATCTCGTTGTGTCCTTCAATTCCTGATTTCTCCTTCCTGCTTCATTCTTGCTCTTCAACTTCTCCTCGTATTCCAACCTATTTTTTTCCTTTTGTCGTTCAGTTTCAAATTCATACTCTTTCAGTTTTTATTCCACTGTCTTTCTTGTTCCTCGTTCTGCCAATCTCGTTATTTCTTTCAACGGACTGACTTTCGTTCTGCCTGTCGTAATCCTTGTTCTTTCAGACTCTTATCTTGTTCCTCATTCTGCAATCTCGTGGTTTCCTTCCATGATCGATTCCTTTCTTCTGTCTCATTCGTTTCTTCCATCTATTACTCTTTCTTGCCATTATCTCATTCTTTAATCTGCCTTCGCTTCCAGCTGTTGGATCTGTACAAGCGTGCGTGTCCTTAACGTTTCATTCTCCGTTCTCGTTCTTTCCCTCTTCGGCACCATCCTCAAACTCGTTTTTTGTAATTCCGTCTCTCGTTTTCTGGTGTTTCTGTAAACTCAGTTTTCTTCTTCTTAATTCTTTTCTCATTCTCCGCACACTCCGACCTGCTTTGGCCTTCTTAACTGTTCTTCCATCTTGCCTTGCTGTTTGTCTATCCCGTCTTCCCAGTTCCTCTGGTCTCGATTTTACTCCCGTCAGCTTATCAACTGTCACTCTTCGTCATGTCTTGCAGTCTTTTCTCACACTCCACTATTTTTATTTCCTTCGTGCACGTGCTCCGTCACCCCAATTAATTTTCCCTCTCGGTCACCGTCACTTTTTCCGTCACCTCCACACTTCTCGCCCAAACACGTCTCCCGAATTATTTTTTTCTCACCCGCCCTTTCACCGGCGGGCCTGACAACCGTTGCACCCCTCCCAGCTCGCTTCGTGGCTCCCACACGTGCGCGTCGCCAGTACGCACTTCGCTGTTGTTGCTTCATGCCCGCCTGCAGGCTCGCGGCCCATTTCTGCGTTTCACCCCGCATTTCTTTTATTTTTTCCTTCATTTCGTTTTTGTTTGTTTCCATTTTGAGTGCGTTTCCATCCATCTTTTTCGCTTCAATTCGTATTCATTCCTTCCATTTTGAGTGCGTTCCATCCATTTTTTCGTTCAATTCGTTATTCATTCCTTCACCATTTTTACGTTTCATTCCATCCATTTTGCCGTTCATTTCATTTGCGTTTCTTTGCATCTCTGCTTATTGCCTGCAGAATCTGTCGAGTTGTACTCGGTTCGACCAAGGCTCGGGGCGGTTTTGGTGGAGAGGGGGAGGGGAAGGTGTTAATACACCGCGGCCGCCGCCGCACCCATTTCGGGCCCTGGGTCAGTTGGGAGTTCGTTTCCTGCACAACCATTTCCTGCTCGGGGTCTACATCCTGGGCCATGGATTCTTAATTCTCTCTCTGGGCGAGAGAAGCGACCAAGAAGCGGGTGTCTGACCAGCGCCGAAGAGACAATTCGCCCTTCCAGTGCTTGGGCAAGCGAGCGTGTGGTGTGCACGTGGGTGTGAGCAGTGCCGCCAACAAGTGAGGCACGGGTCGATCACCAACAACACCAGGGTCTAAACCCG